>CM031238.1:715738237-716115737 GCA_018340775.1 Taxus wallichiana var. yunnanensis
ATATAAAGTTATGTGACTGCAATGAAAGACCGAGCACTAAACATTAGCTATCATCACCTAAGGTTGCATCCATCTAACGCCATCCAAGGGACAAAAGGGGTGGTTATTCTACATACACTTCATAGGAGGGGAAGTTCATTCTATTCTATGCTCACATCTATTACATTTTCTTACATCTAACTACTTTCTCGTTATCAAATGTGACACACACAAGAGCCACCTAGGGCACGATTTCACACACACACACACACACACCTATAACTACATTGGGTCTGAAATCAGTCATAAGTTCACTCATTTGATAGGCGAGAGGCAATCCGACCCCTCATTTGCATTCTTTTCTTTTTGGGATTTGATGCACTCTTGAGGGTTTGCAGTCAATCTTTCATTGTAGGTTATCAGTGACTCGACGATCATTGTGCGACCTACTAGTGACTAAAGGAAAAAAATTGAACACCTTGCAACCCTATGAAGATGGTTTCACGAGGGTTTTGGCAATCACATGTGCCCACAACATGTCTATATGGCGCTGCAGCGCACTCCTGCCTTTTTAGGCACTCTAGTCCAACATATTCCTCCAAATCTGCATTTTTCTGAGCTTCATTGTGATAGTGTGTGCTTCAGATTTTCTAGTTTTCTAGATCTATGCACCTTCGGGATATCTATGAAATAGCTAAGTCATTTTATCCCTTCTTTACAACTAGGGTTTCATATTTTCTAGCTTAGTTTGCTTGGGTTAATTGTTGTACTTAATTGATTATTCATTTACTACTACAATAGCAATCAAATTTAGACATATATTTCCCATATTTACTTAATCATTTTAGCAAACCCGACTCATTTCAAACTCTCTTCGATCCTCATACTTTCATTGCTCAAGTATCTTCTTAGGATCTTCTCATCATGGATATTTCTATTCATGATTTTCTACTCATCAACTCTGGAATTAAGAGCTAAAATCATTACTCTCTTGGCTACCACTCGTATTCCTTCTGATCTTCATCTGGATAGAGTCTATAACAAATTTTTAGATGCATTTTCTCCACACATTGCCTTTCCATGTAATCTTATCATCGATATTGTTTCTTTTGATAATGTTCCGCCTTTGTACATCATGATTCACATTAATAATGTGGGTATGAAACAAACTATAATTGATAATGGATCGAACTCAATCTTTGCACTATATCATTCCTTGAAAATATTGGTCTTTTTGTTGTTGATTTTAGCCGCTCTCTCTCTCTCTCTCTCTCTCTCTCTCTCTCTCTCTCTCTCGTGCTTATGACAACTTTGTTCGTTTGCGCATAGGTCACATCACTTTTCCTATCACTATTGGGCCAAAAAAATCTTAATACAATTTTCTTTGTCATTGAATTCTCGGTTTTATATAACTAGTTACTTTGTAGGCCATGGCTTCATGCCATGTAAACATTTCCTTCTACTTTACATCGATGTGTTGAATTATTATATGAGGGCATAGAATATATAATTCCTAGTGATCGTCAACCATTCAAATATTGCAAAAAGTGATCCCATCACCACACTTCCCACTCTAACATCTGCTACCATCAATGAACCACAACCTATAGATACTCCAGCTCATTTGCCACCACTCGAAGGTGTTATTTACATGTTAGATATCATCTCATCTCGCACCGTTTCCCCTCCTACTTCTACTATTGTTATGATTCTTTATCGGGGGCATGGCCAACCATTGAACACCATTGCATCTCTTCCACCCTCTCATGAAAAATTATCATTAGTTCCTCCTCTATTTACATGCACACTTTTCATGAATGATTCTTATTGGGAACACATTCCATTCGATCCTACTTGTTCCAATACTATATGCACACATGATGGGTTGACTCAGCTAGGATTCATAATTGATGACATCTTTCCTCTACCTCATGATCCTCATCTCATACCATAGATTTATCAGCATTATTTCCACTTATGGTATACATGTCTTTTATCTCACTTTGTTTCTTGCACACACTCCTCGCACTTCTCCACTTACACTAGGGAAATCTTGACTTGATTACATCAGGGGTACATTAGATCCCGATCACACTAACATATCATTTTCTATGTCGTTTGGCTACATTTTCATTTGCAATGACTCATTTCTTGGTTATTCACAAAATGTTGCTCGATGGTATGTACATTGTTGCCCACTACCTCCTTTCACCGATGAAGAATACGCTATGGGCATGTATCATTTACGCCTTAATGAATCTTTACTTGACCAACCCGACGCAATCGCTTATCAAGTCTCGGATGTCTCACCATTCAATTTTTACCATGACAATGATGACCTCTTAGATGACGTTACTTGATTACTTTTATCCTCATACATTTGGGGGCATCACACTTATCGCCCCCTCCTCTGCATCGACACACATCTTATTATCTCCTCACATCACATCTAGTCATTCACATTCACATACACAACTTGATACACTCTTGTATCGTCCCTTCACCGACAACATCCTCATGTTCTTATGGTTCTTTCATGACTGGTGAGGGGTCTATTACAATAAGAACCACGTTTCATATTACATTGACATATATATCTATTCCATATTTACTCATACATATATTTATTGCCATTTTTTCTATCCACACATACAATACATTCTCCCATCCCTTCTCACATTATATATTTTTTCTAAATCACTTATCTATCCATCATCAAATAACCCTCTCATTAGCGTACATTTAGAGGGTGCATTGCACTTTCCCCAAATGGACTCTCCCACTTCCTATCCTCTCCAATCATTTTACATATTATATGCATCACATCTTGTTTTCCACATCCATCCTACACATATTGGTACATTCGTATTGTCATTTCCTGATGACACATTCTCATGCTTCAATTCAAGCCCGATTATTAAGGGCATCTTATACACACATGAACCTCACACACAACATAATACACATCACACTTCACATTACACACTTGACACACTCATATCATACTCATCACTATATAAACAACACACTTATGGCACTTTCTTCCTAATACATATTCAACATAACATGCACACACTCAATACACTCACAACACATACTTCTCACACCTATTCATCAATACAAGATCAACACAATAACAACACCTACTCTTCACACATACTCAACGCAACATACAATGTGCTTAATAACATACTACACAATCAATGCATTCATGATATACCTCTCTTACATCACCTAACACATCTCTCTTGTGTGCAATTGACACAAAATATCTTACACCATCCGAACATCTTCAATACACTACCTTACTCGACAATTGCACATATGACACTACACAACATTACACACTCAACGTGTTCATAATCAATATCTTTCATAGACATTCAAAGTAACGCTTTACACATTCAAAAACTCTGTCATAATACACTCATGACACATTACACATTACACACTTTACATGTTCCTCACAATGCTTCCTTGCAACTTCTATTACACATTCTACACATTCATGACATATCTTACTTACATCTATGCACTACACTCATTACCCTATGACACACTCTAGTTCTATGGTACATACTTGACTGATGAGGGTCTATATCTCAAATGGACCTCACTACATTCACCATGCTCACTCACTCACTTGCACTCTATACGATATATACTTTAACAATCACACCTTTCTAGCGCACACATTTCATATCATTTTCCGATGACGCACTCTTGTTTCATGGTTCATTATTGAATTTTAAGGGGCATGCATAAATGAACCTCACTTCACGTATACACATCCACTTGGGGGCACACTTCTCCTATCATTCACTCTGCATTCCATTCCGTATCATCCATAACTTATTGCATATCTTGGTCATATATTGTTCTTGCTTTATTATGCTCGCATGACCACTTTATTACACATGCTAGATAAAATTCTTGTATGTCATTATCTTTATCATGTACACATGCACATTAACTTGTATTATAGTTGTGATTGCAGAATTTATAAAGATCGATACACACAACATGGATGTTTAACACAATACTTATTACCAGTCCCACAACGACTCCTAGGGGCATCCACTTTCGTACACTACAGGTGTTATTGTTTCCTTTTTTCATGGCACACTACTTTATCAAAATATACATGATTTTACATACTCTTTATCTTTCTAATATGTTAATGGGTGCTTCATATGCAAAATTTGTCTTACAGAACCCTATGCTTACATGGTTGTTTGTTGTTTGTTTTACATTATCTGTTATTTCTTGTCATTCCTTGTCATTGTTTTTGAGCTTTTCCCTTTGTCTTGTGTGGACATTATTTTATTGTGGCTTTGCTAGCCTTAATTTTCTTGTGACATCGTGAGCGATGTCCCATGTTTGTAACCCACTTTTTGTGGCCATCTTTGTCTTCTTGATTGTTTTCTTCTTGTGTCTTAGCTTACACATTGTCTGCTTGTTTCTAGCTTACATTTTACATATGTGTTTGTCTTGCTTGTACTAACACTTGTCTCCTAGCCACTTTGTTTACATGTGCCTTAGTTTTTACCAAGCACACTCCCTCCCCCTTACAGCCACAATTTCAACATAATAGTAGGTCCTCCTTTGGGTCACATCCTCCTTCAACGATGTCACATGCACCCCAAATGAGGGGGCATCATTTGGGTGAATCAGTCACCCCACACAATAGTTTATTGTCATCACACAACACAATTCAAGTACTCGTGCAACATAATATTCAGTTTCGGGGTTCATAATCAAACATGGATCCTTAGCACAACACAACCACCAAAGCCCTTTTTAGACACCTATAACCGGGGGCGATTACATAACATCTATCATTTCAGAAAAGTCTATAACATTGTCACATAGGATATTTTGACAGAGGGCAGTCCTTTAGCTTGCATACATTACAACTTCTTTTCCCGTCCATAGCATTGGATTGGAAATGGTCTAACCGGATCATATTTTTACACACCAACTGCAGTGGTGTTCTAAATTTTAGGAAGTAGTTAAAGGTTGGAGGATGACACCAAATTTTTCTCCTTACACTTCTTCCATCGTTAGCATGAGATCACCCAAAAACTCACAACTGACACAACTAGCGTGAGATTGCCCAAAAAACTCATTCTTCTACAACATCATTGACATGATCCTTTCTATACCTTTTACTCATCATGGATCTAGTGTACATGTTCCTTTTTCACATTTTCAACATTTTACACATTTCTTACATACTTTTGACACACTTTTAATCATATACATGCATATTTAACTACTCGTTCATTCTTTTCTTTTGCAGTTTGTCCTTATGAGAAGTGGTAGTCAACATCATCACACACATCAACAACATCAATCACATCAGCATTGACATCAACAAAAGGTACAATGATGACCTCTACAAATGCACTTCCGCCCTAGGGTCATCATCATCAATTTTTACACTTTCTCCTCTCTAGCATCCACACTTCACATTTTTATCACTCCATGTTTTTTCTTGTCTCTTGGCATGCTTTTCATCATTAATCTACATGGTTATCAGTACACATATCTCGATCTACTTTATGTTATCGAGAATCTTCTCAACAACATAAATTGGGGAAAAATTTAGACATAAAATCACACACTTTTGGTATTTATTTAGTCCCGATCCCATATTACTATTCATATTATTCCTAAGTAAGAAAAGTACTAATTAACCCATGTCTTTGGCAATCTTTACTTGCTTTCTACTCCCCTCTTGGATCTTACAGTTTGTTCTAGCTCAGTCTACCTTTTCATACTTTGACATTTCTCTTTTTAGACACCAACACCCCAGGGATGCCAACATCGGGTGCCCTCGTCCCCTTTGGGCGTCCCGCCCTATTTGTACTTTATTCACATCTTTTGGGTCCTTTCTAGCTGTTTGAACATCTTACATTTTTAGTAGTAAGCCTTTTTGGGGTTAATTACAAAATTCAAGCAAGGAAATCATATAAATATAAAGTTATGTGACCATAACAAAGGACCAAACATTAAGCATTAACTATCATCACCTAAGGTTGCATCCATCAAGCATCTAAGAGCTCCATTACATCCATCTAGCACCATCCAAGGGACAAAAGGGATGATTATTTTTATACACTTCATAGGAGGGTAAGTTCATTCTATTCCATGCACAAATCTATTACATTTTCTTACATCTAGCTACTTTCTCGCTATCAAGTGCGACATACACAAGAGACACCTAGGGCACGATTTTACACACACACACCTAGAACTACATTGGATCTAAAATTTAGTGCAATGCTCAATCGTAAGTTCACTTGTTTGACAGCTAAGGACAGTCTGACCCCTCATTTGCATTCTTTTCTTTTTGGGATTTGATGCACTCTTGAGGGTTTTACAGGTCAATCTTTCATTGCAGGTTATCAAAGAACTCCAACAATCACTGTAACTTGCTAGCGACTAAAGGCAAAGAACATTGAACACCTTGAGACCCTGTAAAGATGGTTTTCTCGAGGGTTTTGGAAGTCACAGACACCCACAATAGGTCTAGGGCACCCGCAGTGCACTTGCTCCTTTCAGGCGCCCTAGTTCAACATATTCCTTCAAATCTGCATTTTCTAAGCTTTCTTATGAAATTTTGTGCTTCATATTTTCCATTTTTTCAGATTTGTGCACCTTCGAGATCTTTGAAAAATAAATATGTCATTTTATCCCTTCTTTACAACTAGAGTTTCATATTTTCTACCTTAGTTTTCTTGGGTTAATTTCTATACTTAATTGATTATTCATTTATTTCATTGCAATATCAATAAGATATAGTCATTTATATTTCCCATATTTTCTTAATCACCTATTAGTACTTCTTCTGTATCTACATCTAGCATTCCCATAATGATTTCGTGTTCTTCTCCTCCTTCCACATCTGCTTCTTCTTCTCACATTCCCATGATCACTCATAATGGCAAGATTCGACCTCTCAATGTGCCTCTCACTTCTTCTACCATCCCCTCATAGGATATTCTATCTCTCATACATGTTGTTGGTAATTTACAAGCTCAAGTTCATACTCTCACTCTTGAAAGAAAATCCTACTATGCTTCCATTGATAATAACTCTTTGCATGGTAATCGATACCAAAAAAATTCATAATTCAACTTTCCCCAAGGATTTCATTATGCCTATGTTTACATGTTTTGATGGCATTGGTAATCCATATTTGCATCTCAAGCATTATCATTCAATAATGGCCTCTTATTCTAATGATTGTTTGCATCTCAAAGCTTTTCATCATAGTCTTTTTATCATGCTCTTCAATGGTACACTCATTTGCCTTATGGATCTATTAGCACTTACTTTGTGATATGGAGGATGCTTTTCTTAGGTAGTTTATGGTTAACAATGGACCTAGAGTTACATATGATCATTTACCTACTTTGCATCAAGGAAAGAAAGAACCTATTATGGATTACATTTTACGCTTTAATTATTATATGCATTAATTATTGTTTGAGACAATTGATTTAGAAAATAAATTTATCTTTTGTTGTGGCTTAATTCCTACATCAAAAGAGAAATTATTGTATGATATATGTGAATCTTTTATGCTTATGTGCTATAAAGTCATAGATCTAGAGCGGGATTTAATTACGAACATGTTATTCCATCTCCTCCTACTTCTAGTTCTTCTAATACTCTATTACATACTACTTCTTCTCATCTTCCATCCATTAAGCCTCCTTCACGATCACTATCTCCTCCTTCGCATAAGTTTCCTCCTTCCCCCATCGCATCGACTACACCTAAATCTTCTCCATCTCCTCCTCATGCACCATTACACTTTCCATATGCTACCAATCCTCATGATGTCTTACGTACTTTTTCAATAAACATAACATTCACTTTCCTTCTAATCAACACCATCCTCCTCATTGTTTGCATCACTAGAATAATCGTCCTTATTGCACTTTTCACTTCATCAATGGCCACCGCGATAATGAATTTTGTGGTCTAGATGATAAATTACAACAATAAGAAGACAAAGGTGTTATTTCCTTCTACTCTCGCTCTCGTGAGTGGTCTCTTTCTCCCATTCTCGCATAAGTGTGCTTCCACAGCTATTCACTTGTCTCCTCCACCCACTTCTAAGGTTTTCATTCGTCCACCTCCTAAGATCATTATCCATCCACGTCCTCCACCTAGCTCATCCATCACCACATCATCTCATCTACCTCACAGTGCTACTACATCCCATTGGCTTCCTAAGTCATCGGCATATGTGCTTCCCACCACTACATCTCCCATCATTGGTACCATTTCATCGATATTCAATTTGGCTCTTGCACTCATGCTGCTACCACTTCACATGCTTCCACCGCCCCTCGCAGACTCTCCATATTTGGTAGGTGATTTCCATATGATCACTTCATTACATGATGATGTACTCGTGTTCTTAAGGTTCTTACATGACTGTTGAGGGATTTGTTACAAAAATGAACCTCGCCTCACAATGGGGGCATCGCTCCTTCCCCATCTATGTCATCATTCCTCATCACATGCACTCTTAAATATTTTCATTATACAACTATCAACACATCATTTCTCTTATTTTATCTATGTCACATTACCATCTACACTACTTTATCACATTACATCCTATACATACATTCTTTTAGTCATGTCATTATACTATCTACATCACATTACCATTTCCACTACTCTATCACATTACATCATCATATCATTATAATACTCATTTACATAAAAATTGTTAATTCATTACTTACTTATTATATCCACATCATGATATGCTTCAAATATTAAACAATCAAGACACCCATTTTAAACAATGCTCACAACATTTAGCTCATCAAAGTACATATGTCAACCATCACATCAACACAAGTGCACAACACATATGTGATCCAATACTACTCTAGAGTCATGAGAGGTAGTGTGAACCACGGTAAGTAATGTGTGAAACCGAAGGCCCATGGGAATACCTATGAGATCTAGATTTATGAGAGGAAGTTTGTGCAAACAAAGGGCTATCACGAGATATAGGAGGACTAGAGCCATAAGAGGTAGTGTGCGCAACCAAATTCCTATCAGGAGACCTAGGAGGACTAGAATGACTAGATAAAGTGTGGAATATCATGGGCCTATGAAAGAGCCTATTTTTTTAAAGGTTACTAGGGACATTGTGTGAAACTATAGACCTATTGGTAGATACACTAGGAGTAGGGATAGGAATTATAGAAGGATGTCGATGAAAACTAGAAGAAGGAGCCTCAAAGGGAACACCTCTAATTGTGACAACTTGTTAATCATAAAGAAACTTGAAACATTGGAAAATTATTGATGGAATATCCTTGAGAGCACATAACCAAGGAAGACCTAAATATAATACACCATAGCTAAGAGAAGAAACAACCAAAAATGAAATTGATGTAGTGATATGTAGATTAATGCACCAATAGCAAGGATTATTATCGAATGTGATATTTTCAAGAAATGTCAAGATATTGAAGGAGAAGGAGATATTACACATTTTCTTTGTTATGTGGATTAACCCAAACACCGTGTATAGGTACATGATTAATAGAGATAGGAATGGATAGAGTATCTGAAATAAGTGTATAATCTATATTAGAGTCATCAAAAGTGATAAACAGTGTAGGAGACAATGTGTGTGAGCTCTAAAATAGTAAGCTATAGGTCGAGAGGTCGGTTTGAAGCAGGGGAGTTGTTTAGAACCTTGAAGCGGTGTTCTAGGTACTAAGGAGACTAGATTGACATAATTAGTGATGTTTGAAGTTGTATTGGAAAAGAGAGTAAGATTTATGACCAAGTAAGTCATAATTTCATGAAAGGAGGCTATAAATACTTTGAAACACTAACTCAGGATCGAGAATTTTTGTTTTAACCTATTTCCATAGCTATGATCAAGGTAAGAACTTTAAATTTTACATGATCTGATGGAGGAGGACAATATGTTCCTAAGGGGATTCATAAGGCAAAATTTTAAGTGATAAATGGCGTTCTATAACATGAAAAAGTTTGAAAAAATGCACAAAAAGGATGCTTCAGGATATAGGTCCTAAAGGTGCTAACAACAAATTTTTATAGAGATAAGTCTTATTGATGATGTTCTCGGCTAAGATAGATGAATAAGGAGGTACGACAGATGGTTTAGTGATGACAATGAGAAACATGGTCAAGGCATGGAAAACATCAAGAGGGTGTGCTAAGATAGGTTTATGACAAGAACAAGCCGTGTTCATGGAATATAGGTGGAAATAAGCTCAACTAGGCCTAATTCATATACTTAGTGCAAACATGGCTTGAAGTATGAAGAAATTTAAGCTAAAACATGGTAGTGAAAACATGGGGAGTGTGTTATGATAATGTAGAGATGACATGAAAGGTGATATAGGTCATGATTTAGCCATTAGAGGCATGTTTGAGGTCTTTTGGAAGCATATCCTTGAGAAAAAGAAGGTAAGCATGTACATATCATGGTGGATGATGACTTTAATGCATGTGAAGATAAAAATAAGCCTTAGGACATGTGAAGGATGTCAGTAAAACGTTGTTGACAAAGTATTAGGTCAAAACTCAAAGGGAGAAGCAAGAAAATTAAGTTTTAGTCCAATCAAGCTCTTAAAATGGTCATTTCTAGCTCGAAGGTTAAGTTTGAGATGCTCATTGGAATGTTAAATTTTTTCATAATGATATGGTGCTTTCATTAATGTTTTGGCATTGAGTCTAGAGAATATTTCAAGAATAATGAGTTATAATGATGGCCTATACTTTATGAATGATGTTTAACAAGATAAGAAGATTCCACAACCTCTTAAAACCTTACCTTCGAGAGAAATGGAGAAGAAATGAATAGTTTGGTGATGAAATGGATTGTGAAGGCTGATGTGATGATTTGGTCTTGTAGAGGACTCCTTCTACTTCATTTTGGTGGTGGTATCATTCTCCAAGTCAACTGAAGTAAGGCACTTAAATATGCTTATTTGAAGAGATTTGTATGTACATTCATGTAATGAAGGCTTCATGGTGAAAGGCTTGGTTTAGGATCAACCTTGGGATGTGACCTATATGATCATGAATATATTTAGGTGATTTTTATGTAAAATATTGGTTTAACAGTCAACTAAGGTGACCTCATGTTTAAAGCTTGGAAGAGCCAAAACTAGTCAAGTTAGCTTGAAGGGTTAATGATGAAAAAACTTTGTTTTGAAGTGAAATGTGAGTATAAATAGATGATAGATGTCATATATGACATGTTTTATCTCATGAGTTTATTTGATGAAGTGGTTTTGTGTTCAAGTTCAAGTGGTCTAAACTACCCCATGAAACCCTATCAAGAAGATCTCGAGAAACTAGGCTGCAAATGTAAAATTCTCCACATAACCAATGCAAGTGAGTTCTTTAAGTTGAATTTAATGTCCCCTATGATGTGTTACATGATTTTTTTGGGCTTTAAAGTGTGTTTTAGACTGTTGTAAGACATCTAGAAGAAGACTGGTTTTTAGGACCTAAAACCCAGTTTGAGATGTCTCTAAAATGCAAGCATATTCATGATAAAAACCTTGAAATGAATATTTATGGCTATTTTAATAGTTTAAAAGGACAAGATATTTATAGAAAGGTTCCTATGAGAGATAAACAGGTGTTTGAATGAATATCTAACTCATTTTGTAAGGACTAATTTTCTGGTTTGTAACTCCATTAGGACCTTTTCATAATCAGTAGTTCTTGGTGAGATTTAAGGTGTTTGAGTTGCTTCATGTTTTTGAAGGTGAACCTAAGGTCCCTAATTTTTTTCCAATCATCATAAGGTTTTTAAAGATCATACATTATTGTTGATGAAGCATTCTTGTGATCAAGTTTTTTTGAGCCGCCATAACCGAGCATACCAAGTTGAGAAGAAGAGATGGAATGGAGTCTTGAGCCCTGACTTGAAGCATACCAATAATTTGATGATGTTTTGGACATCCTGAAGACCCCTATGAATTTTTACATTGCATGATTGTAAGACTTGATTGAGTACATGCATACAACTTGAAGGCTAGTTTTTGAAGACCATGCACCTAATGAAGCATATCACTCTAATTAAGTTTTGTAAATAGAATGATGAGTTACAAAGAATGTCAAGATTATAGAAGAAAAGGAGAAGTATATTGTAACATGAAAACATATTCATGAAACTTATCTTGAGCTATATTATTTAGATGACAAAGATTCCAATGTTGAGAAAAGGAGAAAATGGAAGATGACATTCTTACAAAGTCAACATGTCGGACTCGAAAAGAGTATCTTACCAGTTTCTCAAGATGTGCATCACAATTAAGAGTGTCTTCATGATCCTAAAAGGTGTTATAAATGACATGAAAATCACAAGAAAGGTTAGTTATTGTAATTGATACCCTACAAAGGCAATGATTACATTTTGGCGCTTTCGAGTGATGTCACTTTAGACCCTTGTATGAATTGGAGAAGGTAGAAGATCAAACAGTCGAAAGGTGGAGTTGAAGCGGTGTAAGAGAGGTTATTATGATGTATAAGAATGCCCAAGTATGTTGGTAAAATAGATTTTGATTCTTTTTCTTTTAAGTAGGATGAGCACATTGAAAAGGAGATGAAGCAAGAAGCATGACAATACTCTCAAGAATCTAATTTTTGCAGAATTATGCATGTATGATTTGATGTGAATCATGGAGTGAAAGAGGTAAAAATGAGATCATGTTTTATATGAATGAGGGAAAAATAGGTGAGTGATAGAGGCCATTAAAGTTTGTACTTGCAACAAATTAAGAAGATGAGACAATAGGTGAATCAAGAGGTGTGAAAGAGAGAATAGGAGATGAATAAGAGATCACATTTTGTTGTATTAGAAAACTAAATGAAAGTGATCAAAACTTTGTAATAGTCTAAGTTATTTCTTAGAATAATATGGAGTTGGATCTTCCTTATAAGTTGGAGGTTACAAAAGGTTAATTAGGTGCTTGATTGAATTCTTAGGAGTTATTTCTTTCATGCAAGTAGGATCTTGTTAAAGATCAAGTGGGTGCTTGGCTAAATTTTTGAGTGGGTGCTTCAAGTTGAGTGGGTGCTCAACAAATTGAAATCTCTAGGATAATTTTCCACATTAGTGCATTGATTTTAGTGGGTTTTTCTCCTTAAGGGTTTCCCACATTAAACATCATGTTCATGTATACTCATTCTTCATTGGCTTAGGTGTGAATATCATGGTCTTCTCATAGTAAAGGCTAATAAAGATTGAATGGATTGCTAAGTTTTTGAAATTTTTCAAAGTTTTGAGAAACAGTGATTCACCCCTCCCCTCTCAATGATTGTGTTTTCCAACAATTTGCATAAGAGAAAGGCCCTCCGAAATGAGTTTGACAACTTGGAGGAAATCCTTAAAGCATAAGCATGGGTAAATTAGTTGAAGTAATTTTGAATAGAAAATTTGAGTTTTTTGAGTCCTTGATTGATGGATTGAAGAAGGAAATCAAGTGTATAGAAGCTAAGCATGGTCAAGCCCTTAAGGAGATGGAATATCTAGTTGAAAATGTGTCAAAAGCACTGAAAGAGAAGGAAGATGCTTGGCTCAAGAATGAAGAATAATTGAAATTATTTAAGGTTGAACTAGAAGAAGAAAACAATAGATTAAGGATGTATGGAAAGTTGGAAAAGAGCTCTCAAGTCATTGGTGAAATCTTAGAGAGTCAAAGAGCAACAAGTGGCAAGATATGACTAGATTTCAAGGGGGATCCTATGGATAAGTGTGAAGATGACAAGACAAGTCCATGTAGACAAGAAACCATGAAGGAGACCAATGAGACAAGATCAAGAAGGTCTAAATCAGTTATGTAACCTAATGCATCTAGGTATGAAAGATATTTCAATGGATATTGTTATAATTGTAATGATTTTGGGCATAGAGATAAGGAGTGTATGAAGTTTGTCAAATATGACCATCCATGTAGAGATTGTAAAGATGATAAATCAAGGAATATCACTTGTTTCAATTGTCAAGAAAAAGGACACACTATCAAATATTGATTATATGAACCATCCAAATTCAAGCTTGGATAAATGAAAGCCCTAGAGGTAATAATGGAGTTGCATGTTTTAATTGTAATAAGGTTGGACATTTTAATAGAAAGTTGCATGAACATAAGGTTGTTAATCATGGTTGGAATCTCAATTCACATCAATCTAGAAGTAAGAACTATGTTGTATGTTACAATTGTCATGAACTTGGGCATTTTGCAAAGCATTGTCATCTAAATGAACATCTTAGATACAACAACAAGATTCATGCATTAAAAGGGCAAGGAAAAAAGGTGTACAAAGTGAAAACCAATTCTAAGAGTTGAAAAGAGTTTGCAAGAATTGAATCGGAAATGAGGCACCATGAAGTAGTTGCACTCCAACAGAATCATGATAGCTCCAGCGATAGCAAGGAAAAAATTGATTAGTAATGGAAGAACTTCTCAAATGAAACAAAGCTTGATATAGAGGAAAGACAACAGAGTGTCTTGGCATGCTTATAAATGAATAGAAAAGGGGTACATATAGGGTGTTGAGTAACCCTAGTGCATGACATACATGAAACCCTAAACCTAACCCTAAACCTAACCCATGTGAGATGACCCTCCAATATGAGAGGAGGACACATAGGATAACTCACACCAACACCCCCCTTCATCAAAGCTGGGGTAGTGGCTGTGATGAGTTAGACGAAAGGGGAAGACACTCCTAACTAAGAAAGATGTGCCAATGGGGCCGGACAACTAAAGGCCTGATAAGGTGCCCATATACAAACACAATCTTCCTAGAAGAAGAAGAAGAAAGAAGGACTACATAGCCTGAAGAAGATGGGCAGCTGCAGAAGACCTCACCCCAAGAAGAGACCGTAAGTGAAGAAACTTCATCTCAATGAAGGGCTTGGTAAATAAATATGTAATCTAATCAGTTGTCTGAATGTACTGAATGTCGATGATACCATCATGAATAATCTCCTGTATGAAGTGCATATGGATCTCAATGTGTTTCGTCCATTGATGCTGAACTAGATTTCTGCAAATAGAGATTGTGCTCGTGTTATCACAGTAGATAATGGTAGGCCGCCGAAAGTGGATGCAAAACTCTATCAGAATACCCTGTAGCCAAATAGCTTATGTGGCAACGTTAACTGCTCCTCTGTATTCTGCCTCTATAGATGATATCGCAATTGCATTTTGCTTCTTGCTAGACCAACTAATAGGACCCGAACCAAGAGAAAAATTGTAGCTAGAAGTAGATTTCCGATGATCTAAGTCACCGCCCAATCAATCAGAATCTAATCAAGTCAATATCAACCCCTCCATGATAGTGAATGCCATCAGCATAAGTGCCATGAACATAATGAAGGATCCATTTAGCTGCTTTCCAATGTAGCTCATGTGGCTCCTGCATGAATCTGGAAAGGATCCCAATAGCATATGATAAATCCGGTCGAGTGTGAGTTAAGTAAATCAAACTCCCCACCAACTGTCAATAAAGAGTACCATTAACCAAGGGAGTAGAGCAATATGAAACCAACTTAACCCCAAAAGAAAAGGAGCAGGAGAAGACTTGCAATCAGACATCCGAAAATCGAGCTAGCAAATCAAGAGAATACTTAGGTTGCGAAATCAAGATTCCCGAGTCAGATTGTGAAATATGGATCCCAAAGAAGTAATGAAGCAGACCTAAGTTAGTCATGGAAAACTTGTTGGCTAAGGTGATCTTCACAGAATCAATAATAGAGGAAGAGCTGCCTATGATCAACAAGTCATCAACATATAGAACAAGAATGAGTATGGAATTATCTTGCCATAGAATATAAACATTTGGATCGAGTGACACCTAAGAAAACCCCGATGTAAGTAAGAAGGAGTCCATCTTGGCATACCAAGCTCGAGGGGCTTGTTTAAGGCCATAAAGAGACTTCTTTAACTTACAAATGAGGGAGGAATCTTAGACATAACCCAAAGGCTATTCCATATAGATCTCTTCCTCTAGGTCACCATGAAGGAAGGAACTCTTAACATCCATTTGATGGAATTTCCATCTTTTCGCTGCGCAATGACTAGGGTCACCGAATAGAAGTCATCTTCGCAACCGAGCAAAGGTTTCTCAGATAATCAACCCCACTATCCGGGAGAAACCCTTAGCTACTAATCGCACTTTAAAATTTTCGACATCTCCATCTAATCCATACTTTGTTCGAACACCCACTTACACTGAACGATTTTTCTTCCTTTCTAAGAGTGGTGAGATCCCAAGTATCGTTCTTCATGAGAGAGGAATACTCCTCATCCATGGCGTAATCCCACTCAGAATACCGTAAGCCTCCCGAAAGACTCGTGGATCAAGTAGAGGTGAAGAAAGAGTGGGGTCCAACAAAATCTGAGCGAGTACGTCTCATATATGAAGTATCTCCAACTAAATCTCCAGCACTTTGCAAAGTTTTCCTGGCCCAAAGGGGACCAGGAGGATCAGGCTCAGAGTCGGAAGATTCTTCACTTGAGTGAGAAGGGACATAGTCCTCGTCATCACTACTGTTAGAATCAGAAGACTCAAAGGTCTGATGGTTGGAAGGATCCGAAGAGGAGCACGCTCAACAATATCATCATCCGATGAGTCAGAATTCGAATCAACTGAGCTAAAGAACCTCAATAGGTGGAGAAGTAGAAGTCAAAGAAGACTCATCGAACTTAACACTTCTCTCAATATACAACTCATGAGAAGTAGGATTCATCAATCGATATCCCTTCACGCCATCAGATACCCTACAAAGATACAAGGTTTGGATTGTGGTTCCAAAGCCTTGCATTTATTCTTGGGAATCCGAGCCATAGCCTTGGATCCGAAGACTTGAAAGTGCTCAACATCAAGCTTGCATCCAAACTAGGCTTCAAAGGGTGTCATCCTCTTACTGCCTTGTGTGGAACACGGTTTTGAATGTAATTTTCACAATTCACTGCTTCAGCCCAATACTGCGGAGGAAGAGACTTTGAGTGAATCATACAAGTGGCTATCTCCTTTAGAGTATGGTTCTTTCTTTCGCGACTCCATTCTATGAAGGGCTATAAGAATCGTATGCTGCAAAGAGATCCCTTCAGAAGTACAAAAATCCATGAACCTATTGTTTACATATTCACCTCCATTGTTAGTTTGAAGAACCTTGATAGACCGTTCCCTGTTTCTCAACGCAAGAGCCTTAAAGTCCTGAAAATGTTCAAAGACTTTAGACTTAAGCTTAAGAAAATATACCCAAGTATATCGCGAATAGTCATCAATAAAGGTCAGCACATAAAGAGCTCTAGTAAACGAAGGAGAAGGAAATGGACCAAAAACATTGCTGTGAACAAGATCCAAAGGACGAGTGGCTCTCCAGATTTTCCTTTGTCAAAGTTCTTTTCAGGATGCTTTCCAAGGGTACAACCCTCACAAAGACCCTTAGAAAACTTGACACGAGGCAACCCGTTGACCATTTCATTTTGGCTCAATTGTTCAAGGTAGCGATAATTTAGATGTTCGAAATGCTCATGCCATAGCTTACTAACCTCATTTGCATGAGTGAGCAAGGCAGTGGGTGTAGAATCAGAAGTAAAGTGGGAGAAGGTGTACAACCGTGAATGGTGATCTACCTTTCCCTCAGCCACTATAGTGTCATTGTTAAGCTCACGAATAATCACCGAGTTAGGACCAAATTCCACTCGCATTCCTTCACCAAGGTGAGTAATTTGGTAAACCGATAGGAGATTGGTAGAGAGATCAGGAACACTCAACACTTGGTTAAATGTTCCCCCATCCATCTCTACCGATCCACTACCGGAAATTGACACTGTCGTGTCATTACCCATCATGATTTGAGACATTCCACAAGGTTCGATGTTGAAAAACTCAACATGCAAAGAACCCATGTGGTGCGAGGCACCAAATCTATAATCCATGTCGATGAAGGAGTAAATCTAGCTACAAGGGCCTTTCCTTTCTTCTTATTAATTTTATCACCTTTTGCAAAAGCATAAGACTCAAATTTCGAGCACTTTGTTTTATGGATTCAGAACACTTATTTTATTCTTCTCAAGTAAATGAGAGAAGTGATCAATCTATTTCTTAAAATAAGTGTTGCTCGTCATGACTAGACTTCTTGCAATAGAACACAAATACTTGCTTTTCTCGTGCCTTAGGCTCAAAGTCAAGTGTTTGTGTCATTTTTAGGTTTGGTCTTGGTTTCTTTCTTAGGTTGATCATTTGTTTCTTTCTTCTTTTCAGTCTTCTTTCCTTTCTAGTACTTTCTACAAGGGCATGTGACTTAGACTTGAGAGACCCCATTTGAATGAGTTTTCTTGTTCTCGAATGAGTTGGGACGAAAAACATAATCAAAGGAGGGCATAGTCCAAGTATCACCCAAAGCAAATTTTGTAGCGTAGAAAGTTGACACGAAGACAAAATATTTGGGACCTAGCTTAGAGAGAATCGACAAGATCAGTTGAGAATCTTTCTTTTCTACTTGACATTCTTTTAACAATAATCTAATGTGGATAAATTTTGAGAAGAAAGCTTGTAGGTTTTCAAAGTCACTAGGATTTAACCCTAGTAGTTCATTTTCCAACTCATGCGCTCTCATGTCATCTAGTTGTCCAAACATCACATCCAGTGTTTTCCATGCAGATTTAGGTGTTTCGACGCCTCAATGTGGAAGAGCAAGTCAGGAGAAACAGACATGCAAAGAAGACCTAAAGCTTCATCACTACGGTTTAACCACTTAGATTTTTCAGTTCGTCGTCTGGTTCAGTCTCAGTTCCCATGGTGATGCGGAATAACCCTTTACCCCTTAGTTTCATTATTATTTTTGATCTCCATTCGAAAAATTTGAACGACGTAAGTAAAGGAATTGAAAGTGCATCCATAGTGAGAAAGAGAGAGAAATGTAGAAAAGAAACACAACCACCCAAGACAATAACAACCCCCCTGCTTTTGGCACTTTATAGTTTAGTGTGTTGATTAAAATCGGGTCCGTGCGTGTGGTTTGAAACACTTGGTAAGTCATTTTGCAATTAGCGTAATAACGCGTAAGAGAGGAGACCACAACAGTGTTTTATGGAGCGCAAAAAAAGGACACCGTAAACAAGCACAAACAAAAAATAGAAAGGAGGTGAAAGCCAATCTTGGGGTGAGAAAAAAATGTCTCACGTCGTAAAAGGAAGCCCTTGCAGCAGACCGTGGGCGATGTGCTCACTAGTCACAGAGCAAATAATAAAGGTGAAATACAAGGTTTGGGAACTCAAGGAGTTCAGATAGCCTTCAAAACGCCGAAAAAAGAGCTTGGAAGGAAAGGAGGTGCACGAAGTGTCACTACACACACGTTTGACCCCGACCACGGCATTCCTTCCTCACGGCAGAAAACAAATGGCATATGGAAGTGTTGCAAAATGCGAGCCGAGTCTACAAGATTAACAAGCCGTGTGGGTATTGATTGTAGGCGAGATGGATGGGGTTGAGTTTACAGTCTGCGCCAAGTAGAAGAAAGACGCAGAGATGAGTTGTTTGTAGGCCGCACGGGCATAAAAATATCCTATGCGGTAAGTTTTGTGTTGTTGGCAGATGCGTGGGCATGGTCAAGGAAGTTTGAATAAAGGCACAACAAATTACGTAGGTCGAACAATATTTTTTTGAACAGTCCACACAGACCATGCACAACAACAGTCAGATTGAAATGGTCAGAGGGACAACAGTCCATGCACAACCAAAAGCTCCTCCATGAGCAACCATGACAGAAGAACACAAATATCCTGCAACCACAGACTATCATGCATAGACAAATATCCTGCAAAAACAGAGATCTTAAAAAATTTCACTTCCATTTTAATAATTTTAAAAAAATGAAATGAATCTCTATTTTGGATTTAGTTACACCAACTAAAAAAATAGTAAAACCCCTGATTTCTCAAGGTATTATGAAAACCTGCACATGCACAAGAAAAAACACAAAAACTTTCTGAGAAAGCTTGTTAGAGAGATTAGCAAAATAATTTCCAGAAAATAGTGATAAAAAAACTTACATGCAGAGTAAAATAACGAAACCAAGAAAGAGTAATCGCAACAAAAAAATCGAGTGCATGTTTACCCGATCTCAACTCTGATACCATGAAAAGAGTTTGTGAGAATCGAATCGGAAATGAGGCACCACGAAGTAGTTGCACTCTAACGGAATCGTGATAGCTCCAACGATAGCAAGGAAAAAATTGATCAGTAATGGAAGAAATTACTCAACAGAAACAAAACTTGCATATAGAGGAAAGACAACGGAGTGTCTTGGCATGCTCATAAATGAATAGAAAAGGGGTACATATAGGGTGCTGAGTAACCCTAGTGCATGACACACATGAAACCTTAAACCTAACCCTAAACCTAACCCATGTGAGATGACCCTCCAATATGAGAGGAGGACACATAGGATAACTCACACCAACAAGAGTGAGTCCAAGTTAGCAATGTCTAAGACAGTCACATGAAAGACAAATGGTGGAAAGGAGAAGAAGTCAAAGACAATCATAGGAGATAACAACTCAAACAAGATGTTAGAAAGTGATGATAAGGTTGAGAAGGAAGAAAGTAATCCCGGTGTCACATGAAGAACCTTTGGCCATAACCAAGAAAGTGCAAGTAAATGAGGTGTATCCTGCATGTTTTTATGTATTCAATCAGAAGATGAAGATATAGGAGATGAAATCATCACACCTAAAAGAGAATCCAAAAGAATGAGAGGATTTCAAAAGAAGAAAAGGAGAATATTGACTCATTAAGCTCTTTTGATGACTTCATCCTATTATAGTAATCTAATAAGCATGGTGTGCCTTCTCTAGGATTCTAAAATGTACTTATCATCAAAAAGAAGCATGGTGTGTTCATGGAGATACATCACCACTTGTAGTTGCTGACCAAAACCTTCACAATGTTGAAATTGTGTGAATAGTCCAAGGTATGTTGCTTAGCCCCTCATAAGTTCTTTATACATGATTAAGTATGAATAAGGTGTTTGAATGTCTTACTTGAGTGTCCAATAAAATAAAAGTGTGTATTGTTAGTCATTAGTTCTATGTTTCCAAAGATGAGTCTCAAGTGTGTCTCGCATTCTATTATTCACTTAAATCTCATGAATGATTTAATCAAAAGCATCATCCTTCTTAGTTTGTATAGAGATATGAAAAGTATTCAAGAGGGTGTAAAGTTGTGGAAATGTGTCTTGAGTTTATGTCCTTCTATACTTTGGTCCCAATTAGCTCATAAAGTGTGTCATAGTAAGTGAACAAGGTATGCAACAATTATATTTAAGTCCTAATTGAAAATCCCAGATTCACGAGTCATGAATGACCATTAAAAGGTTTGTAAGAAGATGCACTTGTCATAGTTGTACAAGGTTGTGGTAGTTGGTGGTCTTCAAGAAGAAGTGATCTATTCGACTAATAAGTCAAGAAATAAGTGTTAAGTTGCACATAGATCAAATGTAAACAAGATATAGATGATATGAGATTACCATATGCTCCATAAGGTGTCAAAGAAAAAGTCCATCAAGAAAGAAGAAGAAAATTCTTTCAGGGATTAGTAATTCATCAATGTCATTAGGTCTCAGTAAAGAAGAAAACATACATCCAAAGCCTTGGGAAAGATACGATGAAGGTTAATCAACACCGATTGGATTTCAAGCTCGTGATGCAAGAATGAATGGGAGTGAAGTTGTGATGTTACTTAAGGTGTGCTAAAATCATTAAAGTCTATACACGAGAAGTCAAGACATCATGGGGAATAATTGTGTTACTCATTGTCTCAAATTAACCTATGAAGAAGCCATGGGTACTCTAAGATTGAGTATGAAGAAAATCAAGAAAAAATTATTTATCAAGTTTATTCAAGTTAGTGAGAGGGTCATAAACTATCTATTTGTGTGGGCATTATGAGTTCATAGTCAAGTATTGAGGTTAACTTAGCAAATCTAGTTTAATAGTCAACCATATCATGTTAAAGTTAAAATATATGTCATGTCTAAAGATTGCATGAGAGAATAACATATGGTTATAGACCTTTGAAAGATGAAGTAAAGATGCTACTATGGTTATCATTCATTAAGCATGTGATCTTTAAAAAGTGTTACAAGGGTAGTCATATGTGTAGGTGCTCATCATTAGCTTGAGAAGCTTAAAAAACTTGTGAGCCTGAGTAAGAGTGCTGCCAAGATGTCAAAGTATGCTTAGTATGTTTTTCAATCATTTTCTTAAGCAAGATATCAATGTGATAATATGGTTTGCTAAGAATTATTTGAAAGGACTTCAAAATTCATGCAGGACCTTGGTGAATAGGATAAAGCTATCAATTTTGTTAAAGATGTTAGGGTATCAAGAAATACCCTATTTTGGGAGGGCGTAACAATAGGAATTTTTATCTGTTAAAAATGTTTGTACAACCCTATTGAAGGTGGTTTGGATCATTGAAGACAAGTATAATTCACATGGTAAGGAAAATACTATTCCCGTGCTCTGTAGAAAACCTTCCCGTGGTTTAGTCTCGAAAACAAGGCTTAGAGGACTCGAGACTCGTGGTTAGAATTGAAAATTTTAAGATGGTATCCATATACCCTAAAATCATATATTTAAAGTATTTCATGGTTTGAGATCATCCAAGGAAGTCACAGCTTATATGAGTTGAATACACCATGGAGACCTAATTGAAAAGTTTGGGATAGTGAATTGAGAGACTTTTTATGAAGAAAAATACCATGTAACTTTGCATAGAGAATATTTACCTGAATGGGTATCTAGAAAGGTCAGTATTTTGTTTGGTAGGTCACTCATTCAAGAGTTATGCTCAAAATTATCATCGACAGGGTTATAAGAGTTGAGTTAGGCCTTGAAGAGAGTTAGTGAGATTGAATGGTCAACATTAGAGATTGAGCCAAGAAATTTTATCCACACCTCAAGGAGGATAATGATTGTTTAGAAATGTATTTGGTTTTTTTGGGAAGTAATATATTTCTCCAACCATGAAATCACCAAAGTGGAATGCTCTTAAAGAGCTTTAAAAAGTAGTTTTGACTAAAACAAGGCTAGTTAATGATTTCTTTTGCATTATTTCAAGTCAAGGTTGGATTAACATTGTGTGATGTCTAGTAATAGGTTATAATAATAATCCAAGCCCAATGAGGTTTTAAGGTCAGAGTTGGCCAAGAAAGGAAGATTTCTAAGCCTTGAAAAGTTGATTGAGCTCTAAAATAACAAACTACAGTCGAGAGGTTAGTTTGAAGCGGGGTCGTTGTTTACAACCTCAAGCAGTGTTTTAGGTACCAAGGAGAATAGATTGGTAGAATTAGTGATGTTTGAAGTTTTATTGGAAAGAGAGTAAGCTCTATGACCAAGTGAGTCATAATTTCATGCAAGGAGGCTATAAATACTTTGAAACACTAACTCATGATTGAGGAGTTTTGCTTTGACCTATTTCCATATCTATGATCAAGGTAAGAACCTGAAATTTTGCATATAATGATGGAGGAAGATGATATGTTCACGGGGGAGTCATAAGGTATAGTTTTAAGTGATAAATGATGTTTTATAACATGAAAACGTTTGACAAAAATGCACTAAAAATATGCTTCAGTGATATAGTCCTAAAGGTGTTAACAACAAATGTGTGATAGAGATAATTCCTTTTGATGATGTTTTTAGTTGAGATAGATGAAGGAGGATGTAGGAATGATGGTCTTATGATGAAAATGAGTGTTAGTATGTGAATATGCATTTGTCCAGGGGGAGCTATAGTGCTCAAATGCTTCTAAGAAGACAAAAACATAGTAAATAAAGGTAAGACACAAATATGAATTCAATTGATGAATTTTGGTGATGTTTCCAACCAAGATGGGGCCCAAATAAGTTGATGAAGAAGAATACCATGAGCTACATACATGCACTTTGTCATTAATGTAAAAATGGGGAAAATAACATGGAGGTTTTCCATCAATGACAAAGGGGGAGATTGTTGGCATGTGAGTGCTTGTAGTGTTTTATTTGATGAAAAAGGGTACATACTCATTAATGAAAAAGGTGTGAGAGGTCTAAAGGAGGCTTGGAATGATGATGCCATGGATAAACAAGGTGTGACTTGGTTGCAAGGGTGAAGACAATGAAATTGGCTTGGTCCAATATGCCTAATCCTTAGGTCTAGTCAGGAGAATGACTTAGAGTGATGGATTGAAGACATGATGCAACTATATAAACATGGTCAAGGCATGGAAAACATCAAGAGGGTGAACTAAGACAAGTTTATAACAAGAACATGGAAGGTTCATGATATATAGTTGGAAACAAACTCAAGTAGGCCTCGATTCGAGACTTAGTGCAAACATGGCTTGAAGTATGAAGGAAAGAAAGCTAAAACAGGGTAGTACAAGCATGAGGAATGTGTTATGATAGTGTAGAGATGACATGGAGGGTGATACAGGTCACGATTTATCAATTAGAGGCATGTTGAGGTTTTTTGGAAGCATATCCTTGAGAAAAACAGGGTAATCATGTAAAAATCATGGTGGATGATGACTTTAAGGTAGGTACAAAGAACAAAAAGCTTTGGGACATGTGAAGGATGTTAATACAACATTGTTGACAAATTTTTAGGTCAAAAATCAAAGGGAGAAGCAAAATAATGATGTTTTTGTCCAATCGAGCTCTTAAAATGATCATTTCTAGCTTGAAGGGTAGGTTTGAGATGATTATTGGAACGTTAAAATTTTACATGATGATCTGGTGCTTTTATTAATGTTGGGGCATTGAATCTAGAGCATATTTTAAGAAGAATGAGTTAGAATGATGGCCTATACTTTATGAATGATGTTTAACAAGATAAGGAGGTTCTAAAGCCTCTTTAAAACCTACCTTCAAAGCAATGGAGAAGAAATAAATAGTTTTGTCATGAAATGTATTGTGTAGGATGATGTGATGATTTGGGCTTGTAAAGGACTCCTTTTAATTCATTTTTGTTGTGGTCTCATTCTTGAGGTTAAATAGATAAGGCACAAATATGTTTGTTTTAAAGATATTTATATGTACAGTCATATGATGAAGGCTTCATGGTGAAAGGATTGGTTTAAGATTAACCTTGGGATGCACCCTAGATGATCATAAAGATATTCAGGTGGGTTTTATGTAAACTATTGGTGAAAATGGTCAACCAAGGTGACCTACTGTTTAAAGCCTAGAAGAGCCAAAACTAATCAAGTTAGATTGAAGGGTTAATGATGAAAAATCTTGGTGTTGAAGTGAAAGGTGAGTATGGATAGCTGATAGAGGTCATATATGACATGTTTGAGCTCATGAGTTGATTTGATGAAGTGGTTTTGTGTTCAAGTTCAAGTGGTCTAAACTGCCCCATCAAGCCTTGTCAAGAAGGTCTCGAGAAACTAGGTTGTAAATGTAAAATTCTCCACATAACCAATAAAATTGAGTGATTGAAGTTGAATTTAAGGTCACCTCTAATGTTTTACATGCTTTGGTTTGGCTTGAATGTTTTTTTAGAGTTTTGGAAGTCATCTAGAAGAAGACCGGTTTTTAGGACCTAAAACCTAGTTTGAGATGTTACATTAATGCAAGCATATTCATGACAAAAAAATTGAAATGAAGCTTCATGGTAAATTTAATAGTTGTAAAAGGATAATATTTTTCTGAAAAGGCTCCTATAAGCCATGAACATGTGTTTGAATGAAGATCTAACTCATTTTGTGAGGACTAATTTTCTGGGGTTTGAACTCCATTAGGACCTTGTCCTAATTAGTAGTTCTTGGAGAGATTGAAGGTGTTTGAGTTGTTACAAGTTTTTAAAGGTGAACCAGAGGACCCTAAAATTTTTTTCCAAGCATCATAAGGTTTTGAAAGATCATACATTGTTGTTGATGAAGCATTTTTGTGATTGATTTTTGGAGTTGCCATGATCGAGCATAACTAGTTGAGAAAAAGAGATGGAATAGAGTCTTGAGTTGTCACATGAAGCATACCAAGAATTTTATGATGTTGTGAACATCTTGAAGAGACCTCCTACCTATTTTCATTGCATGATTTTAATCCTTGAGTGAGGACATGCATGCAAGTTAAAGATTGGTTTTGAAGACCATGCACCTATCAAGCATATAATCTCTAATGAAGTTTTTGATAGAATGACGAGTTAAAAAGCATGTCGATATTATAGAAGACAAGAAAAATACTCTTGTAACATGAACACACATTCATGAAACTTGGCTTGAGCTATATTAGCTAGAGGAAAATTATTTCAACATTGAGAAAAAGACAAAATGGAAGATGACAGCTTCTAAATTCAAGATGTCGACTGAAAAGAGTATCTTATCGCTTACTCCAGATATGTAACGAGCTCAAGAGTTCCTTCATGATCCTCAGAGTGTTATAAATGACATGACAAGCACAATAATGCTCATTACTTTTAACTGACACCCTACATATGTAATGATTTCATTTTGGTAGTTTTGAGTGATGTCACTTTAGACCCTTTGTACGAGTTGGAGAAGGTAAAATATAAAGTAGTAAAAATGTGGAGTTGAAGAGGTGTAAGAGAGGTTATTTTTATGTATAAGAATGCCCAAGTATACTGGTAAAATATATTTTTATGCATATTCTTTGAAGTAGAATGAGCACATTGAAAAAGGAGATGAATCAAGAAGCGTAACAATGCTCTCAAGACTGTAATTTTTACTGATAGTATGCATGTATGATTTGATGTGAATCATAAAGTGAGAGAGGTGAAAAATAAGTTCATGTTTTTTATGAATGAGGGAAAAAGTTTTGTGAGTAATAGAGGCCATTGAAGTTTGTACTCACAACAGATTGAGAATATGAGACAAGAGGTGGATTAGGAGGTCTGAAAGAGAGAATAGGAGATGAATAAGAGATCAAAATTTGTTGTATCAGAAAACTAGATGAAAGTGATCAAACTTTGTAATATTATAAGTTGTTTCTTATAAAAATAGGGAGTTGGAGCTTCCTTGTAAGTTGGAGCTTGCAAAATGTTAAGTGGGTGCTTGACTGAATTCTTGGGAGTTGTTGCTTCCATGCAAGTAGGAGCTTGTTAAAGGTCAAGTGGGTGCTTGGCTAAATTTTTGAGTTGGTGCTCAACAAATTTAAATCTCTGTACTCTTTATAGGACAATTTTGCACACTAGTGCATTGATTTTAGTGGGGTTTTCTCCCTTTAAGGGTTTCCCACATTAAACATTGTGTTCATGTGTACTTGCTCTTCGTTTTCTTAAGTGTGAATGTCATGGTATTCTCATGGTAAAGGATAATCAAGATTGAATGGCTTGCTAAGTTGTTTGAAGCATTGAGTCACCCCTCCTCTCAATGTTTTTGTTTCCCAACAATTATTATAAGCACTTTAATTATTTGTTATTGATAGAGTAATAAAATAAAAGGTCACTTTAATTTTATATTTCCATAAAGAGAAAATGCAATCCATAGAGGAAAGAAATCAAGGGGAATAAAAATTCAAAACAAAGTTAAATTTTTCAAGTGGAGCAATTTTATTGGATTGTTTGGTGGGCTCATATGCCAATTGAAATTATAAAAGTAGGTCACCACACTCTATTGAGACATCTCTTTGCATATTTTGATATCTAAATTTTGGTTTAGTTGATTGCTTTCCAATTTTACATCAAGAAAAAAACCCTTTGATGTATTTACATTAGAGGATGAAAACCATCTATTTACAAGGTTGGAGAATTAAATATCTTCATCTCTAGATAGGGTTTGAAGAAGAAGTGTTGTGGTTGATTTTTGCCATGCATTTCCATTTTTTTCTAGAGGAACGACCCACTCATGTGAAGAATCGAGCACCCTAGGGCATGAATGTCCTAGATCTGATTTCTATCTTCATTATCATATTTTTAGAGATCATTTCCAGCTTGTTTGCATGTGATTTGGGCTTTGGAAACCTCTTTTCCAGCCATGTCTGTAAGCTGATTTTCTGTAGACTTTTAATAAAATTCTAGCTCTTCTTCTTAACAAAAAAATATTTTTGGAATTTATGCATCTATGATAAATTATGGTTATTTTTGGTAATTATTATATCAAGTTGAGATCATATTTGAGTGTCATTCATCTCTAAGGCAAGTCACATTATCTAGAATATAATCTAGGTCCGTAGTTTTGCCAAATATTTCTTCTATCAGGTTGGGAGATTGTGAAGGATGATACTTGTAATGCTATTTAAGAATTCTTTAAGAATAAAAAGATGCTTCAAGAGTTAAATAGCACTTTTCTAGCCTTGATCC
Source organism: Taxus wallichiana var. yunnanensis (assembly GCA_018340775.1). NCBI lineage: Eukaryota > Viridiplantae > Streptophyta > Pinopsida > Cupressales > Taxaceae > Taxus > Taxus wallichiana. The sequence goes on from CM031238.1 coordinate 715,766,576, forward strand.
CTAAGAATCATGATCCTACGGATTTCAAAAATTATAGCTATAAGCCTATGTAATTGTGTTTACAAAATGTGCTCCAAAATCCTGGCTTTAAGATTTCAACTTGTCTTATCGTCAATCATTTCTGAGCAACATGGAGGCTTTGTTATGGGAAGACAAATCCATGATGGTATAGTCACTATTCAAGACCCTTCATTCGGTTAAGCAGAATAAGAAGGAAGCCATGTTTATTAAACTTGATATGGAAAAAGCCTATGATAGAGTCTCTTGGCCCTTCCTTCTGAAGGTTCTTACTAGGTTTGGCTTTGGTGAAGACTTTAAGATGATGATTCTTTCATGTATTTCCATAGCTAAGTTCTCGGTCCTGATTAATGGGACCCCTTGTGGTTTTTTTAACAACACATGTGGATTAAGACAAGGTGATCCTATTTCTCCCTTTCTTTTCATTATTATGGCCGAGACCCTTAGTAGAGCTCTTAATAAGGCTGCCTTGGATGGTAGGATTAGAGGTATTTCTCCTACTTGTTAACTGTAACAAGGTTACTCACCAGCATTTTGTTGATGACACTATGTTGGTTGGTGAAGCTTCTATCTCAAAGGCTATGGAATTCAAATAGTTAATGGGTGATTATGAGGAGGTGTCAGATCAATTGATCAATTATGGGAAAAGCTTGGTTTTCTTTATCAACACCCCGAAAGAAGATGCAATAAAATTGTTGGAATTCTTGGTTGTGTGTCTAAAACCCTCCCAACTAGGTATCTAGGCATGCTTATTGGGGTGGAAAAACCTAAGAATGCTGATTGGAATTTCTTAATTGATAGGTTTTTGAAGAAACTTGAAGGTTGGAAAGGTTCTTTGTTATCTCAAGTTGGAAAGGTCATGTCCTCAAATGCTCGATTCAAAATTTACCTATTTATACAATGTCTATATACAAGTTACCCTCCTCGATTGTTAGTAAGCTAGAGAGTATTCAAAAAATATTTCTATGGAGTGGCTCAAAACCCAAAGATAGAATTCCTCTAATTTCTTGGGAAAAGGTTTGCACCCCCAAAAACTTGGAGGTCTTGGTATTAGAGATTGGACCAAAATGAATAAAGCAATGCTGTCGAAAATGAGCTAGAGGTCTGGTCAAGGAAGAGAGTGTTTGGACTTCTATTATCAGAGGTAAATATTGGCCAAATCTATCTCGCCAACGAATGGTGCTTCTGCATCCAAGATTCTAATGGTTCTTCTTGTTTCTGGAAATCTATAAATTGGGCTAAACACATAGTCTCTGAGGGTAGCAAATGGATGGTTGGAAATGGGAGAATGATCAATTTTTGGGAGGAAAAATGGTTAGGGGACCTTCCTCTTAAGATCATTTCTCAAACAAACCATGTTACCGAAGCAGCAGGGGTTTTTTGGGGGTTGTCTATAGCTCTCCAACACAATTTTGCCAATTTGGAGGTGGAAGGAGACTCTCTGAACATAATTAACAACATAAATGGGAAAGGTTCCATCTCTATTTCCATCCATAACTCTATTAAGAGTATTAAGGAAATGTCAAATTTATTTGAATTTATTACCTTCAAGCATGTTTATAGGGAGGCTAACTTTGTGGTAGATTGTTTTGCTAATATGGGGGTTAATTGTGATGAGTTGACACTTATCAATGAAGTGGAAGCTCTTGATCCCAAGGTGTGAGCACACTTACATAATGACATAAATGGACACATCACAAAATAATGTCGATCATGGTGTGTCAAATTCATCATGGTCATTTTCCGTAGGAATAGTGTGCATTTATTTCTAAATAATGTGAAGATCGGGAGGGGATCCACTCGTGTGTCTAGAAGCCTTTGATGCCTCCCGTGCCTGGAGAAATTTCATTTTTGGGCTTGCGTGTAATCCTCTGGCTACCTGGAATTTGGGATTTTTGTGGATGGTTTTTTTGTGTGGCCAAATGGGTGGTGATCTGGTTAGAACTGAACCTGCTGATCTCAAAGGGGTGATGCCTGAAGCCATGGCTTTGTTTGATAGCAAGGGTTTTACGCCCTTCCTAAAAAATTTCAAAGCCATTTTGAAAATCTTAGAAAATATTTCACTAGCACCTGGAATACTACTAAAAAGGTGAAATGGTTGAAATGAAGGGGATAAGCATGGAGATTACTATGGATTCAGTTGCCAAAGTGATGGGTATTCCTGCTTTATTGGGAGGGAGGTCTATAAACCTAAAAATAAGCCTCCGAAGAGCTGAACCTATTTCTCAAAGGTAATGAAAATATCACTTCCCATTTTGCTTTGGTTATCTTTGTCTATCTTTACCTAATCCATATGACGAGGTGGCTCTCACCCTTATCCAATTTCTCACTCTTGAGGGTTGCCACAAATGTATTTACGCCTACCACCTGCCTATGCTTAATCATTTCAGTGTGGCCATGCTTTTAGCTTCCCCTAATTTCTTTATCGTTCCATGTGTGCCTCTATCTCTTAGTTCAAAACCAGAAGGGTCTCTATCCCACTCCATCAAGGATTTATTCTCACCCTTGTTAAAAGAGCTGCCCTGGATATTGACAAGATTGGCTCCCTAACTAAAGCTCTGGAAGCTTATGCGGATGGAGTTGACTCGGACTCGAGAGGAAGAAGAATCGAGTGAAGATTCTGACTCTCAGGAAGGTGACTCGAGAAGAGGATAAAGACAAGGTTGAGATTGTGGCGGCCCAAAATCTTAGGGAAATGAAATCTAAGCAGGCTCCTAGTGTCCCTTTGAACACCAAGGGGAGTCTAGTAAACATGATCTTCCGACTCCTATCAATGTGCAATTGGAACATCAATTCGAGGCTATGGGACACGTTGGACCTGTGAAAGGGGAGAACCATTTGGTTAAGATGGTGGCGGATATTGAGGAACTCAAGGGAGATATGTGGCTCACCAAGAGCTCAGTTCAGTTTTGTTCAATGATTGGCATAAGATGAAAGCGCAGGTTGAGGAAGCGGTCAACAATGGGCATGATAGAGAGATTGAGGTTTTAAAATCCAACTATGGTTTCATAACCAACGAGTTGGACCATGTTCGTGCTATTCTCCATAGCTACATGGAGTGGAGTGTAGTCATGATGAAATCTACTCTGTAGCACCTCCAGACTTTGGGTCAGCTCACTAATGCCTATAGTGCTATGGATAGTTAGGGTAGGAAAAGAAAGGTGACTCCCGATGGTTTCGACTTGGCGTCTTTGGCTGGTAACATAGATGCTTTGGCTAAGGAATGGGCTAAGGTGCTTGGAGGGGCTTGAAAAAGCCTATAAATGATCTGGGAGGGATGTTTTATTTTATTTACTGTCTTTGTATTTTTTTGGCTGTTAGTTTCTTTGTTGTTGTTAGTTCCACTGTGTTTTTTTGTTGTTTTTGTTTCACTACTCTAGCTCCTAGGGGAGCTCGTATTATTATGAACTGTTATATTATTGGTTTTTGATGGTGTGGTAATGTATTTATTTGCTCTCATGGAGAGGTGACTTTGTTTAGGGTAGGCTCCCCTCAACCCTTTTTTACCTCTTATAAAAAAATAAATTAACATTGAAAATGTTCCTTAAGGGATTAGAAATTACCCCATTGGGGACATTACAATGTTATCAAAGTAATTTTCCTTGCCATACTGTGAAAGAGATCATATTTGAATGCATAAGGAAAAAACACCACATGTTTATCAAATAAAACCAGACTCTAAAGAAAGGGACAATTGATTAGCAAGAACAACGAGATACTCCTACAAATGATCTAAGTTTCATATAAGAAGTAATCACAAGGAGTCAAAGAGAGTTGCAACAGGCTATGAGAGAATCTCAAAGGGAAAGCCAAAGATAAATGCAACACGTGTTGAGGGAATCTCAAAGGGAAATGTGTGATGCATTGACAAACTCAATCATGGACTTGGCTAAGGCTCTACACAGACACAATATATCAGCGAACCAAGGAGCAACCAACAATGGTGAAGGAAGCTCATTTGGACCAACAAAGACCTCCATCAAGCCTCCACCTCAAATATTCAGGGCCAAGTTCCTTCAGAAAGAGGAGCAACCAATTGAGCTAGATCCACCAAGTGACATTGAAGACATAGAGGCATGGGGTGAAGAATATGCAGCCCTTAGTTTTAGAGTGAGAGACATGTTGTCTTTCAAAGATTACTGCCAAGTGAAGAATAGTAAAGGCACAGGAAAGAATAGAAGAGTTCAACAAGAGCAGCCAAGAAGAGACATACAACAAAGGTTGGGAAAGGTAACTCTTCCTTCTTATGATGGTTCAGATAGAGCATGGTTACAAAAGTTAGATACATACTTGTCATTGAATCCCATGTATGAGGAGGAAACCCTCAAATTTGCAACTTTGCATTTAGAGGAGTAACACATGAATGGTGGTACCATGGATTGATCACACAAGGGCATGGATCTATCACAACTATTGAAGAATTCAGTCAATGTCTAACTAAAAGGTTTGATAGAATAGATCCAGAGATCCATTTCAAAGAGTTGGCTCAACTCAAGCAAGAGGGATTATTGGATAAATATATTTATGAATTTTAGAGACTTGTAGTGATGGTACCAGATGTAAGTGAAGAATAATTGTGTTGTTGTTCATTGAGGGACTAACAAAACCACTTAAAGGTCTAGTCAAAGCTTTCCATCCTCCCTCTCTATAATGAGCTATCAAGAATTATTTGGATTTAGAAACTTCAGTTCAAAAAAGCAAAAATATACCTTTTGGACACCCTAGAATGTACCATATGGACAACAAAGGACACCACCTTTAGGGCAGCCAAAGGGATCTTTTGGACAAACAAAACCTACTTCAAATAGTGATAAAAGAGCACTAATTTCTGGGAAACAAGGAAAGGAATTTTAAGGTAAATATGATACAAAAGAATGGATGAAAATAAAAGGAAATAGAGACAAAAATGAGTTAAGAAGGAAAAATTTATGTTTCACATGTAACTATCCATGGACACCCAATCATCGTTGCCTTGTTAAATGGGAAACCCATTACATTGAGGTAATTTCAAACGAAGAAGAATAAGAAGAAGATAGTGCTAATCTGGAAGAAGATGAAGAGCAAGCAAAGGAAGAGGAAGTGGTTCCCACGGATGGAACACTAGCTACTTTATCCGGAGCACCTAGATACTATGCTTTTCATGTGAGAGGTGTTCTTCATGGGCAAAGGATCACCATGTTGATAGATAGTGGAGCTACACATAACTTCATTGATGAAAGCTTGGTTACAAGGATGGGATTGAAGATGGAAGATTTCCAAGGCTTCAATGTGACAATAGTGGATGGATACTCACTTTCATGCACAAAGAAGATCCCACAACTTGAGCTCACTCTAGGAAGACATAAGGTAAGAGATGATTTTTATGTTATTGGCATTGGTGAAATAGATGTAGTCCTTGGTGTACAATGGCTGCAATCTTTGGGTGAATTCACTCAAAATTATCAGACTATGGAGTTAAAATTCAAGGTGCAAGACAAGGAAGTTATTCTACAAGGTATGAGGAATGGTGCTCCCCAGTTGTGACCACCAAGAGTATGGAAAGATCCTTCAAAAGAGGGCAGATTGCATGGGCTGCACATTGTTTGGTAAGAAATACATCCTCTTTTTTATCACAACAGTCCTATCATGTTGATATTCAACCTATTTTGGATAAGCATGCTAAGGTGTTCAATGATTTACCTCATGGATTGCCTCCGGATAGAGGATTTCAACATATTATTGAGTTAGAACTGGGTTCTACTCTGGTAATATCTTCTCCTACTACCATCTAAAGGCATTCAAGGAAGAGATATAACAAGTAATTAAAGAATTATTATAAATGGATCTCATAAGACCAAGTTCTAGTCCTTTCACTTCTTTGATTGTGCTTGTGAAGAAGAAGGATGGGACCTTGAGGATGTGTGTTGATTACAGGTTGTTGAACAAGAAGACAATCAAAAATAGGTACCCCATACCAAGGATTGATGAGTTATTTGATGAGTTGCATGGAGCAGTGTTCTTTTCCAAGATTGATTTAAGATCCGGTATCATCAAATCTAGGTAAGAGAAGAGGATGTCCACAAGACAACCTTTAGATGTCATTTTGGTCATTTTGAATTCCTAGTAATGACTTTTGTGTGTTAATGTAACATCCCGCTATTTTTAAAATTTTCCTTGCAGCAATTTAATTAATCCAATAAATATAAAAAAGGAAAAAGGGATGTTATTCGATTAATTAAATATTAATATGGTAGACAATACTTAGATACTTAAATACCGCCTATTGGTATTATTTAACATAGTAAGTTTCATTACGACCTATTTTATTATTGTCATCCTTGGAACATTGGGGGAAAATCGTCACACCCATAGAATCGATAGGTAATGTTTGATTCTACGGTTTTGACGAAAAAATTGAACATGGTGATTTAACACCGTGAAGGCTTGCATATTCAATTTATATATTGAACTTGATATAGAGCTCATGATGGTAATGACATTAAAAAAGTATGGTCTAAAGTTAATTCAATTTATAATGGAATTAAAAAAAAGTATGGTCTAAAGTTAATTCAATTTATAATGGAATTATAAAAAAGTATGGTCTAAAGTTAATTCAATTTATAATGGAATTAAAAAAAAAAAAGGTATGGTCTAAAGTTAATAAATCAAATTTATCCACTTTAGTGGATATTCACATGGATGAGGGAGACTAACTTTAATAAATGAAAAGCAAATTCATTTTAAACAAATCTCCACCCACGTTGAGATATGTAACTTAGGTTTTTTTGGGAAAGGAGAAGACAATGAGAAAAGAGGGATTTTTGTGTGGATTTTTGCATGTAGTCGACTTGGAGAGACAACTCTAGTTTTGGGAAGCTTTGACCAGATTTGTTTTGCTTCTTATGGTAATTGGACGCTGCTTCTTGGAGGCAAATTGATCTTCAGGGAATCAATTTCACCAAGTAAGGGTTATTTTGTTGTTCTCTTAGTTTTTGTTTGATAAAAAGATTAATATGCCTTGTGGGTTTTGCATACTCCTCTGGTTTTTGGAAAAAAATCATTGAAATCATTCTCCGAGCTTGAAATCTTTGTTTTTAAATGATTTGCTTTGATATGGGTTATTTAGTTGAATGAGAAAATTGATTTTTACGTAGAAAATGTTTTTACTATTATGGGTTCTTTAGTAACTATGAAAATTGATTTTTCTCAGTATGATAACATTTTTGTTGTTATGGGCTCTTTAGTTAATCTGTGAAAATTGATTTTTTCTCTATAGAAAATGTTTTTCTGTTATGGGTTCTTTAGTTAATTGTGAAAATCAAATTTTTCTCTGTAGAAAATGTTTTTATTGTTATGGGTTCTTCAGTTAATCTGTGAAAATCGAGTTTTCTCTATAAAATAACTTTTTTAGAGCTATGGATTCTTCAGTTAATGTGCAAATAACTTTTTCTCTGAATAAAAATGATTTGCAGTTGTGGGTTATGTAATGGAATGTGCAAATCAGCTATTGGGGGTTTTCTATTATTATGTCCATTATTAATTTCAATATAAGTTGTTGGCCTGTGTTGGGTGTTGGGAAATATTAAAGAACCAGTTGTTAAACTCGTTACCTTTGAAAAGAATGGTTATGTGGATTGCTTGGCCTTTCCCTTATGAGATCTTATAGTAAGAAAAATGAGATCTACTTCCTCACCCAAACTCGATTGGCTAAGTCTTTGCATTCAGTTCATTATCTCAGATTGTATTGCTGATTTGAAAGACATTCGGCTAATGGGTTGCTAGTATTTTGTGAAAACTCAGTTGGTATTATTTTGTTTTCTTGTATGGATATTCATGGCTGTTACGAATGACACATTTCTAATAAGATGGCATGGCTTAGTTGTTTTTCCATAGCAAAGAAAGTAGGTTGCTTTGGTTTTCATTGTTTGAAGAGAATTTTGTTGAATATATATTGTCTTCTAGTTATATTATGCAAGGTCTGCATACTAACTTGTTCTATGAAAAAGAAAGAAACGAAAATTGCAGCCTTTTGTTTATATTATAGATGCAAATAATCCTTATGTAGGAACATTGTGGATTATGATATTAAAATAAAATGCAAAGCTAAAACTCGGTTGGGTAAGGCTTTATTTTAATATTAGTAGTTCCTTTCTTTTATTTTATCTTGAGATTCTATGACTCAGAGGGCTGGATCACTTGATCCACGCCTTTTCATTTTGTAGATTTCGCTTCATTATGTGATTTTATTTAGATTTTAATGATTCTGAATTTTTTTATAAGTAAGAAATACAAGGATACTCGCGATTTTTTTCTAGAAATTAGTAAAAGGAACGATAACCAGATCGTACCAAGCTAAGAACAAAGATGTTAATCAAACACCAGGATCAATAAGATGAAAGTAATTCGCCAAAATATCTTTACATAAACCTTTGCAAATAAATGAGCAACAATATCATATATTATTATGAAACCCAATGAAATACAATGAGAATGGACCTTGCTTATATAGGAAAGGAATAACAATCTAAGAACCAGTCAAGGTCGTAGATCAAGCCATAAATCAAGGAAAGAACTAGTCATCAAAGAACTAGTTAAGTCCATAGATTTAGGAAAGAAATAGACATCAAGGATCTAGTCAATACCATAGATCAAGGAAAGAACTAGTCAATACCATAGATCAATGAAAGAACTATACCTAACAACTAGATAATACCCCCTAATATCTAAATAAATAAAAGAAATATCCACACACATATGTGGGTGAGGATAAATACAATAAAGGTAATTAAAGTACCTAGGTGAACATGAGAAAAAGTAAATAATCCTTATGTAGGAACATTGTGGATTATGATATTAAAATAAAATGCAAAGCTGAAACTCAATTGGGTAAGGCTTTATTTTAATATTAGTAGTTCCTTTCTTTTATTTTATCCCGAGATTCTATGACTCGGAGGGCTGGATCACTTGATCCATGCCTTTTCATTTGTAGCTTTCGCTTCATTATGTGATTTTATTTAGATTTTAATGATTCTGGAAAATTTTAAAAGTAAGAAATACAAGGGGAAACTCTAGCGAAATTTTTCCAGAAATTAGTACTTAGTCTTTTTATGGGCTTAAAATAAATGATTGACTTTCTTGGTATGAACATTTAACTACATAGATCTGGAATGTAAAACAATAAGATTACGGAATGTTTTTAGTTTAATTCATTGTTGGATGGTGTTGTGTGTGCAAGGATTTAATCTTCTTATTTATCAAAAACTTAGTAGGGCATGTAGTTTGACTTCTTGTCAGTTCTTTGAACTAACACCCCAAACAAAATAGTGTCACAGGTTTAGTAAAGTTGATTGGATCATCTCACTTTGGCGGTGGAGATTGGCATAGTATGGATGTTATTCTTACAGATCTTTGATCCTTGTATATTTGTACATACAAATGAATTTATTTTCCTTGGGCTGATTGTATTGGTATTAGTCCTTAAGCGATGATAATTGTTACATATTAATGAATGAGCTGAATTATTTAAGTGTTATTATTCGTCGAATTTGGGTCTTGGGAAAGTGAACAATGTATTGTATAAAGTTAAGGAATCATATATTTAAATATCCTTCGCTTTAAATGGATACCATTATGATACTAGAGGTACATCTACCTAGAAGTTTACTAATATGGAAAAAGGTATTAATTTTGGAAAGTGGAATGTATGCAATTTGAGTTACGTGACTGTATATATGCATTCAGGACTTATGGTATTTCATACTCCTCCTAATGAATGTATAGGATTAGGGATAAGTTTCTAAGTTGTGCTTAATATTAGGTGACTTTCCACTTCCTTAATGGGTTGAAATTTGGTAGAAATAAGGTCCTGCTAGCATGCATAAAATTGAGTTAAAATGGAGTAACTAGTGAATCCATAACTAAATTTGATCTTGAGATAGGGAATCACGCGTTCATTTACCTAGTGTTTCAATTAATTAAAGTTACTGAAACCAACAATGCATCTCTTACATAATAAGTTGCCATGAATGTAAAATTTGTATATGAGTAAATGGAAGAATGCTAAGTGGTCAAAGATATGGAAAATCGTAGGGCAGATCCTAAAATATCAGTCATGCCTTATTAAAGTAAATCTAAGGTCCCTCTTAATGTTCTTCATCACAAAGGAAACTGGAATGGGCTAAGTTGCAATATTATGCTAAATGTTTGATATCAATCTAAATCCTTTTCAAATGAATATGGGAAAAGAATGGTTGTGAAATGTGTTTAACAACATAATTAAAAGGGGTAACTTATAAGATAATAGCTTTATCTCTATAAAATGGAAACCAGAATGGGAGCAATGTCTGGGTCAGTCCTTAATTTTGTTATGAGAGGTAAATTTAGAAAGTAATATAAACACCAAACAAAATGAAATAAAGTATTCCAAAGCATAAAATTTATTTGGGAATTATAATTTAAGTTAAGGTTTAATAATGCATTTAGGGCAACGAGGTAAAATGAAGACTTCATGTCCCCAATTCTCCAAAAGAAGGTATTTAAATGCCTAAACTAATATCCAGATCAATAATGAACTAAAGTCACTTTTTATTTCCATTGAACTCATCTTTAACAATCAGGTGCATGATGTCTTGAAATTAATAAGTTTTGAAAGGGAGTTCAAAGAAGTACGGGAAAGGGAAATAAGGAATAGAATATGGGCCTGTAGAGGTGGTGTCATTAATGACTAAGTTGGATAAAACATGAAGTGTATCTATAGGAACCTAAGTGCCTAGTATGAACTAGAGCCAACCTATTATCTACTCTCGAATGTAGGTGCTGCAATAATAGGTTGCTATTGAGTGTTGTTGTGGGATCATATTAGTAGATTTGTCAAAATGAACTTATTGTACTTATGGGATAAAAATGAAAACATTATGATAAATATTTTGATCTGCATTATTGCAAAGGATGGGAACATGTATTTAAAGGACAACCATGGTGCAGAAATGTACTTAGATCTCTTTGGTAATCACGTAAGAAGGTAAATAGATGAAATGATCCATTAGGCATATTAAGGGATGTGAACATGCGAGATGCTGAAATAGTTACATTTCAGCATAACGGATGTACCTATCTCGTAATGCACCTAGTTGGCCTTTGGCATCTATCTTGAAATGAACTCTTGCAAGATGAGTTTAATTTGTAAATAAGTAAATGTAAACTAAAAGATCTAGACAACTGTGAAAGGGATAGTTGTGAGGTGGCAGAAGACTTAAAACTCATATGACTAGTGTGTTGTCTTGAGTTTAGCCGTAACCTTCATGGTGGATAACTTTGGCCAAAGTAATGCATTGATGGTTGTGCATTGTCTGATCACTTGTCCTTAAACAAAAATTGTCGGTAACTAGATCATGGAATGTTAAACACTGAACATGAGGTAGAAAATGGTCGGATACTGGATGATGAAGTTGGGAAACCAACTTCGGGGTAGACCTAAGGACATTCACATGGTTCCCATAACCTATAAAGGGTTGGGCCGTAATGCTAGTAAGCATTGTCACTCGATGTAGTGACAAAGGGAGATCATGGAGATCTGGATGCACCCTTCTCAGAACACATGGCTTACATGAAAGTTTTCGGATAGATCAAATGAACAAATATGATTTAATGGATATGATTAATAAAATATGTTTGATTGCAATGGTGTATATTGTTTTATGTTAAAAAAATCCTCATTTTCCAGCTCTTGTATTTGTGAGTGTTATAGTTAACCAACACCACTGCTACATTTCAGTCATGTATGAATCATGTTTTTAGAGAGCATTTGAGGAAGTTTGTATTGGTATTCTTTGATGACATTCTGATTTATAGTAAGTCATGGGAAGAGCACTTGAAGCATTTGGATATGGTGTTAAGCATTTTGGAACAACAATCTCTCTTTGCCAAATTATCAAAATGTGAGTTTGGAATGGAGGAAATTTTGTATCTTGGACATGTCATCAATGCTCAAGGAGTACAAGTGGATCAACAAAAGATCCAAGCTATTATGGATTGGCCTCCTCCCACCATATTGACTCAACTAAGGGGATTCTTGGGTCTTTGTAGATACTATAAGATATTTTTGAAAGTATTTTCACAACTTTCAACCCCTTTGAAAATTTTGACAAAGCATGGAGCTTTCAGCAGTCACCTTCAGCCCAACAAGCATTTGACAAGCTCAAAAATGTAACAAGTTCATGCCCGGTACTTGTTGTTCCATATTTTTCAATTCCTTTTGTTGTTGAATGTGATGCATCTAGAGATGGTATTGGGGCTGTTTTGATGCAAAATAAGCATCCAATTGCATTTGAGAGTAGAAAACTCAAAGATGTTGAGAGAAAATACTCTATTTATGATAAGGAAATGTTGGCAATCATGCATGCCTTGGTGAAATTCTGGCAATACTTAGTTTGTGGCAGATTTGTGGTGAAGACGGATCACAATAGCTTGAGGTATTTTCTCAACCAAACTGATTTGAATGAAAGACAACAAAAGTGGGTGAGTAAAATTCAGATTTTGACTTTGATATTGAGTTTATGAAAGGGAAAAATAACATAGTAGTTGATGCATTGTCAAGGAAGCCATATTGTTGTTCTATGACAGAAATTACAATGGATTAGAGGGCTATTATAACAACTAAATATGCAAAAATCAGTTTACTAGTTATTTCGTAAAGGGGAATTGAAGATGAAAGGTACAAGGTGGTTGATGGCATTATACTCTACAAAAATAGAGTCTATTTGATTTCGAATCCAAGGTAAAACATAAGATTTTAGAGGCTATGCATGACTCTCCTTTGGCTGGTCATTTGGGGTACTTTAAAACATACAAACAAATTAGGGAGAAATTTGTTTGGAAAGGGCTCAAAGGAGAAGTTCTTCAACACATACGGGAATGTCTCACATGCCAACAAAGTAAAGGAGAACATGAATTTCTATCGTGTTTTTGCATCCTTTTCCTATCCCAAATCAAAAATGGGAGAGTATATATATGGATTTCATTACTGGACTTCCCACGGTTCATGGTAAGAGTTTTATTTATGTTGTGGTGGATAGACTCACTAAGTATGCACATTTTTTCCTCTTCCCACTAAGTTTGATGGACCATTAGTGGCTGGGATTTTTTTAAATAAATTTTTAGACTTCATGGGCTACCAAAGAACATTGTGAGTGACATGGACAACATGTTTATGAGTTCTTTTTGGAAACAACTCTTTCATCTTTCAGGCACGAAGTTGACTCCTAGCACAAGCTACCATCCCTAAATGGATGGGAAAACTGAAATTGTCAACAAATGGATAGAATGTTACCTAAGGAGTTTTGTAAGAGGGCAACAATCAACTTGGATCAAGTGGTTATATTTGGGGGAGTTTTGCTACAATACTTCCTATCACATGTCTATTGGTATGTCACCCTTCAAAGCTTTGTATGGTTATGATGCTTTTTCTTTTGTGGATATTGTCATTCTGGATAGTAGAGTTCCAGGGGCTAAAGATTTGGTACAACAAAGCCAAGACATCATGAAAGCACTCAAGGATAACCTCCTACATGCCCAAAATTAGCAAAAATTGTATGCAGATTAACAAAAAGTTGAGAGGTCATTTGAGGTAGGAGATATGGTTTTTTTGAGGTTGTAACCCTATAAAAATCTCCTTCAAAGGAAAGGAGCTGAAAAGTTAAAACCAAGGTTTTATGGTCCCTACAAAGTCATAAGGAAGGTGGGAAATGTTGCTTATGAACTAGAGCTTCCAGCACAAAGTAAAATTCACAATGTCTTTCATGTTTCATGCCTCAAAAAGGCATTAGGACAACATATCACTCCTTCTATTGAGTTGCCCCCTCTTGATGATGAGGGAAAATTGGTTCTAGAATCGAAGCCATAATGGAGGTTCATGAAAAGAAGTTGAGGAACAAGATCATAAGGGAATATTTGGTTCGATGGAAAGGTTTACCTCTTGAGGATGCTACATGGGAAGGTGCAAAATTTTGGAGCATCCAAGCTTGCAATTGCTTGAGGGAAAGAAATTTTGGGGAAGGGAGGATTGTAATATCCCCTTCTCAAAAATAATAAGTTGAAGACCCTTAGCCTATTTTTTGTTTCTTGACGGTTAAGGGTAGAAAATAAGGGAAACTTATCCTAATAAATTAATTTTAGTGCATAATGATTTTATTATAAGCACTTTAATTATTTATTAGTGATAAAGTAATAAAATAAAATGTCACTTTAATTTTTATTTCCCTAAGGAGAAAATGCGACCCATATGGGGAAATAAAGCAAGGGGAATAAATAGTTAAAATAAAGTAACCTTTTCCCAAGTGGAGTGAGTTGATTGGGTTTTTGGTGGGCTCATGTGCCAATTGAAATTATAAAAGGAGGTCGCCACACTCTATTGAGACATCTCTTTGCATATTTTGATATCTGAATTTTGGTTTAGTTGATTGCTTTCCAATTTTACATTGAAGGATGAAAACCCTTTGATGTATTTGCATTAGAGGACGAAAACCCTCTATTGCCAAGGTTGAAGAATGAAAAATCTTCATCCTTTGTGTGAGGAAGCTCTATTCAAGGGTTTCTATTGAGTTTCAAGTATAAAATATAAATTCCAACAGTGTTTGAAGGCCCTAAATTGTAGATTTGTGTCATCTCCAGCTAGGGTTTGAAGAAGAAGTGTTGTGGCTGATTTTTGGCATGCATTTCTAGTTGTTTTCTAGAGGAGTGACCCTCCCATGGGAAGAATATGAGCACCCTAAGGAATAATTGTCCCCGATTTTATTTCTATCTTCATTATCATAATTTTAGAGATCATTTCCAACTTGTTTGCATGTGATTTGGGCTTTGGAAACCTCTTTTCCAACCATGTCTATAAGCTGATTTTCTGCAGACTTTTAATAAAATTTCAGCTCTTCTTCTTGATTGAAAACTTTATATTTTGGCATTTATGCAGCTATGATAAATTCTGGTTATTTTTGGTAATGATTGGATCAAGTTAAGATCAAATTTGAGTGCCATTAATGTCTAAAGCAAGTCACATTTTCTATAATAAAATTTAGATCTATAGTTTTGTCAAATATTTCTTCTATCAATTGGTTGTTATAAATCAACATTGTAAGTGTTCCTTCTGGGTTTAGAAATTACCCCATCGAGTAAATTAAATTTTGATTAAGTAACTTCCAATATAATTATGTAATATAATAATGACACATTAATATTTGTAACTAGTGTATGAAACAATATATGAACTTGAAAACACAAGAGGATGAGTGAAATTATCTATTAATAGATGGATTTGGGAATTTTTGGGAATGCACAATGCTGAAATAGGAGATCTGAACACGATGATGCTTCATTACGTGAATTGTGATTGGAAACTAATTTGGGAAGGATTGTAAACTTTTGTTAGGACTTTCTATATGATCTTTGACCCTAATGTATGTTCTTCGACTTGATTGAATTCCAAATTTGTAATCTTTTTAAGACTATCATTTTCTTATAAATGTATGTCATTGTTAAATCCTTATTGTCGGTCATGTTGTAAATCTCTTTAAACATTCTAAGAAAGATCTCAAACCTTAATCATGGATGGGAAAACATGTAAAATAAACATTAGTTATGTTGTGGACACCACTGATGTTGGTACTACTCTGCGAAGAGGACTCAAACTGCACATCATGTTCCACCTAGTGTGTGATATTTGAATGAATGTAAGTAGATTTGGTAATTTCTTTGATAATGCTTGAGTTGAGTTTGGATCTTACTAAAATACTTGGAGACCGAATGTTTGAGTGTTTATGGATGAGAGATAGTGATGATTTGATCTAGTAGGAATCTTTAAACATGTAGAAATTACTTCCTAATGATTGTGGATGTTCCTTTGCAAGATTTAGGGAGCCTTGGGTGCCTTTTGTAATCACAGGAAGTGAGTGTATCGGTGTAGTGCATAGGGTTTCTAGGTTATCAAATGAGGTAGTGTTAGCTTGCTTAGTTAGGGTTTCAAAGGTGAATTATTAAAGAAATGTTAACCTAGAGGGAGTAAAGGACCCATCATAGAATCTGGAATTGAAAGTAAAGATGGAGGATATGTCGGTGCAAAACTATAAAAATAGGTTATGACCGGATATAAATTCCTAACCAAGCTATACATCCTTGACCAGGGATGGAAAACATGTTAAATGAAGTTTACATCCTATCAATATAACTTACTATATGGATTTTGTGTATAATACTCTCATAATATGTCAACATATTAATGTGTAAGAATAAAAAACCTAGACAAAATACCTTAGAATCTATCAAGCATGAATGAAAAGGTTGTGTTTATATTAACAAGAGTGTGTTGTCAAAACCAACAGATCAAAGTTTAACTTACCAAATTTGAGTGTCTTTAGGGGGAGAAAACCAAGGGAGTTTTTTTGTTGTTGAAATAAATGAAAAATAAACTAGGAAGTGAGGAGAAGAGTTGATCACAATTGAGAAGATGAAGGAACTGCTAGAAAATTTGAAACTTGGGCAAGGTTATACTTTGAAGGATTTTTTAAAATTTATTTGTTTATTCTTCTTACCTTTAACTAGTGCTTCTTAGTGAGACATGAATGCCCTAGTCAAGAGAGTAGTCGATAACAAGTAGAAAACAAAGATGGACTAATTCACTTTGAATTGGTCAATCTACTTCTCAATTTATAAGCTTGCAGAGATGATAGTATTAATCAGTTCAATTCCAAGTATGGTAGTTGATAGATAGTTGAGTTGTTAGTTTCTTTCATAGCTTGATCTAATTAGATTACAATTTTAGTAGAAGTAGTTGTTGTATCTCCTCTCATTTTATCTTTGGAAATCAATGTCATTTTTATGTTTATAGATAATCAATAAAGTGTCCGAAATTAATCCTAATTGCTTCTAAGATTTACATTATTTAATTTCCATTGTGTAACTTTAAGGGTTCCATGAAAAAAATTCTCTTAATTGAGACCCCTCATTGTGGTTGCATTAATTGGTATCACTATAAAGGTTTAGCCCTTGTGAAAAATTATGAGTATGGATAGAAATTAATTGTGAAATTTTCCAGTAAATGAGTTAGAGATAAATTGTAGAGGATATTAGTACAAGGGAAGTCTTTGATTCAAAATGAATAAAAATATATGAGGTAACAATATAAGAAGGCCACAAAGCAGTTGGAACAAATCACGGAGGAGTACCCAAACATGTAAATTTGATAGGGTTGATGAGAGTTTTATAAGCTTAGTTAGAGGTTATGGAGATACAAAAACTATAAAGTGTTGTGGTTGTAGACGATGTTAGTGATATTAGACACAAAAAATAAGCATAGGAAGAGGAATTTGAAGCACATAAAGATCAAATATTGAATTTTTTCATGATAATGAAAAATAAACCAAAGTTGGACCCCCACTCTATTCTCGTAGGTCTGAATCTTGAAGAATTCATAGATTAGATCATTGAGTAAGAGAAATATTTTGAATATGGAAACGTGGAAGATCTAAAACAAGTTAAATTCATCAACAAAAATTTGAAAGGGAAGACATTCTTATGGTAATAACACGTGTAAGATAAAAGATTACATGAAGGGAAAGAAAATATTAGGACTTGAAACAAATTCATTGCAAAATTGAAGGCAAGGTTCACTATGTCGGATTGTCATGAGTTTCTTTAAGAAGCTTTAATATTTATGGCAAAGTGATATGAGTGTAAGTGATTACATGAAATATTTTTATAAGCTAACCACTTGAGTTAGTCATGTTGAAGTGACGAATAGAATATCTTGAATTATGTGAATGGATTGCATATGACAATTTAAGATGACTTTGGATGATCAAATTTTATATTTTTGAGGAAGATTGTCATTGTATGTTGAAGGTGGAAAAAAATAATGAAATTGCGATTGGGATTCCTAATTAAAGGATGCCTTTAGTTAAATTACTTATAAATCTACATAATGGATAAGAAAAATCAACAATCTATGACAAAAACATTTTTACTCAACCTCAACAAGTCACACAATCAAAATAAATTGTTAATGATTCATTCATACAACATATAATACTCAAAAGCAAAAACACTCAACACCAAAACATTGCCTCTATGATTCAACATCACTTTTACCTCTGCTAATTTTTTTCATAGATCTTATTTACTCCTTATAACTATGTATAGGTCATTACTCTATGATATTTCCAATATTGAACTAAATCCCTTCTTGGATTGAACTCTTCTATGCAAATCTAGTGATGTGTTTGTGTAAATTGTCATTCAAGAACACATATGACAACCTAGTAATTGTATTGATATGGAAAAATTGATTATAGTGAATGTGAGGGTTGTAATACTCATAGGTATTGTACATAGACATAAAAATATCAATAATCACAAATATAACTAAATGGTCATATGGTTTTAACAATCACACAAACAAACAATTAAAACCTATGGGAATACTATTCCCAACATTACAAATAAATAAATTTTCCTAATCATATAGAAATAAAATAATAACTATGATAAATGTAGTAATGCAAGATTACCTAGTAAACCTAAGGTTTTAACCCAACTTTCCCCCTTAATTCTACACCATTTTAAGAAAACAAGAGAGAAATTATCTAAATGTATCAAATTTATCATGTGTAAGTGCATTTGTCAATACATTTGCACGTTGATGATCTATTTGGGAAAATAGAAGTCGAATGTTGTGTTGTATAACATGTTCATGAATGAAATATACATGTACCTTAATGTGCTTCATCCTCTCGTGAAACACTAGATTGTAAACAAGTTTTAGAAAACCTTCGTTGTCAACATACAAGATGGTAGGTTTATCTTGTGGTAATCCAAGTCCCTCAAGTATGTGACTTTAGCCGTATGACTTCATGGACATATCCTCCTGCAGTATGATATTCAACTTATGTGGAAGATTGTGAAACAAATTTTTATTTCTTGCATCCCCATGATATTGGAATAGATCCCAAAATAATACATATCTAGAAGTGGATTTGATGTCATCAATGTTACTGCATGATCTAAGTCTAAATATCCTATCAAGAGAAATTGATCATTCTTCTTATACTGTAGGCCAAAATCCATAGTTTGTTTGATATGCCTCAAGATACATTTTACTACTTTCCAGTGATAAACTCTTGGTTCCTAGATGAATCACAAAAGATAGATAACTATAAAGGTGATGTCCTGCCCGGTATAAGTCAAGTAAATGAGACTCCCAATCAACTATTAATAGAGAGTTGCATTTACTGCGGTGATGGACTGTGCGAGATAACTCCATTATTATCTTCATCTAAAAATTCTTGAGCATAGTCTTGGCATATTTCAAATGAGAAACAAAAATGTGATTATCTTTTTGCCATACTTCCAAGTTGATAAAATAGTGCATCGGTTTGAGATCTATCATGTAGAATGATTGATTAAGATCTTTCTTTGCTTTGCATTGATCATCTTCACCTAACTTTCATTGATGACCAAATCATCGACATAAACAACAACAATTACAATCTCCCTCACTTTTTGAGGAAGAGATTTGGTTCATAAGGATTCCTCTAGAATATATGTTGAATGAGATGCTCATCAATTTTGATATACCAAGCTCGGGAATCCTATTCAAGACCATATAATTATTTGACAAGTCTACACATCTAGTTTGAGTCATGTAGATTTCTTCCTGTAAGTCTCCATTAATAAAGAAACTTTTCACCTCCATCTTGTGGACTTTTAATCAAAACTATGCAGCTACTCTTGCAAATATCATTCCGATCATCTTGATCTTAGT
Source organism: Taxus wallichiana var. yunnanensis (assembly GCA_018340775.1). Taxonomy (NCBI): domain Eukaryota; kingdom Viridiplantae; phylum Streptophyta; class Pinopsida; order Cupressales; family Taxaceae; genus Taxus; species Taxus wallichiana. The sequence continues at coordinate 715,786,377 of CM031238.1, forward strand.
TATGGGAGAAAAAGTCTCCTCATATTCAATTCATTCCTTTCGAGCATACCCCTTTCTACAAGGTCCCACCTTGTACTTTTCAACTATCCCATCATTTTTGTAATTTGTTTTGAAGATCCATCTACATCAAATGAGATTTTTTTGTGGTGGAAGATTGACAAGTTTACATGTGTTATTTTTCATCATAGAATGATATTCAACATCTATGACATATTTCCAAGGTTTGATCAACAAGGCTTCCTAAACTGTAGAGATAATTTTTTTAACAAATTTACTCATTAAGTAAAAATTTACCTCATTACAAGTCTTTTCGCGAGTCTATGGTCTAGGTGTGGATGTGTTTAGAAAACCATCCAATTTGGCATCTCGTATCACATTAGTTTATCATTTATGCATACACTAAGTAGTTTTTATGTGTTATGCTCTTGTCGAGATCTTAACCATCATTCCCATCATCACCGTCTTTTTCAAAGGGAGGATCATCATGAGATTTTGGAAGAAGCCTCTACTTCTTTATTCTCAAAAAACGCAACATCCTGCCTATGAACACTTTTCTTGTTTTTCAAATCCATCAATGTATATCCAAGTTCTTCTTTACTATACCATACAAAAATGTATTTCTCGATTTCATGTCAAGCTTTGTTACCTTCTTCTTGAGAATGTGTACACTAGTTTTACATCCAAAAGCTCGAGATGTGCAATATATGGCTTCCACCTAAACATGTCTCATGTGGTATTACCCATCAAGAGGAATAGTGGGAACTCTATTTTGCGAGATATATTGTTGTTTTCAATACTTTTGCCCAAGTATGTCTTCATTAGTATATAATCATCGATCATACATTACACCATCTCTATGATATTATGATTCCTTCTCGTGACAACACCATTTTATTATGGTGTATGTGGAGGAGGATTTTTTCGATGAATTCCATGAGTATACAAGAAGGCTTTGAATTCATTATTGGTGTATTCCTCCTTGATCTAAGTGAAGAGTTTTGATTTTTTTGACCGACTATGTTTTAATTGCAATCTGAATTTTTGAAATAATCAAAAGCTTCATCCTTAGTATGAAGATGATAAATCCACATTTTACTTGAGAAAATCATCAACAAAGAGCATATAATATTGAAATCCAGAATGACTAGGCCTCATGGGTTTGCACAGATTGGTATGCACCAGATCAAGCTTACTTGGAGCCTAAAATATATTTATTTGAAATGGTACTTGATGATGTTTACTTGCTTAACAATGTTGAAACTTATTTGTGTCCTTCTTGAGAGGTGCCAATACTTTCACCATGTCATACCAACAGAGTGTGTCGAGATATTTGAAACTGATGTGGTCAAGTCTTTGATGCCATAATTATGACGAGGAGGTTTCTTTCACCAAAAATGCCTGATCATCTCTTTAGACAAAATCAAGTTGGAAAATTCATCCCACATTGGAATTTCTTACAACAATTTTCGAGCTTCTAGATTTATCTCTAATCGAAAACATTTTCTTTTCATCTTTGTAGTCAAAATTAATTTTCAAATCATGATCTAAAAACAAACTAACTGATTTTAGATTCTTAGTTAAACCAGGGACATAAAACATTAGATATTTTACAATTACATGTACTAAGGTGTAAAGAAAGAGATTCTACCAATACCCTAGACATTATAGGATGTATCATCTCCCAATGAGACATGATTGTTGGTGGGTGTGTCTTGCATTGTGAAGAACTAGTCCTTTCATCCAATCATTTGTTTGGTGGCTCCAAGTAAATGTATTAAGTAACACTTTGAGATGTGGGTTCTTCATTTGATTGGGAAGCATACAAGAACTCTCCATCATCCAAGTTTTCTTCTTGTTCAACAACATTGCCTTGTTGTTAGGATTTATTCCTCTAATTCCCCTTTTTCTACCCTTGTTATTACTTTGTTGTCCTAGATGAGATTGCTGGTTGTTTGGCTTCTTATTGCTCAATTATCCTTCCTAACGTATTGTAGCAACAATATTTCAATTTGTGGTCATTCTTACCATAAATCAAGAATTTTTTTGTTGTTTGTCCCGTTATTGATGATTCAACTTCGGGACTTTTTGGAAGATTGAAATTTTCTCTTCCCTTTCGATGAGATCTAAAAGCTTGTAATTTTGGCTCTACTACTATATGCAAGGATTCTTCCTGTTGTAACATATTCACCAACATTTCAAAATTTGATTTTTGACCCATTGCATTTAATGTGGTCACAAAAATTTTATACGAGGAGGTAACACTTTCAAGATGATGGGTAAAAGAGATTCATATGTCACTTCCATTTCTAATTCCTAGAGTGATGCCATCTATGTCACAACATTCCTTAGAAAGGTATCGATAGTTTCACCATCCTTCAATCTAAGGTAATGTAGTTGAATTTTGAGATGCAAAATTATGTTTCTATTTTTGGCCTTGTAGAGATCAGTGCTCAATTTGTCCCACACTTCTTTCACCATTTTGGCATCCCGAATGTGTGGTTGCACATCATCCGAGACTACAAACAATATTATTAGCTTGGCTTTTGATTAGCTTGATGAAATTGATATTGTGCAACAATATTTGCATTTGTCTAGTCAAAGAGCCTTCCAAAATAGGCCACATGTCTTCAAACTCGAGTTACGTTTTGATTTTGGTCTTCCATGCCACATAGTTGTCTCCTCTCGGAGAAAAGAATTAAGCTGGAAAAATTTCGGGACATTATTGGCCATTTCGGAGAGATATAAGCACCAAATTCCCATCTGATTGGCTCGTTAGTCCAAAATTAAGTAAATTACACTTTGAATAAATTAGCTAGTTTGTCTTCCCAATTAAAATTCAAGTAAAAAAAAGTTTTGGACCCTTTGGCCTCTTATACGCAACCCTCTATTTAGAAGGAAAAAAATCATTTTTATGTTTTCCTATACAATTTTTTGAAAATAAGTCAATTTAGGGTTCTCAAGTTTCTTATGCTTTACAAAAAAGAAAAAGACAATATTTTAAAATTTGTACAGCTTTGGAAGATTTTCTAATGCTAGATAGGGTTTGCTTTTTGGGGGCTTATAAAGGTGGTGATACCTTTAAGTTTGACACAAAGATTATTATGATATCTTGTAACCTTGGCACCTACCTCCAACAAAAAATTTACAAAATTTTTCTAGCTACTTAAGCTACAATGGTTTGCAAAAAAATTACCTAGCTACTTAATCTACAATGGTTTGCAAGTATACATCGACATGACTTAGTATATAAAAGTTACTTTGGTTTTTATGGCCAATCTTGGGAGGAGTCGAGCCCTTTAGCTCCTCCTCCTTACGTTCCCTCTATATTAAGCTTTTTACATTTAGTTGTAGCCTTTAAATTTGGTGTTTTCTCTATGAGAAAGAGCCCCCACTTTTAGCTACGCCCGGATGTCTCAAAAAATGTGGTCATCCATGTAGTTTCTTTACAGACTATCCATCTTCATCTCTCCTCACCGATTTAGCGGTGAACTTATTGAATCAACAATGAAATCACAACATGCTTTGAATGGAGGGTTGATGAACTTATTGCATCAAAAGAGGCATTTCAATGTTCTTTGGATTTCATTTGTGGGAAGGGTTTTGCTCTCTTTTTTTTTTTCTCCAATGGATTTATTTTACTTTTTCTCTACTTACCTCCTGGTTTGGTGGATGCTCTAGTGGTCCGGTGGATGCACCGCTTGGTTTAGCTGCCATGTCTTTGTAAGTGTATTCAACACTTTACTCTATTTTTTTCCATAAATTTACTCTTCCGTACATCATGATTTGGGTTTTGCTCTATATGGTAGTTTTAGAAAGAGAAGATATTTGCTGAATTTAGCTAACCTTATGACACTTTGCTTTCACATAATTATTGATGGCTCGTGTTCAAATGATGTTTTTGATGTATGTTATTAAAATTGTATTACTATTGATTCACAATTGTATTTATTTGTTTCACTCGGAAAATGCTTCGTTTGTTATAGAAACAGATAAGGTTAGGGTTAGGAGGAATACCTGTAGAATGTCGAGATGATGTGCGCGTACCGTAGAGAAAGATCAGGGTTGATCATGGGAGAACTCCTTTTTATGCAGGAAGGACTACTGCAAATAAGAACACAAGACCACAAGATTTGATTAAACAATAAATGAGGAAACTGCCTTGGGCCTGGAAATATAAAACTTTCTTTCAAAGGTGGTCAGAGTTTCCCTGCTAACGTGAATTAACACAAAAGACAAAGAAAATATCAATTAAATTGCTTGGCTGAACCGGTGGGGAAAGGCAAGTTTTTCTTGGTTTTGATCAAGGGAACCGATGGCGGTTACCTATAACCGATGCCGGTTACTGATAACCGATACCGGTGGGTTCTAGGATCTTCTGGGCTGGTTGTGGTGTTTGTAATGGCTGGTTTTGGATAGTATTAGGAAATGGGATGGTTAGAAGCAAAAGAATGATAGTTAGAGGCAATGGTACGTTGGATAATGGATTCGAAATGGATTTAGAGCACCTTTGAGATCCAAGAAGCATAAGAAATGTTATGATGGAGGACATGCAAGATGTAACTTACTGGTTTTGATGAAGGTGCAAGTTGATCTCCTTTGCTGTAAACACGTCTAGTATTTTCACTCGTCTCTGCTTGGTCAAGTGAAGATCTGGACTCTGTTCCTCGTTCGCAATGCCCTCGCTTGATCCAGAAATCCTTTGACTGATCTCTCAAAATGAAATTCCGATCCGTTGTTTTGGTTTGGGGAGCCCATTTACAGGGAACCGATGGCGGTTGCGTAACCGACGGCGGTCGAGTAGGAACCGGCATCGGTAAGGAAAAAGTAGGCTATTTTTAGTAAAATAGCCCACCTTCCTAACTTTTCTCCCTTGAGATCGATCGCGGGCTTGGTCAAGTGGCTAGAAGGTCGGCTTTTGGTGCGAGTAAGGAGGCATTAGTTATGGATGTGAGTCTAGACTAAGTCATGGGTCTTAATTAGCTTAGTTTAGGGTTAGGGCTAGGTCATGATGAGGTGGCAAAGTGAGGTGGCGGGTAAGGTGATGTGGATTTATCAATTACAAGGTAATTAATAAATAATTGTGTAAAGTTTAGGTAATGAGGTTAGGTTGCGAAATGGGATGCGGGTCACAAGGGGTCGTGAGACACGAATTTGGTGTCTACATTAGCCCCTTATTGTCGTGTAGCTTGTTCTGTAAAGCTGCGCGGACAATAATATGAAGTGGTTTCTCATGTTAAAGATATAGGTAATCCCCCTCAAATCTATCACAGATTGAGTGAACGGGAAATCAGGGATAGGGTTGATAAAGGGTATATGTGGTAGAGAGGATGGTAAGGTGGTGGGGTAGGTCCAAGGAAGCAGACGCATGTTGAAATGCAATAGTACGACGAGGGTACATGATTTGACAAGCAAACCAGCAATGTGTAGGCAAAGGTCGATAGTTTATCCAAACAAGGGTGATATAATCCTGGTATCCAAGGCATAGGAAGTAGCTCCAGGGTATATAACAGGTGAGGTACAGGAACGTTTAGGCATGTTCGGCAGTACCAAGTGGTTGGTTTGGTTGAGATAAACGTCACGGTCTAGGTCTAGGCAAAGTTGGTCGACAGATCAAGTCAAGGACCCTAATCATGCTAAAACACGAACAGGTGAGCTCGATTGAACACAAGGTACATGATGGATGGATAAAATAAAACGTTGATTGTGGGTATGGTATGGAAGTGATACGGCCTGGGGTCAGGCCAAGTGGTTGGGCGGTGGCCCTGGGTCAGGTTAGATGGGTAGGTTGAGGCCTTGGGTCAGGTCAAATTGTTAGGGCGAGGCCTTGGGTCGGGCCGGATGGGTAGGTTGAGGCCTTGGGTCGGGCCAAATAGGTTAGGGCGAGGCCTTGGGTCGGGCCAATTGGTAGGTTGAGGCCTTGGGTCGGGCCAAATAGGTAGGTTAAGGCCTTGGGTCGGGCCGAATGGTAGGTTGAGGCCGTAGGTCGGGCCAAATAGGTAGGTTAAGGCCTTGGGTCGGGCCAAATAGGTAGGGCGAGGCCGTGGGTCGGGCCGAATGGTAGGTTGAGGCCTTGGGTCGGGCCAAATAGGTAGGTTGAGGCCTTGGCCTCGGGCGAATGGTAGGTTAAGGCCTTGGGTCGGGCCGAATGGTAGGTTGAGGCCGTAGGTCGGGCCAAATAGGTAGGTTAAGGCCTTGGGTCGGGCCAAATAGGTAGGGTAAGGCCTTGGGTCGGGCCAAATAGGTAGGGCGAGGCCGTGGGTCGGGCCGAATGGTAGGTTGAGGCCTTGGGTCGGGCCGAATAGGTAGGTTAAGGCCTTGGGTCGGGCCGAATGGTAGGTTAAGGCCTTGGGTCGGGCCGAATGGTAGGTTGAGGCCGTAGGTCGGGCCAAATAGGTAGGTTAAGGCCTTGGGTCGGGCCAAATAGGTAGGGCGAGGCCGTGGGTCGGGCCGAATGGTAGGTTGAGGCCTTGGGTCGGGCCGAATGGTAGGTTGAGGCCTTGGGTCGGGCCGAATGGTAGGTTAAGGCCTTGGGTCGGGCCGAATGGTAGGTTGAGGCCGTAGGTCGGGCCGGACAAGTGAACAAATGTTGTGCAGCAAAGGTGGACAGAGGCGATATTGGTGAAAAAGAGGCAAGGAGTAAAGAAGGGCAAAGAATGGGGTGAAAGTTGGGTATCAAACCGATGTCGATTCTGCATGACCGATATCGGTTAAGGGACCGATACCGGTTTCTTAGGGCAAAAAAGAAACCGACATCGGTTAAGGTCGAAAAACCTATAAAAAGAAAAATACGGCCTGTCATTGTCACTTTTGTTATTTGCAATCCAAATTGACTTGTCTGACGTGGAGAGTTGATTTGGAGGGGTATTGAGTGAGGTGGAGCTATTTGATTGGCGGAGAGAGTTGATAGTGGGCCCGAATAGTTGAGGAGGCAGCAGGTGATTGGCCGGGGACCCAGCAGATCAGGATTGGAGCCATGGCACAGGCAGGAGGAGCTGGAGGAGCTGGACCAGCTGGACCGCCACCACCCATCCCACCACGACGACGTGTCGTCGTACCGGTAGGTTCTAAACTCTTTATTTTATGCATTTGGTTGTATTAAGTGAGATTGGGGGTTTGGGTAGGAATTTAGTTGTTTTAGGAAATGAGGAGTAAAATAGACGTAATTTGAAAAAGAGAGAGGGTAGATAGGTAAGATAGGGTAAGGCGGCTAGGTGTGTAAAATTTGGGGGTGTTTGGGTGGGTAGATGGGTAAAAATAGGTGAAAAATGGTTTTTGGGGGCCGCGCGGGGGTTCGGCTCGGGCAGGAGACAGTGACCGATGTCGGTCAATAGGCGACCGGCATCGGTCGCAAAAGCATAGGGTGAGGTTGAATTGGGGGCTACCGGCATCGGTCGCGTATCGGCCGGTATCGGTGGGGAAGGTTGAGGGTGGAGTTGGGATGGGATTTAGGGTTTATGGTTTAGGTTTGAAGGTGGGTTGGGTGGCTTGTTGGGGTGGGGTTGGGATGGGAGTTAGGGTTTATGGTTTAGGTTTGAAGGTGGGTTGGGTGGCTTCTGGGGTGGGGTTTAGAGTTTAGGGTTTAGGGTTTAGGGTTTAGGTTTGAAGGTGGGTTGGGTAGCGTGTTGGGGTGTGGGTGGAGTGGGGTTGGGTGTTTGGGTTTGGGATGGGGTTTAGGGTTTAGGGTTTAGGTTTGAAGGTGGGTTGGGTGGCGTGTTGGGGTGTGGGTGGAGTGGGGTTGGGTGTTTGGGTTTGGGATGGGGTTTAGGGTTTAGGGTTTAGGTTTGAAGGTGGGTTGGGTGGCTTGTTGGGGTGGGGTTTAGAGTTTAGGGTTTAGGTGTGGGAGTGGTGGTTGGGTTAGGGTTTTTGGGTTTAGGTTTGAAGGTGGGTTGGGTGGCTTGTTGGGGTGTGGGTGGAGTGGGGTTGGGTATTTGGGTTTGGGATGGGGTTTAGGGTTTAGGGTTTAGGTTTGAAGGTGGGTTGGGTGGCGTGTTGGGGTGTGGGTGGAGTGGGGTTGGGTGTTTGGGTTTGGGATGGGGTTTAGGGTTTAGGGTTTAGGTTTGAAGGTGGGTTGGGTGGCTTGTTGGGGTGGGGTTTAGAGTTTAGGGTTTAGGTGTGGGAGTGGTGGTTGGGTTAGGGTTTTTGGGTTGGGTTTCGGGTCGGTGTGGGGGTTGGTGTGGGGGTGGAGAAGGGTGAGGTGTGGGGTTAGATTTTGGGTGTTACAAAAGGGGGTTTAGATGGTAAAGTAGATGTTATAATAAAGAGTGGGTCTAAGAATGTGGGTTGGTTTTGCAGGCACGTCAGCAGTTGACGATGCGTGATAGGATGCCTCCACTATTGAGTCGGATGAGGCCACACATATCTGCGGCGCATTGGGCCATCATGCGCGAGGTGGGACTCGGCGGGGTCCAGAGGTACAGAGCGATAGAGAGAGATCACAGTCTGATGGTCGCCCTCATCGAGAGATGGGATCCGGTGGCCAATGTGTTCCATCTGCCGACCGGGGAGATGACCGTCACATTAGAGGATGTGTATCGCATCCTGCGGCTACCGATCGAGGGAGAGGCCATTTTCCAGGTAGATTCAGAGACTGCCATGGATAGCATACTGCAGGTTTTTGGGGATGCAGCCGCGCTTCTTACGTATCATAGCGCGAGCATTGGATATGGTGATATGTACCGCGCACACAGACATGAGACACGGCTTGCCGTGTTGATGATGATAGGGATCACCTGCTTCGCCCTCCCGGATTCAGAGGGAGGCCGCTTCCCACGGCATTGATGGGGGTGCTGCTGGAGATGGTGGAGGAGCACACCTGTTTTGCATGGGCACCAGTGTATCTGGTGCAATTATACAGGGAGTTATGGGGCTATCACCGGAGGAGGCGATTTGGTATTTGTTCTACATTTTTGTTGACTCTGTTGGGCATACGAGCACATCGTATGCATCAGGCCGGTAGGGCTACCCTGCGCGAGCAGAGCCATAGGTCGTATACCGATATGGCTTTCAGAGGTGGTTGGGGGTCGTGGGCCAGCCACGAGCAGTTGTTGCAGGTCGGGATGTGGTCTATTATAGACACTTGCTAGAGGGCCTTACAGCAGTAGACATTGTATGGAGACCCTACAGAGGTCACCAGCCTGGCAGAGGAGCCGGCGTACAGCTGCGCCTGATCCAGTATACATTCTGGATAGCAGGACGGAGGCCGGGAGAGTACGAGCGGATACCCCTAGAGAGGGTACGCAGGCAGATGGGGCTGCGACAGGACGAGCCACCTCCCTTCCCTCAGTACAGGAGGGATGATGTAGAGGCCCCACTGCCAGCGCCACAGCCTTGGGATCCAGACTGGGTAGCGGAGAGACCAGCAGGTGAGGGTGTGGATGATGCCGGGTGCACGGCAGCATACAGGTATGGTAGGTCAAGCGAGAGCAATGAGAGATAAGTACACCTGCGCGCAGCCTGACTTAAGCTGCGATTCAGAGAGAGATCAGCTCCGGGGGCAGGTGCAGCTATTACAGAGATTGGCTTGTCTTGCTGCACAGCACGATAGGGTCTTACAGAGGCAGCTAGCGAGCTCGAGTACGAGCACAGGCGGACCACCACCACCAAGAAGACTGCCAATTACAGCGCAGGCCACAAATGTGCAGTAAGAAGACAAACGTGAAAGCCTGCAGTACCACCACGGCCACAGCAGTGCACCACAGCAAAGACACCTACCACCACACGGCCACAGTGCACAGCACGAGCAGAAGACACTCCACCAAAGCACCACACGGCCAGTGCGAGTACGCCTCGGGGATATTGGTGTTAGGTGCCAGGGGACCAGCCCCAGTTCCTTCAGTGGCGCGAGATCGTTATATGGAGGTTAGAGCAGAGGCCCGTTATTATCAGGATATTCTTGATAGTAGCGGAGTCGAGTATCAGGCGTATGCAGCGCATAGGGCGGAGACCTCGCACAGCCAGAGATCTCAGGGAGGGCAGCCACACCAATTTGTGTCCGTGACGGCAAAGCGGCGCGAGAGGCACCACAGGGACCAGCGGGGAGAGGTGCCGAGGGCGGTGGGGAGAGCTGATAGATCCCCGACATGGTTTTGTATAGGGACATGGGCACCGGTCTGCGAACCGGTTGTATTGATAGAGGCCTGCGTGCCTACACTTATTCATTGTTTTGATTCATTTATTTATTATATACCGGCCTGCGAGCCGAGTACGGGTTGTATATTTGATACCGGCCTGCGAGCCGAGTATATTTTTGATATGAGAGACCGGCCTGCGAGCCGAGTCGAGATTTTTGGTAGGTATTGCGGCCTGCGTGCCGGCTTTGGTATTGTATGAGATCACAGAGGCCCCGATGTAGGGCACATTGTATTTTTGAAAATTTGTATATATATAGAGACGATGTTTTGATCCACATGCTGTGTTTAAAATGTGTTGAAATATGTGGTTAATGGCTGGTAATATATAGAATGTGTGATGAGTTTAATTGACATGTTGATAGATGGATGATGCTGATGTTTTTGTTTTTGTTGTACGTATGTATGAATGATATGTGATGTGATGAATTGTTGGTTTTGTGACATTGTGATATATGTAACTGATGAGTTGGATCCAAATGATGTAGAGATTGATAGTTTCCTGATATTCGTAGTTGATGGTTGTGTATTTGTATAAAATAAATGATGTTTAATGAAATTATAATGCTATGTGTGGTGGATGAACAAATGTGGTAAATTGTGTTGTTTATGCAGGCAAAGAGGCGGGCGCGACAAAAATTTAGATGAGAAATGAAGAAAAGAACCCTGTTTCAAAAAGGCAGGTGTGTAACCGGTATCGGTTGGGTAACCGATGTCGGTAGTTATATGACCGATATCGGTTATATGACCGATACCGGTTATTTAGGTATGAGCTTTTCTAAAAATAGAAAAGCTAGGGTGGCAACTTCAGTTTTAATTTTAGAGCCATGCAAGAGGTTAAATACGCGAACGCGACGCTTTTTGACGACTGAGACAGGTATTTGCATGAGAGATTTGGGTGAGAAGGAGGAAAGAGACAAGGAAAGTGAATGTGATCCGAGATTTAGAAGGCAGAAAGACAAAGTTAAAAAGGGTGGTGATCATGGCAGAACGAGGAGAAGCATCCAGCAGGCAAGGACAGGAGGGCAGACAAGGGCCACCTCAAGCTGCTGCAACCCAAGAGGTATCATTTTGTTTGTGATTTAACTACTGCATGTTTTGTGAATAAGATGGGGGAGAGTAGGTGGGTAGATATGAGAAAGAAAACATGATAACAAGGGTTGCAGGTGAGGTAAGTGTTACAGGGTAGGCAATCAGGGGTTGCAGGTATGTTTGTATGTATAAAAAGGAATAAACGAGAAAATTATTGTCGTAGGTGGTTGTTTTTAGGAAGGTGTATATAATTGACAGTGACCGGTATCGGTTAGGGAGAACCGGTATCGGTTACTCAACCGATATCGGTTATGTATAACCGGTACCGGTTACTGGAGGAATTTCCAGAATGTTTGAAAAAACCCTGACGGATTGAATGGTTGTTTGTTGTTTTGGTGTATGCAGGCAGAGGCAGGATTGAGGATGAATGATAGTGTGCCAGCGCTGTTGTCACGAATCCGAGCGGATGTAACACCAGCGGAATGGACATTGATAAATCGTTTGGGGTTAAGTGGAATCCGTTATTATTCACGAATCGCACGTAACCATGGTATGTTACAGGCGTTGATTGAAAGATGGAATCCCGAGACAAATACCTTCTATCTGCCAACAGGTGAAATGACAGTAACATTGGAAGATGTGTTTGGATTTTGAGACTCCCTATTACAGGAGAACCAGTATATCAGGCACTACCTAGCGCGGCACGGGGAGCGATAACAACAGTATTTGGTCCATACGCACGAGATTTGACACAGCGAGGTTTATCGTTTACATATGGGGTAATGTATGCAGCACACCCTGAGGAGACAAGGTTAGCAGTGATATTAATGATAGCAGTAGGGTATTATGCATTACCGAGGGCGGAAGGGGGAAGATTTCCAAAGGCATTGATGTGTGTTATCTGGGAGATGATAGAAAGGAACGTTACGTTTGCATGGGCACCTGCATATTTGGCGGAGCTATACAGGGGTTTATGGGCTTGTAGGCGAAATCACAGAACGACACTGGATAGTTCATACTTATTACACTGTTGGGCCTATGAGCACATTGTTTGTGTGCGACCAATAGGCCGATCCATCCAGGCAGGAGAGACCGGAGTACAGAGGTTGGGATTCAGACGATGGGTCCAGACAGAACAAGAGGCCAGATCCCAGGCCGTGACAGGTGATATTGAGTATTACAGGCAGGTATGGGAGAGAGTGACGGTTGCGGATATCTGTTGGAGGCCATACGGAAACTATATGGTAACCGAGAACATAGCTGAGGAGTTGAGAGGTGTTGAGCGATTGAGGTGGATCGCGGGGCACAGGCCAGGTGAATATGAGAGGATTCCTATAGATCGCGTGCGGCGACAATTTGGATTTGTGCAGGACATACCACAGGCTTATAGACCATATATGAGGATCGATGCCGAGGCAGCATTCTCACCTCCCCGGCCAACACCTCCAGAAGGGCCTGAAGAGGTAGCAGCCGATCGCAGGGTAATGGATGCGGGAACGACAGAGGCCTATAGATTATGGTGGGTAGCAGAACGGCGAGGTGTGCGTGAGCGCCCTGACATAGAGGTGATTATAGCAGAGAGGGATCGTCTGCAGCGTTTGGTTCAGCAGCTCCAAACGCAGGTGAATGAGACAAGGGGATTGTTAGTGGTTGCAGAGTCACGGGCGGGGAGACTAGAGGCTGAAGTCCTCCATGCGAGCGGGCGTATTCATATGTTACAGGAGAGATTGGCAGATCAGTGGGCGGTACCAATAGCCGTGGTACCTTTGAGGACAGAGAGGCCCGGCGAGAGGGGTCGACGATCACGATCATCACCTAGTTCGGGATGAGTTGTGATGGTCTGAGTACATGTTAGCGAGGTATAAGAATAAATAAGGATGCCGACCTGCGTGTCGATGATAGAGAAGATGTATTTGTTTAACATCTAAATAAAACTGAATATGTATGTTGATTTGAGTTATGATAATAATAAGATTGTCGGTGTTTTGATTTTCGGTGTTTCGAAAAAAGGATAAAGAGAAATGTGATTAAAATAAAAATACACAAAAATATTTATATTCACCACACAAGATAGGTTATGGTAGGGGATGGTCGAGCTAACCTTGGGAGACCCCATGTCTCCGAAGTGCTGCCTACATAGCCCATTGCACAAAGCAAGGAGGGGCCTCAGACCGATGTAGTTCTCCCTTAGGACCAGGGAAAGGTGAATTCAGGCAATTTGGGTATGGTTAGGCAGTTTGTTGGTTGATAAGATTTTGATGTTGATAGGGTAATGTTGTTGGTGTTGGTAAGGTATGGGCGATGTTGATGTAGGTATAGGTAAAGTGAAAGTTAGCTTACCCAAAGAGAAGGGAACCATGTCCTGATTAAGATCAACACACAATCCTAGATGCGAGGCAAAGAGGAAAGGGTGTCCCGTAGTTGAGAAGAGCTAAACAAACCACATATTAACATAGGATGAGCTTGAATCCCTAGGTACCTTGCATAGGCGAGAAGTCGATAGGTGAAAAGAGTTGTATAATCACAATATATCGGATATACGTCACGTCCCTTGAGTTTTGTTGCTTTGACAAATGGTGAGGTGAGGTGGTTGATATAGGCGGGGGCTCTGAGAGATTGTTACAAGGTGATTATTCTGATGAAAGAGAACCTACCCTAAATAGACAAGTCCATGACTCAAAAGTTCTTCTGAATGAGGCTTTTATTTTATTGAATATAGACTGATCGATGCGGGAAGTCTACCAGGGATATTGATTGTTTTATTCTTGAGGTCTTCACGAAGCTGATCAATGCGAGAAGCTTCTGATAAAGGCTGACTGTGTATAGCTGTCCTTCGAGGGAGCAGTCTATTTATAGTAGCAGATATAATTGTAATGCATAGCTGTCCTTCGGGGGAGCAGTCTATATATAATAGCAGCAATAGTTCGGCATATAGCTGTCCTTCGAGGGAGCAGTCTATATTTAATTTAAATGACTAGATGTTCATTTGGCGTGAAGCATCTAGTTAGTAGGAAGTTTGACTCAAGAAAATCCCAGAAGAATACGGCTTATTTTAATACTTTGAAGTCATGGACTAGACTAAAAAGGGGAAGACATCATCAAGGGGAGGTGAGGATCAAACTATGTGAGCCTGATTGTTATTATGAAGTGTAGGAAACAGGGTGTATGTAGTGGTAAGTGAGCTCAAGGGACGAGCGACAGGTAGATAAGAAGTGATATAATACTAATTTCAACAGTAGAATGGTCGAAGATGCAAGGCATTAAGGGGTTCAGTGCTCGGAGTTTACCATTAAGCGAAGCTAAACGATAAGTACCGAGATCCATAGGTATGAGTGATTATATAAGGCCCAATCCAATTGGGAGCAAATTTTCCACGTTTGCTCTTTTCTAGTTTGGTTACATGTTGATTCTCTTTGAGAACAAGATCACCAACAAATGTGGTCATCCATGTAGTTTCTTTGCGGACTATCCATCTTCATCTCTCCTCACCGATTTAGCAAAGTGAACTTATTGAATCAACAATGAAATCACAAATTGCATGCTTTGAATGGAGGGTTGATGAACTTATTGCATCAAAAGAGGCATTTCAATGTTCTTTGGATTTCATTTGTGGGAAGGGTTTTGCTCTGTCTTTTTTTTTCTCAATGGATTTATTTTACTTTTTCTCTACTTACCTCCCGGTTTGGTGGATGCTCTAGTGGTCCGGTGGATGCACCGCTTGGTTTAGCTGCCATGTCTTTGTAAGTGTATTCAACACTCGCTACTCTATTTTTTTCCATAAATTTACTCTTCCGTACATCATGATTTGGGTTTTGCTCTATATGGTAGTTTTAGAAAGAGAAGATATTTGCTGAATTTAGCTAACCTTATGACACTTTTTCACATAATTATTGATGGCTCGTGTTCAAATGATGTTTTGATGCATGTTATTAAAATTGTATTACTATTGATTCACAATTGTATTTATTTGTTTCACTCGGAAAATGCTTCGTTTGTTATAGAAACAGATAAGGTTAGGGTTAGGAGGAATACCTGTAGAATGTCGAGATGATGTGCGCGTACCGTAGAGAAAGATCAGGTTGACTGCGGAGAACTCCTTTTTGTCTGGGAAGGACTACCTGCAAATAAGAACACAAGACCACAAGATTTGATTAAACAATAAATGAGGAAACTGCCTTGGGCCCAGGAAATGTAAAACTTCCTTTCGAAGGTGGTCAGTTTCCCTGCTAACGTGAATTAACACAAAAGACTGTAAAATATCAATTAAATTGCTTGGCTGAACTGGGTAGGGGAAAGGCTGTTTTTCCTGGTTTTGATCAAAGGAACCGATGGCGGTTACCTATAACCGATGCCGGTTACTGATAACCGATACCGGTGGGTTCTAGGATCTTCTGGGCTGGTTGTGGTGTTTGTAATGGCTGGTTTTTGGATAGTATTAGGAAATGGGATGGTTAGAAGCTAAAGAATGATAGTTAGAGGCAATGGTACGTTGGATAATGGATTCAGAAATGGATTTAGGAGCACTGAGATCCAAGAAGCATAAGAAATGTTATAATGGAGGACATGCAAGATGTAACTTACTGGTTTTGATGAAGGTGCAAGTTGATCTCCTTTGCTGTAAACACGTCTAGTATTTTCACTCGTCTCTGCTTGGTCAAGTGAAGATCTGGACTCTGTTCCTCGCTCGCAATGCCCTCGCTTGATCCAGAAATCCTTTGGTGATCTCCCAAAATGAAATTCCGATCCGTTGTTTTGGTTTGGGAGCCCATTTACGAGGGAACCGATGGCGGTTGTTAGTGTAACCGACGGCGGTCGAGTAGGAACCGGCATCGGTAAGGAAAAAGTAGGCTATTTTTAGTAAAATAGCCCACCTTCCCTGCTTTTCTCCCGAGAGATCAGTCGCGGGCTTGGTCAAGTGGCTAGAAGGTCGGCTTTTGGTGCGAGTAAGGAGGCATTAGTTATGGATGTGAGTCTAGACTAAGTCATGGGTCTTAATTAGCTTAGTTTAGGGTTAGGGCTAGGTCATGATGAGGTGGCAAAGTGAGGTGGCGGGTAAGGTGATGTGGATTTATCAATTACAAGGTAATTAATAAATAATTGTGTAAAGTTTAGGTAATGAGGTTAGGTTGCGAAATGGGATGCGGGTCACAAGGGGTCGTGAGACACGAATTTGGTGTCTACATTATTACATGACATTTTAGTTAGGTTGGTGACATTATTTGCACTCAAGTAGAATATCCGAATGTTAAAAAAAAAAACACTTATAACATTATAGTATGTAGGCCATGATTGAGATGGGAAGTTCTCCACGAAAACTCGGTTCAAACCCGATCGTGATTAAAGATCGGTGTGTGTCTTTTCATCCACATATATTAGGATAAATCTCAAGCACTAAGAAATATTAAATCTCCAACTACTCTAGAAAGTTGAAGACTCAATTTCATTCAACCGCACCTCGTTCTAGTGCCCATCTTGTCTTTACCTTGAAAGATGCTGCATATGTAACTCAAGTGTGACATACCCTCAAAGGGCATGCAATTAGTTATCAACTCCCAAAGAACAATGGAAAAACCACATACATCAACCTTAAGGTTATAATGCTTTTCTCACCATGTCTTAACGTTACAGATCTTGTACAATGCAATGCACCAAAGAAAACTTTGGTACAATTTAAATAAATTTTGAACAAATAATTATCACTACAATATATGTTTTGCAAAATATAAGGGTTTCAAAATTCTACAAATATATGATGAATTACGAACCCTGGGAGCCATCCAACGACATGTTCCCATTTCTGCATCATCATCTCTATTATAGATTCTTCTCGCATGCGGGACCAAAATCAATTAGCTTTACATATTTCTAGATGTGATCCCAAGGAGTTTAGTTTGGATATGTTCCTAAGCACATGGAACTAGGAGACTAGTCAAAACCAATAGCGTCTTTGCGGTGAACAAAGATGCATCTAATTTTTAGCAATTTGTAGCAGTGGCTACTACTCAAGAGGATAGAATGGATTTAGTGGCTAATGTTTAGGTATTGATACATCAAAATACTTGACCAATATTGATTTAATTCAGTAATGTAGTACTTTGAGCTTGTCTTGTATGCTTCTAAACATAACACAACAACAAAGAAATCCAAGGTCATTATTGAATCTTTTTAAAATGAGTTAGGAAAATTTCCAAGATAACTTGTAATGCACATTTCAAAGTAGTTTGGTATGTAGCCACCCTTCTTAAAGTGGCTTTATTCTCATCGTCTTAAGTTGGGTAATGGATAAGAGACAATAGGGCCTGCATCTTTAGTGAATTTTGTAACAAAATCTTCTTAAGATGTTATAGAAACAAGTTGAGTTGAAAATATTTACACCACCATTAATTGTACAAAATGAAATTTGCCACCGGATCACTGATCTTGGCGAGAATCTCAATAGAAAGCATAATCAATATAATGCATTCCACACATCCACAAATTTCTCCAATATTGAAACTGATGCTAAATTTTAAATTGAATTCCAATGGTGCTATGAGTAGTGCATAGCATGCAATGAAATAATAACAAACATAGATAAAAACTTAGAAAACATTTGCAATAGCATTAGCATTAGGTAAAGGAAACAAAAAGGGACAGTTGTGAAAAAAAAATCTCAGTAGTTGTTTACAAAAACAATTGTAGTGCAAAAATCAAACAAAACAATAAGTAAACTATGGATCAATTCACAATGGAATTGATCCCCAATTGTCCAATCTATGGTATACTTGAATTCACTAAGCGACTTGTTAAACATATCTCATGTTACATCCATAAAAGACTCGCAACAAATTCTTGAATGCATATATGACTTTAGAAAAATGCTCTCTGGTCAATCCCACACAAAATAAAATAATAATAAAAATGTTAAAAACATGCATTTTAAACATTTTTGAGGCATAACACTAACAACCATATGTGGTACCTTTTGCCTTGTTTGCAATTTTGTTAGATAGCCAATCCAAACCTTTGTACATGCCTTCACTAGATGTAGCACAAGTACTCAATGTACTTGATATGACAATTAAAACACTAAACACAATATAATTGTAGACACCTATAATTTAGCTTGAGTAATTTAAATACTTAAATTGCGCTAATTATATCCTTTCCCGCAAATTGACGACATGTCGTCAATATGGCACACTTCCTCTTCTATCACATTAATTAGCTACATTATGCTAATTAATTAACCCTTCTATCCAACAATGACATCAATTAACAACCTTCCATTAATCAGCTCCCCTTTCTATCTAGATTAATTAATTATTTCTAATTAATTAAGCTCCCTTTCTATCTATATTAATTAATTAATCCCCCTTTCTATCTAGACTAATTAATTATTATTAATTAATTAGCTTCCTCTTCAATTAAATCAATAAATCATCATTTATTTGATTAAATCCCTCTCATGATCTAAATCATGTTAAATATTCCTCTAAAAGCTTCTATAAGTTGCACACCTATTAATTAATCACTTGGATTAATTAATAAAGCCTCTCAAACCCCATGGGTCACTAAAGGACAAACTAAACTCTCCTAAGGTTGACTCAACCCTTTCTAAACCTCCCTTATCCACAACTAACCCAACCTCTCCATTTATCCCACATGAAGAGGGATGTAGAGATTCTTCTATCCATTGGGCTATATAAGGAGCCCTCCTCCTACCTTTCTATTTACACCTTTACACACCTAAATGAGCATAGAGCCTAAGTTATAGCCATTTTATCATCTTAGAGCATTATTCATTGGAAGAGCTAGCTATTTTCATTTCTTGTATTCATCCATCCAAGTTTTGAAGTCATATGGGGATATGTCAAATGGTCTTGTAGCCATGGATTGAAAAGACTCCATTCTTGAAAACCTTAGGATTCAAACATACAATCAAACCTTTGATTTCTAAGGATCTAAATAGGTTCATTTCATTTGATTAGCATTCAATAGAGATAGATATTAATGGATTAACATGTTAGTTTGAATATTTATTCATTTTCTAATGCAAGGATGTTGGTAGATTAGTCTTGTTTAAGCTCTAAGCATGATGGTGCATTGATTTTGATTTAGCTTTGTTTTAGGAATACTAGGTGTTAGTTCTAATTATTTTTACATTGCTAACAAATTCATGCACACATTTGGCATGCCGGTGTGGGACGGGTCCTTAGTCCCTTAACATTCTAGTTCAAATTTTATTGTTATTTCAAGTTTTTGGCTAACCCTTGATATACACATATGGCAAATAATGTTCAATTTCTTAGGATTTTGCTAATATTACATGTGTAGGATCTCATTTAGAGCTTTAATTATAATGGGTTGTTGTCAATTTCGAGCTAACATACTAAAATTTGGAGTGTTTTGAGATTTTTGGTGTCTTTGGCCGTATTTTGACTACAGGATGGGCGCAGGCACACAAACCATGATGTTGACACACTAAACCTAGCACATGCACACTAAACCTAGTGCAGACACATATTCTAATGTGCACACACTCTGCTTGTATTGTACCTTCACTGTTCTTTGAAACTTGTCGGGATAGCGCATATGCTCTAACCTTGGCGCACATACCATAATCCCGACGCAAGAATCTTTCGGGGTGCAGCACACCTCCAATTCTTATACCTCCTTTTTGCTAACCCTGGAACACATGCCTATACCCTAGCGCACATGCCCATATCCTGGTGCATGCATATCTTGAGTGGCGCAGGCGCACTGTTTGAGTTTTTGTACCTCCTTTTTGCTAACCATGGTGCACACGCCCATATCCTGGCGCAAACATCTCTTGAGTGGTGCAGGGCGTACTATGGATTTAGATTTTCATAAAGGGCACAAATGCCCTAAACCATGTGCACATGCTGTAAACCACACGCACATGTCCTAACCCATGCATAGGTGCTTCAATTTGAGTTGGCGTATTACTTTCAGATTTGTGGAAATTTGTTTCCTAAGGTACTAACATCATTGCAGGTTTTATTTTTGCATGGATATGCTAGACTAGACATGGAATGAACCTTACATGTTAATTATAAGAGTAAGATCACGTATGCTCTTCCCTCGTGTCTTTTGGGGTGATCTTGGGAATCAGAAATGATTCTTATGTCTTTTGTTGCTTTAAGAATATGTTGAATGCCTAAATTGAGCAAAAATATATTTCACGTTTCCATTTGTTGAATTCTTGGATTTTACGTTGTGTATACTTTTCTATTGATCTTAAGAATTAGAAATGATGTTTATTGTTTTTATGGAAAATTACTAATCCATTGTGCGTAACCACAAATGCTTGTCAAAGAAGGGTAGATTTGAATCTGCTTCACCTAATTCTTAAACGTTTCTTTGAAATATTGACGAAATAGATAGGGTAATGGGCGTAGGAGGAATACCTATGGAATCTTTGGTTGTTGGGTTATTACGCGTGTATGAATTCTCGAATCCATAGGTGATCATGAGAGCTTCCTTTTGGCTAGGAGGAACTACCTGAAATGGAACAAAAGACCACCAAATAAAAGTTAAACAATATGTGCAGTGAACTACCTAGCGTGTGCTAGATCCGGAAGTGTGATACTTCCTGATGGTCATTCGATCCACCGTTTAAAACAATTTAATACTTTGGTAATGAAGTAAATCCTATCAATTGAAATGATTTAGGTATCTCATTAAAAAAACAATAAGAAAGATCTAATCTAACATGCTAGGTTAAAATAAGATCCGAAGCTCAAATAATTGGTTCTGGTCTCTGCAGTCCGATGAGGTCTCGGCGAGATCATAGATGAACAAAGGTAATGTGGGAATAGGTGGATAGGTCACTGTTATGGACTCTATTAGTAAATATAGAGACCGATGCCGGTTAAGAGTGACTGAAGCCGGGTTGGGGCGAACCGGTGCCGCCATCGTGGAAAACTGAGAATGCCACAGAATGAGCTTTGGGTCTCCCTTGTGATTGCACAAAGGACTTGGTTGGTTGGAATGAGGTATTAGGCTATTTGGATGGGGTTTGGCGGGGTTTTAATGGGTATATGGAGGGGTGAGTATTAAAGGAGGTCAATGGGTGGCTAAGAGAACAAAGGATGACAATACAATGATGAAATGAATGAACCAGAGGAGTAAACTATTCTACTTACTTGAAATCTGGTTCTAGGTGCTTATGAGTGATGGATGAAGGTGCCAGTAAGAGGTTGAATGTTGTTGAGGATCACCAAATGTTGGAAAGGTCCTACATGGGCTGCACGTGCATTCCCTTTTGCTTGGTTGGATCAAATCTGTGCTGGGGCGAGTGCTGGATGATTGCTGTGTGATTGTTGGATGCCTGTGCAAGAGAAAATGCTTGATCTCCTTCCTTGCATGCATGTTCTCGCAAAAACTTGATCTAAAAAGATGTCTTATCTCTTAGGAAAATTCCCAATGTTTTCCCACCTTTTGCCAACCTCAAAAATAAGGTTGTTTTGGGGATTAAAAGGTGACCGATGGTGGTTCTGGCTTAACCGGCGATGGTTAGGGGTAACCGACGTCGGTCAAGGTGGGATTTCCTAGGTTTACTAAACTAGGTAGATCCCCTGATTTTCTTGGGATCTTGTGTCATTCACCCACGGATCAGATTGGAAGCTTCTTGTCAACATGCAGGAATGTGGTTAGAGGGAATGTAGGCATTGATTTTTAGGGTTTGGGTAAGTCTTAGTTAGTTATGGCAACTTACTAAGAATAGGTCTTAGGGTGAGTTGGCTTGATGAGGTGTCTAGGTGAGGTGTAAGTGTGGGCATTATCTAAATTAAGATATTTAAATAATAAATATGGTGAGGATAATGAATTAATTTAATTAAATTAATATTAGTGGGGTGAAGGGGGCCATAGCTAGATGAATGTGTTCAATGGTGTTTATTTAACGATGGACCGTAGGGGAGTGTGACTTGATTTTAGTGTCTACATTTTTCCCCTTTTTGTTGCGTAGCTTGTATTGGTAAGCGACACTGACAAAAATAAGATGTGGTTGCCCCATGTGTGGGTGACGGTGATCCCCCTCAAACTAGGAACTGATGAGGTAGAAGGTAGAATCGGTGAGTGGTTTGATAAAAGGTAAATATGAGAAAGGGAAAAGGTGGGGAGCAGGTGGAAAAGGAAAAAGGTCGACTCGGGTAATCTAGGTAATGGGTTAGGGTCAAAGGTAGGAATAGTCAAACACATGCACACGTATAAATTGCAATACGTTACCGGGTTGAAGAGCAGGAAAATATACATTGTCAAAGGTCGATAGGTTCATCCAAACAAGGTTGAAGTGATTCGGTATCCAAGGTATAGGATATGGTCAGAAACACAATGCAGGTTAGGTGCAGGAATGTTTAGGTGTGTTCCGGTACACCAAAGGTAGGGTCAGGATAAACAGTCACAACAAGAGGTAAGGTAAGGTCATTAGGTCAATCAACATAGGTAACAGTTCCACAAGGTATAGTGAACACATGGGGTCAAAGGTCACTAGCGATGGTCCAGGTCCAAGAATCTAGGTCACGACACGGGTAGGGCCAAGGTATGGGTAAAATAACGAGTCCCCAAATGAGGACAAAGGGAGGTAGTAAAGGATGAGGTCAGGAGAGTGAGGTAAATAGTCAAGGTAAAGGTTGGGTGAGGTAAATGGTCAGAGTAAAGGTTGGGTGAGGTAAATGGTTAGGGTAAAGGGGAGGTGTGGAAAAAAGGAGGGATAGGCAGGGTAATAGGGTAAAATGTTGGGTTTTTTGCCAGATAGGGTGACCGATACCTATAACATTCCCATTTTAAGACTTTAGAAACAAGGAATTTTTTTTTGCGTAATGTTCCCTGTTCTAAATACGTAATTTAGAACACACATTCCAAACAATCATTCTTATAACAGATAACCATATGCAGTTGTAATGACTTGGTAATCTACCAATCTATTCATTTCATGACTCGGTAATCTACCGATCTATTCATGTTTAACACTAAGTATTGAATACTTTTCTGTATACTACGTATACATGGTTCTCTTACCCTATTCTGGGTATTGAGTGATCTGTCTAAGGAACCTAACTAAATAGTTGTTACCAATATTCATCTGCATCATGATCCTTAGACTAGGTGACATAGGACAATGCAATCAGCAGCTTGCGATACTTTGGCCAAAGATTTTTAACATACTGTTCATATTACTTATTCCTTGATGACATATTCATCAATCCGAATACGTCCTTCACCCCACTCTATTGTTATCTAGAATGTCCTTTACTGACTTCCGTCAGTCCTCTTGCCCAAGGTTTATCCCTAGTTCTGGTTAACATCGTAGGTTAGGATAGGAAGGAGCTCACAAAGTTTTAGGATAGATTAGCATACTTTGGGTTAACCTAGGTCAACCTCGTGTGCCAAGATATCCTGAGTCCTAGAGGGCTACTTCGTATCACAACTACACTACTACCTAGTCCGAAGAGAAACTAAGTTCAAGTCCAAAAGTGTGTAGATCTAGATGATCAATGCAGAAGGGTGTTGCCACATGTCAACTACAAGAGCTTTGTATCCTCAAGAAGATCCTAATCTTCTCGAAGGTACAACCCTACAGTCGGTGTGTGCTAGCATCCTACAAAACAGCCTCGTCAAGATATACATACCCTTAGGAGATTATTAAAGTTAATTAATTTGGATCCCTAAAGGCAGATTTCAGCAACCCTACCCGGACTCTAATCCAACTCTCCCTAAGTTATTTTCCAATCAGTTCTAATAACCTTTGCAAACCTCTTTTGTTAAGGTTTCTTTTGATGTTTGCCAACGTTGGCTGAACAACATCCACCCAGAATTAAGGACAACAACATCTTAAGTTTCCTTCAATGTGAATTACTATTTAAGGAAGTGTAACAACCACCGAGGTTATAACTTAGTAGACTTTATTAAGAGTAGTCTAATGATTGTATTCATATTTCCCTTTTTTCTTACTTTTCAATAAGAGAGGAAGAGACTTCCTCTTAAGTTCTAGGGTTTAACACCCCCTTTATGTCACTTACAAAGTTCATAGTTTTTATTGTAAGTTCATCACACATTACTTTAAAAATTTGAGTTGTTTAGATAAGAACATTGATTATCCGCAACTTAGTTGCTTCACGTTTAGGGATAATACTTTAATTCCCTTTTTCCTACTTATCCAAGAACACTCATTGAAACATATAAATAACATGAAGAATATCAACAGAATAGGATTCCATTTCTTTTGCAAAGTACAAGATAATTTACATAATCCATGCAAGTAATTTCTCATTCTACATTTCCTTTTCAAAACTTATACATTTACAACTTATGCATTTCATACATACTGCATAATAACAACCTTCATTAAAAAGAGAATAACTTTTCTTTTTCAATACAATTTAAGAACAGATCAGAATTCTTCACAAGAATCAACTTAGATCAGCCAATGGAACATATAATTTTTTGCCTTCTTTTATCACTTACGGAGTCCATCTGCAAAAATTGCTAGCACGGGCCAATTCAATGAACTGAGCATGATAAGTACTAATCCTTAAAACGAAGTGCATTCCACTAATTGTTCCAATAAAACAACCCTACTTTAATGAATAACAAGTAATTCATACTTCCCAAGCATAAGTAATAACAATACTAAATAAGTTTATCAAAAAGAAGAACATAATATAATCTAAGCTACCTGTCCTATAAATTAAAGTATAATTGATTCCACCAATTATCTTTACCAAACAACAAAACATAACGTATCACTTGTTTCCAATATACCAAATATAATACAACTCATATCTTTACTATAAGATACAGAAGTAATTACAACCTATCCCTTCTTGGATGATTCATCTCACTTTCATGTAAGGAAGAAAAGAAGCATTCCATTTACCAAGGTACATAACCATCTGCAAAGCTGAAACAGTGAATATCATAAAAAAATTGTCTCTTTAAAGTAACTCTACTTTAAAATTTAACCATTTAAGGTATTCATCAAAACAGATTCATATGAAAGAAATTCAAGAAGAAGTGATGGTTTAACAACAATCTACAATTTATTTTGCCAAACTAACTTCAATCTCATTCTACTTCATTTCAGTCAAATGAAAAGTATACAAGACTAATATACACTGATTTCCTTTTCCAATAAGAATCAAAATCAGGAGGTTCCAACCAACGAACATAATCCAACTAAATTTAAAAAGGAGACCTAACAGAAAATGATCCCAATTTATAATCATTTCTTTACAACTTAATAAAGCAGTTTTACTTCCTCTCCTACATATAGTTGAAGTTCATTCAAGAGTTCCAAGGAAAGAGAACAATGACCATTTCAAAGAAAGAGAATACTAAAAACTGTCTTCCTTTCTAAACCTTCTCATTATAATACATGAATTCTACTTGCCATTAGGAACAGTGTATCAATGAAACTCATACACAACCCACGACCGGTAAGGATTCACAGAGTATTTCTTTAAAGACCTAACATTCTTCCATTGGACCAGAACAACCTCAAGATAAGAAGAAATCATAATAACATTGCTCATTCTTAGAACTCTAAACTATCAGTAGTGAAGTTCCATCACAGTCCGCAATGGACTTGAATCACACTTAAGCTTCCAAGACCCAACATTCATTTACTGGACCCTCAAGAGGTAAGAAGTCAGAGTAGATGTTGTACACTCAAAACTTTCCAACAGTTCGGGTAAACAGAGCTATCTCAACAAAGTATATTGCTATAAGGACTACGGGATAGGTTTCCAGGAAAACGACTAAATCAAACCTCATATAACTAACACGTACAATCCAGGGCTCATTTACAATTTTGAGCACAATGCAAAGTATAAACACCATTGAAGGATCAAAACCATTCAAATACATGTAACCTAGTTAGGGTAACAACAGGTTCCCTCAACAGTTTATAGAATAATCCAAAGTCTATAATATCTGAACCATCACAACGTTTAGGTTTCTATTAAAAACACCAAGTATTAAATGGATTGTACAGTGGCGCATCTCAATATCACAAACACAATTACATAATACACCAGCACCGGAAGACTAGACCGAGTGTAATGAAGTCTGTTTACATACAGTATAGAATAAGAAGAAATGTTTCCATTCTCCATTAGCATCCTTTCAACCCTATTTCCAAACTCAAATGGACTGTAAGACACTTGACAGAGCTCAAACCGGACGACTCACAAGTCGGGTTCATAAGAATCTCCAAAAACCATTAAGGTGGTCAAAAGAACAATATTTCCCAAGCACCTTGCCAAAGAGACTTCGAATTACAATACCAAATATCAAAGATAACAAACCCAAGTTCCAAGTTCAATACTGTTCCAAAAACAATCAAGTTGCGTAGGATAAAACACCAAACTAAACCATATACTAGCTTATCCATACTGCCTGTGATTTATAATAACAGTCAATACTTTTCGCAAGAAGAAAAGCAAAACTAAACCATATACTATTTTACCTAGTGCATGCAAACTTTTGCGATAGTCAGAGTTTCCACATGGCGATACACAACAAGCCATTTATGGACTTACTCACAGTCCAAATAACCATGAAATAAAAACGCTAACATCATAGAGAAAATAATCTCTACAATGGTTCCATCCACTGAAACCAGTTTCAAATCAAATAGCTCGAACCAGTTTGTAGTATCAATAAGAACTAGAGTTGTTTACCAGCTCATGTAAATAAAACACAACAAGTTTGCAACACTAACCTCTAACGAATACAGACAGATCTCTGTAACATTAAAAGGTCGCAAATGAAGTTGAAACCAACAATCAATTTCAAACCACTGAAGAAACAAACAGTGCTACCAGTTTCATTTATGTATACATGAATTTCAAACCACTGAAGAAACAAATAGTGCTACCAGTTTAGTTTAAGTATACATGGTTCCTCTATGAAAAAGCAGTGCAAAGTAAGCTTTCAATAGAATCGTGAAACACACAGATTCAAAAACACAGAATACAAGTTTTTTTACAAAACCCATCTATCAATTTACCAGTTAAGCATGAATGCACAATATTCATCAGAGAAAAGTTGTTTTAATGAAAAAACTTAGAGGAAAGTAGGAGATTTTAACAGTTAGGGCCTATCATGCCTGATAGTGTCACTGTAAAATCGAAGGAGACCTCTAGCTGAGCTCGCTTCTTCCCTTCTTCTCCACGAAAGATCAAACAACAAAATACTTCTTCCACAATGCCTCATATACTCTCCACAAAGAAAAATAGATTTGAAACCTCCAAAATAGCCATGCAGTGTAGTTTAAACTGCTGGTTTGAAAAACCAGAGTGCATGGAGAGAGAAAAATAGAGAGCATGCAAAATGAAACAACTAAACAAAAATCCGATGGCATGCCTTCCAAAGCGGTTTGGGCTTGTGAAACAAGATTCATTAATTACATTAATTCCATATCTCCCGCCCAATCTTCCTTGCCACCGCCTGCCAAGTCTAGCGAGTTCCCAATCTAAAATAACATGTGTTTCCATCTCTAGCAATGCTACCACCTAGGCCTCCGCCAACCAAACTAGCCACTGCCAAAGTTGGTAGTCCGTAGAATTTAATAAACCTTATCCTCTTCATAAATTCCTTGGAACCCGTCACCAATGTGTATGCAACCCTTTAGGTTCCCCTTCATGCTATTAGTTTAGGGTAGATTACTGACTTAGGTTAGATCTTAGGTAGTTTAGAGTTTATACCTTAGGATATAACACTAACCACTAACCCCCAACATAAGTCCTTAGCTTTTAGGTTAGGTAACTCCACATAGGTAAGTAATCAAAATACAATAGTTTTTAGAAACTAGGTTAGATCACTTAATAACCTTGTAGTGTCAGGTTCTAGTTTTCATACCTAGCAACCCCTCTAATTCTTTAGTACCAGTTTAGGTTAGAAACAGAATTGTATCAAGTAACATAGCTTAGGTAGGAAATATTTCCACCTAGCTTAGGATTTTGTAAGTCAATCCTCAATAGGGTCTTGGGTATCCCTTATGCCGTGTTCAGGCTGCATGCCTATTTTTATCAACAATGAACTATCTTGGTCGATCCTCAAAGACACAAGTCAAACCACCTACTGAATGGAAATGCGTTCACACAGTAGTCAAAGAACTTGCAACAACAAAGTTTAGTCCAACATGTAGCTTAACACATGAAATGTCAATTTTACCATTCATTCAACAGAGCAGTTTTAAAACATTCCTTGGATCACTGAAATTGATCCAAGGGTGAGTCGGATATAAGACAAGTTCACAACTCTTAAACCAGATTGCAAACAACTTTCCAGAAGTGAAAAATGAATTCAAAGAAGTCATACCAAATCGATCAAAGGAGCTTAAGAGTACAAAAAATTATTCAGATCAAACATGATTTCCAAAAATCAGAAGAACATATCCTTATAAGGAAAATCACATGTCAACACTTGAATGCAAAGGAGGAAAATAACAACGATCAAGGGTGTTACAATCTGGTCAAGGGTAAAATGTGATTTTAGGAAGATGAAAATATGGATTGGTTAGGGTAGAGAGTGGCCGAGCTAACCTCCAAGGGCCCCATGCCCTCAGAGTGTTGCCTACATAGTCCCGGTGAAAAGGGACCTCAGGCCGATGTAGTTCTCCCATAAGCTAGGGAAGAATATGAGGGGGTATGAAAATGAGTTGGTAGGTTTTAGGCATGTTGTGGGTTTAGGTCTATTAGGTGTGTGTGGGTTATAGGCAAATTGGTATAGGTGATGTTGATTGTGGCAAAAGAAGAAGATTACCCCAAAGGTAAGTGTCGAGGACCAAAGCTTGTATAAGGTAATCAAAACGTAATTAACGCCGTTTAAAAGATAAGAGGAGGCAATAAAGCCACTTGATTGGTTAGGATCATACTAGAGTAGATCATACCTTGGAGGAGGTGATGAACGTAAGACCCTAAAGACATTGCATGATTGATTGTTCTAAGGTGAAAAGTAGTCACATGATCACCAAATATCTTGGTTTCCAAGAGGTCCCTTGAGGTGGTAGGAAAGGGGAGTGGGAATGGTGAGAAAAGTGAAAGGTGGTTAAATTTTATATGATATGTGGTAGCATGCTCTTTGGGCAAGAGATCCGAGGTCACAATGGGCAAGTCCATGACGAAAAGTCTTCTGTTTTGACTTGTATTTGAGATAGACTGATCGATGCAGGAAGTCTATATGGGATGAGGAATTGAACTCCTTGAGGTCTTCATGAAGCTGATCGATGCGGGAAGCTTCCACTTTTCTCTTCTTCTTCTTCTTTTTTTAGCTTTACATAGCTGTCCTTTGAGGGAGCAGTCTATTTACAACAATGATTGTTGAGAGGAAGATGTCCTTTTGAGGGAGTCATCTTTTTGTGAGAATTTTGACTCAAGGAGTTGGGTCCCATGTGAGGGATTTGAAGTCATGGACAAGACCAAGGTGAAGAATAGGACTCTTGTTCAAAAGTAGGGTGAAACAACCATGGGATCTCATCTAAAGGTGGATAAAAGTATCCATGAGAATCATGCTATGTGCAACGCCATGGTACACATATTCAAGAGAAGATGACAAGTGATGGGTACTCACATGATTCTTGTTTAATCATTGGTGAGGATGTAGGAAGTGGGTAGCGCTCAAGGGATGAGCATGGAAAGAGAAAAAGGTGAGGTAGGACTATAGGTAAATAGTAGAACGGTCAAAGATGCAAGGCATTAAGGGGCTCAGGTTCAGGTTTACCATTGAGTGAAGATAAACGATAAACACCTAATCCATAAGTATGAGTCATGATGTATGGTCTAAGCCAATTAGGATCGAATTTGCCCGGTTTACTTTTTTCTTCTTTGGTTACGTGTTGATTTTCTTTTAGGACAAGGTCACCAACTTGGAAGGTTCATTCATGGACACATTTTTCGTAGGCACGTTTGATACGTTTTTGGTAAACTTGAAGGTGATCAAGAGCGTTAAGATGACGTTCGTCTAATAACTCAAGCTATGCTAAATGGTCTTGACAAAATTCATCATCATTAAGCATGTCATGGAGAGAAATACGGAGTGAGGGAATCTGGACTTCAAGAGGTAGAATAGCCTCGGTACCATAGACTAGAGAAAATGGTGTGGCGGTAGTGGAAGTGTGAATACTAGTGTAGTATGCCCATAGGGAAAAAGGAATGTGCATATGCCAATCCTTCCTAGTATCGTTAACCACTTTCATGAGAATTTTGTTCAAGGTTTTGTTAGTGGATTCGGCTTGTCCATTGGTTTGTGGGTAATAAGATGATGAGGTGATGAGGAACACCAAAGCGACAAATGATGTGATGATTAATGAACTCACATATTTTCTCGGCTTTCGTGGAGATGAGTGGTATGGCCTCCACCCATTTTGTGTAGTATTCGGTAGCGGTGATGATCCATTGATGTCATTGGGAAGAATGGGGGTTAATCTCTCTGACAAGATCTAAACCCCATTGAGAGAAGGGCCAAAGGTCATGGGTGACCTGGAAGACATGACTGGGTGTATGATGAAGGTTGGCATCTTGTTGGCATTTTATACAACGTTTGACGTACTTACATCAATTAAGGTTAAGGGTTGGCACAAGAATATCCTAGGCAAAGGATACACTTAGCAATAATAAGGCCACCAAGTGACCTCCACATATGCCATCATGAACTTCCTTAATGGTATAAGGAATTTTAGAACTCGTGAGGCATCGTAAGAGAATACCATCAAAGCCACGCTTATAGAGGAGGCCCCCCATGATGACATAACGAGAGACATTTTTAAGGAAGGCGCGTTGTCCATTATGGGTGAGATCAGGGGGTAAAATGGAGAGAGAAAGATAGTCAGAGTATTGTTTATACCACAGGTCGCTCGGGTCGGGGGTAGCAGTTCTAATAGAGTAAACGTTGTGAGGTAAGTAAGAGGGTGATTGGAGTCGTTGTATGGTGACAAAGATTTTAGAATCGGCGGGCGAAGCGGGTATTTGAGAAGCCAAGCAGGCCATGGTGTCTGCAAATTTGTTGGTTGAACGAGGGACGGTTTATAGGGCGTAACGGTCAAAGGTGGTCAAAAGTATGTCTATATGATGTTTATACTTTTGAAGTGTCTCATTACAACATTGGTATATACCATTGACTTGATTTACGACCAATTGAGAATCACCAAAGATGTTGATTGATTTGACATCTAGGGCATAAGCGGCTTGAGACCTAATACGAGTGCTTCGTATTCAGAGATATTGTTTGTGCATTCAAAATCAAGTTTGAAAGATAAAAGCATGGGCTCACCATAAAGTAGAATGAGGATAATGCTAGCCCCACCCTCACGCTGACACTTAGAACCATCAAAGAAGAGTGTCATTTGGTAAGGGGTTCATCCAGGGAAAGGGTAAAGAATTGACTCATTTGGAAAGTCAAAATTAGAGGGTTGATCCCTAGAAATAGGTGCGTCGGCCAATTGGCCAGCAATAGCTTGGCCATTGATGGACTTTTGATGAATGAATTTGAGGTTAAGGTCAACTAAAAGCATAAGCCAGCAAGCGGCATGCTGATTTTGGTAAGGATTGGCATACATGAATTGTAAGGGGTCGGTGTTGGTCACAACATAGGTTTTGTGGTTGAGTAGGTAATGACGGAGTTTGGTGGCAATGAAAACTAAGGCTAAGCAAAGTTTTTTGAGATGGGTGTATCGGTTTCGTAATCCAAAAGAGTACAACTTATGTAATAAACCACTTGCTCCCTGTGTTGTTCATCGTGATGAGCGAGCATGGCTCCCAAGGAGTGATCGGTAGCTAAGATGTATATGTAGAAAGGTTGATCGTATTTAGGTGGAATGAGTACGGGTGGTTGGAGGAGGTATTGTTTTAGGGCCTCAAAAGCTTTGTGGCAGTCATCATCCCATTTAAAGGAGACATCCTTCTTGAGTAGATGATGAAATGGTTGGCACCGATCAGATAATTGTGAAATGAAACGGCGAATAGACTGCAACTTACATTGTGTGCTACAAAGTTGTCTAAGGTTAGTAGGTGGAGGAATTTCGAGAATGGCCTTGAATTTAGCAGGGTCAACTTCTATACCACGTAGGAAATGATAAATCCCAGGAGCTTTCCTAAGAGGACCGCAAAGATGCACTTCTTAGGTTGAAGGCGAACACAATATTTAATGAGACGGTCAAAAATGGTTTTTAGGATGGCAAGGTGCTTAGAGCAGTGTTTAGATTTGGCTAGGAGATCATCCATGTAATCTTCCAATATATGATGCATGATATCATGGAAGATGTAAGTCATATCCCGTTAATATGTGGCATCAGTTTTTAAAGGAAAAAAGGCATGACACGATAGCAGAAGGTCCCCCAAGGGGTGATGAATGCGGTTTTATGTTGATCCTCTAGGGCAAGCAGGATTTGGTTATAACCCGAGAAGCCATCCATGAGTGATAGCATCTCATGACCAGCGGTAAGGTTGACCAATTGGTCAATACCAGGTAAGGGGAAGTCATCTTTTGGGTAGGCTAGGTTGAGGTCACGTGGAAATCCGTGCAAATGCGAAGTCCCCTATCACCTTAGTGACAGGGACAATGTTAGAAATCCAACGAGGATAATCAATGGGTAATATGAAGGAAATGGAAAGAAGGCACTGAAGTTCTTCTTTGATGAGAAGGGAAATGCGAGGGTGTATTTTCCTCAACTTTTGTTTGATGGGTTTGGCATTAGGAATGGTTACGATATTGTGGACCACTATGGTGGGGTCAATACTGGCATGTCTGTATAAGACCAAGCAAAAGCATGGTTATGATCTTTGAGAAAATAAGTGATGGCTTTATATTCAACAACGTCCAAAGATTGGCCGATCTTTAGGATGTGCGGGTCGTCCTGAGTATGAATGTTGATTTCGATAGTTGATTCATTCAACATGGTTTGCATCTTAGAAGGTAATGAATGATGAATATATGAGTCTTCTGCACCAAGGTAGGTGAGTATAGATTCATCATCCTGACATTGGACGACGTTAATTGAAGGTGTATCGTCATTGATCATTTCAGGATATAGGAAGGGAAGAGAGGAAGGAGCCTCGCCCTCGCATTGATAAGTCAAAGGCCCCAATGAAATGGTGTTTATGAATTTTTTTAGGAGGGATAGATTCAAGATCCATCGACTCCGTCGGTGAAGGTGGTGATGAAGGTAGAGCGGGTGAAGAAGGTGGAGAAGGGTTGATGTCCTTGATGAGTTCAATGCGGGCCTGTTTGGTAGGTGGTTCAGAAATCCGATACCACTACGGTCATTATGTTTACAGGTGGTACATGGAATAACGGTATGGTGGCCTTGCTCATAAAATCCAAAACCAAAACCCTTCCATGCACATCGGTGTAGGAAGGTGTGGGAAAATGGTGATTGGTGAGAGACTGGAAGTCAGTGGAAAATGGGTGGGTTTGTGACGGTGGTTCGGGTGTGTACATGGTAGTATCAAGTCCCCCATAGGTGAGACTGGTACAAAGATGAGGAGGACCATAAAGGAGGTGTTCTCCTATGCGGTGATCATAGTGAGGGTGTTGGTGAAGACTTCCATACTCTTGTGGAGTAAGGAATGTGTTGACACTATATAGGTGGTATTCCCCCAGAGTGAGGCATTGAAAAACACCTTCCAAGGGATCGGTGGTTGGTATGTGGGTAGCAGGAATAGATGATATGTCGAGGTCGATGCGGAGGTGGAGTTAACGGATTGGGAGACTGATGGGTTGGCCGAGAGGTTGTGGTGGTGGTAGGAGTGGAAGAGGTATGTGCGGTGGAGGTGGCGACTGTACTGGTAAGCGAAGTGTAGGTGAAGCGGTAGTGGTTGTGGAGGTAGACACCTTAATGGGTATAAGCATGTCATTAGGTCGGTAAAGCATGTTGCATGTTTTAAAAGGTGATGGATCAGCTAGAATGGTATAGGTGTGTCCTTCATGTTCAAACTTTACACAACGATGCAAAGTGGAAGGAACGCAACCCATGACACAAATCCAAGGTCTGCCAAGCAACAAGTTATATTGGAATTCCCCTCCAAGACATAAAATAATTTTGGGATAGTGCGGGGGGCCAATGTGAATGTGGAGGATGATAGTGCCTAATGTAGAGGTGATAGCATCATTGAATGAATGCAACATGACAAGATGTTTATGCATGCAATTGTCAGGTATGCACATTTGAGCGAATGTGTGGGATGAAATGATATTAATACTAGCGCCCCCATCAATCATTACACGTCGTACATGTATATCATCGATGTGGACAGAGATGAAGAGGGTTGGGTCTGGGTCATCCATTTGGTGTGGTGCGATCTCTTCCTCTGAGAAGCTAAGGGAGGCTACTTGGTGAGTAGGGTGTGGTGTGGATAAAGGTGGCAATTTGGTGAGAGAGGCTACATGATGGGGTGTGATAATGGAGGCTACGGGTGTAGGGTCATTGGGTAAAACCTTAATAGATTGAAGAACCTCCATGAGAGCTTGACGATGGGATTCCGAGGTTTGGATGAGGTCATATAAGGAAATTTTGAGGGGAGATTGGTGTAATTGTTTGAGCATGGTGCGATGTGTGACCCCATTAGAAATAGGGTATGTGGGTCCATGGATAGTAATCTTAGGTGTGGGTGCAGATGATATGTTGGGTATAGGATTGGTCGGTGGGTCAGTTTCCTTTTCCTTACCTTTATCCTTCTGAGAACGGTAGTAACATGGATCATGTTGATCTGAGGGGAGTTGGAAAATGGAGAAGGTGTAGGGTGAGTGGTATAATGACATGATGGGAAAAAACCTACCAGAGGAGAAAACCCTGTGAGGTGAGCTGGGCGCAACGACATTTGGGTGATGGTGTGGCAAGTTCTCTGATGCGAACCATGTTAATTTCAAATCTTGGAGGTGGTTCTAGGAGCTGTGGTGGTGGAGGTCGTGGTTGTCGAGTGGGAAATGAAGGAAGGACTATGGGAATGGGTGTTGGTGAAGCAATGTCCTCATCGAGAAGGTCATCATCATCAAAGTTGGCTTCTGGAGGACACAACTGATAAGGATGGTTTTTAAGGCCTTATAGTTCTCCACATCATGCCCTGGCACACGATGGTAGGCAAAAATTTTAGTGTCATCAAACCCTTTTGGCTTGGGTTTGAGGGGGTCATAAGGTCTAAGTGGCGGTAATGTGATAACAAAAGTCTCAAGGAGGTTGGTTAAAATTTTGGCATAGGACCCCTAGTGGGGGTTCACAATGAGAGGTGAAAGTGGGTTTGGGTGTAGGTACGGCTGATTGTTGAGGAACAGTCCTCGCAGGAGGGGGAATAGGTCGAGCTATGGTTTTGGGTGCTGGCGTGGTCTTGGGTGTCGGTCGTGTTTGTTTGGGTAGGGGTATGGTAGATGAACGGGTAAGAGGGTGTATGGTTTCTTTGACTACCTTATTGGAGGGTTGCGGATTTTTTTTTTTGGTTGCACCTTCTTGGGTAAAGGTGATATGGGTGTACAAGATCTAGAGGGAAAAGTAGATGGGGGAAGAGGGTGAGTTACCCACAAGGATAACGGAGGTGCTGTGAAGGTAGATGATGCGGGTTGAGCAGGGGGTGTGAGAGACAAAGACTGAAGTGTAGTGGGTAGTGAAGAAGTTGTGAGAGTATTGGGGGTATGGGTGGTAAAGATGCTGCAGTGTAGGTGTAAGTCATGTCGGGTGCTTGGTAGGTTAGAGGTTTGCGAGGAAGGAGTGGGCTATTGTGTTTTTGGTTTATTGATGGGTGGAAGTTTCTTAACCGTGTTGGGAAGCTGAGGTCCTAAGACAGATGGGACCGGTGCAGTGTGATTGGCGTAGCCGGAGTATGAGTTCTATGGATTTGGTTCTTTTGTTTGGGTGTCGAGTAGTGTGGTGTTGACTTTGGAGGATGTAGCTAAATCTAGTTTGATAGGTGGATGAGTAAGGATGGTGGTTGGGGTGACCCCTAAGGTGGTAATAGGTTTAGTCGAGGAAGATGATGTAGGTGTGGGTTTGGGTTTAGATGTAGGTTGGGTTATGGGTAAGGGTGTATGTTGAGCTATGATGGGTGTCATGGAAGAAGTTGTGATAGAGGTGGTTGTGTTTGGTTCGATTGGTCGAAATATTTTTGGGTAGATAGTGGAGGTATCAGCAAGTGACATCTGCATCTACGTTGAGACAGGAAGCAAAAGGCACCCCCAAAGTAAGGCCCTATCCACATAATCTAAGTGATCGACCAAACGTGAGAATGACACGTCTATAGGTGAAGTTGATGAGGACCTAATGGCAATTCCCGTAAAATGTGTCTTAGAGATGGGGAATTGGCTAGCTTCAACTTCCGTGGGTAAGAGAGCCGAAAGTAGGTTTGCAGGATCTTGGGTAGCTGAAGGAGAATGCTCGCCTAGAGGCAAAGGTATCTCTATTGGGTCTGTGATAGGGGAGGAGATGATGGGTGCTCCTCTATAGGTGGAGGAGATGGTGGGAGCTCCTCTGTGGGTGGAGGAGGCAAACAAGTATCCTCCGTGAACTGAAGAAGTATTGTGGGTGTCAGTTCCCTAGGTGGAGAAGCCAAAGGTGAAATGGTCTCGATGTTAGTGAAAGGCTCCTCCATAGGTGAGGAAGGAGGTGAAAGGTGTTCCTCTATGGGTGAAGGACTAGGGAGGTTGGTTTCGATGTGGAAGGAGGATTTCAGGCTAGAATCTCTTCTATGGAAGGAATATGGGGTAATTGGGAAGCAACAGGTGTGTCACTAAAAATAGCATGGACCTCGTAGGGTATGGCTATCATGAGTTGAGGTCTCAATGGTTTGATTAGATGAAGGGGCATGATTGGGAAATGGTTTCTTGAAGATGTGTAGGTTTTGGTTGGAAGGTGTGTTAGGATTATCCATAGTTAACTTTCCTTTCTCGAGCATTTATTGGACAATATTTTTGAAAGTTATGCAATTGCCTTCACTATGACCCTTTACTCGATGATAGTTACAGAAGTCGTGTTCTTTATACCATGTGGGCATGGGGCGAGCAGAAGGTCAAAACCGGTGTGCAATTTTATAGGTGGAAGGGTGATGGCCCCAATTTTGATAAGCTTTTCTAAGACAGAAGAGTAAGGTTCCCCAATTGGGGTGTATTTCCATTGTTCTCATCTGAAAATTGAAAATTCTAGACGGGTGAGAGATTAGATGAGGGGGTAGCCTGATTTGATGAATGAGCTAGACCGGCCTTGAGTACCATTAGCATTAGCGGTGCCCTTGGCCTTTGAATAATTGTTCTGTGGTTTGGAAGAAGAAGAAGTATCATTTGAATTGAATGCCAAATTATTACTGCGTAATTGGATTTTCTTCTCTTCAATGGCCCAAATCTCTAAATTTCGTGCCATGGTGAATGCTTCATCAAATGTTCGAAAGTCCGAACTCAGGGTTGGTGAGATATGTCTAGCACAAAGCCCTTATGAAGAGCTTGATGAGTTCTTTTGTGGTAGTTGGAATGTGAGTTGATTGATCGAGCTACACCAAAGTGAGCGAAAAAAATCATGATAGATTCATCCTCATACCGACGCGTGGAGTATAGGTCACCATGGTAAACCTTCTTGATGATATTGATGAGAAGTGATCCAGAAGGCTTGGGATACCTAATTAAATGAAAATATAGAGTGTCTAGGTAACCTACTATACCAATCTAACATAGGTCCAAATCGTAGACATGGGAAAGGTCCTTAAGAGTAAAGCATCATCATGAGCGATTAAGTAGCACCCGTGTTTGAATGACCACTAATGTTGTTATGGGTCTTCCTTACTATTGAAGTGGTTAACTTAGGCATCTCCCAATGCACGATGTATGGATGAATAGGAATGGATGGGTGGATGGTTCATTGTAAATTTCATCATAGGTGAGAGTATCAGTGGGAGCCGTAAACCGATGCCTCTAATGTTTGAATCTTGTCCATCATCAATTTGATTAGGTCATTGGTAGGTTGTGATGATTGGGTGCCTCCTGTAGCATAAGAGGGTTGGTTTTGGGCATATAATGGGGTGACATTCCAAAGATATGGTGCTGCCATGTAGATAGATTATGAAGAAGGCAAGTGAAATAGGGGTACATACCCAGAGTGAATAATAGATGAAACAAGAGGCTATTGATAGTACATATATGGAGGTGGAAGGGTCATGGTAACCCTAGTGGCAATGGGGGCTAACAATTATGGAATGGAAAGGACCACATTCTGAAAAGGGGTAGAGGTCACCAACACCAGAGGTGGTAGTGTAGCTATGGGTATATACAAGACATTAGGGGTGGACGAGGTTGCATTTTGGGTGGTTTTCGAAGGTATGGTGGATGTGGCGGGTGCAATGAGAGTAGCAGGATGGTAGTCATAGTGGGTATAGGACGTAGCTGCGAACGACCGGGGTAAGGTAGATGTGGGCAACGGAGCCGATGAGGCTAATGCAGAGTGGGAGTGAGAGTCGGGGGATAGATACGGGCATGCTATATATCAACTGACCCGAGGCATCTTGGGTAGATGAGTGGGAAAGATAAAACTACAAGGCGGCAGGGTTTTGGTCAAGGAGCTATACGAACTTTCATCTCTCGGTAGCGATAGTGATAGGTTGGATAAGATCCATGGCGGGTGATAAAATGGAAGGCGGTGAAGGACTAGGTGGGAGTGGTTGACAACTTGCATGGAATATGAGTGTGCTTGCTTGTCTTTGGGTCAGCACCATGTGAACCAATACTGATTAGGTTAGGCCACTTCTCTGTAAATGACACAGAAAAACAACAGGAATAGGTGAAACATGTGGTAAAAAGTGGACTAGGTACGAAATGTTGGCTGAAAGTGACACAGATAACCGATGCCGTTAGGGTAAACCGACGCCAGTCACAGGTAACCATGGCTACGGTCACTGTGGGAAATGGACAGTGAGTCAAAAACAAGGTGTAAGGTCAAATCTGATAGGTATGCCAAACCTGATGAGTTTTACAAGGTCAATGGGAATGATAATAGTGACAGGGACTCTGAAAAGTTGAAGAAGGTGAATAAATGTCCTTTTGGGTAGGTTAACCAAAATGACAGTGAACCGATGGTGTTGGGTATAACCGATTTACGACGGTCAGGGGGTAATCGACGACGGTCACTGGACTAACACTGGTCACTGTGAAATTGAAATAGTGATGAAAGGAAAATGGTTGTGAATTAAAATCTGATGTGGAATCAGACCCAGAATTCTGAATGATGAGAATATGGTCCAG
Source organism: Taxus wallichiana var. yunnanensis (assembly GCA_018340775.1). NCBI lineage: Eukaryota > Viridiplantae > Streptophyta > Pinopsida > Cupressales > Taxaceae > Taxus > Taxus wallichiana. The sequence goes on from CM031238.1 coordinate 715,825,748, forward strand.
GAACCCTCAGATGAAGCCGAAATACACCAACTATGATGAGGAGCATGCAAGGATAAACAAGAAGAATGAAGAATGTGACCTCTCACCTCAAAATGCAAGCCAAGCAGAAACACTAAGAAAAATGTGATCCTAAGAGTGCCTTTTCTATTATGTTTGTTTAGCTTATGCTATTTAAGGATTGACTCATGAACTGTAGAATATAATTTTTTGGTGAGGATGGATTCCTACAAAGAAGGAGATCTAAAAGGTGAGGTATTTCAGGTGTGTTATGGTGGGGGTGGGCTTCGCTCTGAATTATGACTTGATAGAGCAACGAGTCGGGAGTACCACCAATCCTCGATAAGTGTGATCATTGACATCATTCCCCTGAAAGATGTTGTTTAAGAATATGTATTTGTTTTGAATGTGTGCAATGTGGCAAGAGAGAGAGAGAGAGAGATGTGCTTTCTACGATTCATTTGTCAACCATCAGCTGGGAATGACTTCTAGCGTATAGGTTGCCCTCAATTAATGTGAGCTAATGCGATAAATTAGAATGCAATGCACTTATTTTAAGCCCAAATCGAAATATGAAGTTTGATGACATAAATGGATGAATAGGAAGAGGGATGCTCTTTCACTAAAATGTAGAAAACAAGAAGAAATGATTCTTTTTAAGTACACCAAAAGAAAGGTTTCTTTTAGAGCAAATAGAAAGAAAAAGAGGGTTACCAAGGAAGAAAATTAATGTGTATGATTTTCAGAAGGGAAACAAACACAAAAATTTTCCTAGGAATGAATAAAATGCAAGGAACCCTGGATGGGTCCCACTGGCGTGCCAAAATGTTTCACCTGATTCTTAGACATTTCTTTGAAATATTGACGAAATAGATAGGGTAATGGGCGTAGGAGGAATACCTATTGGAATGTTGGTTATTGGGTTGTTGCGCACGTATGACTTCTAATCCACAACTGATCATGAGAGATTCCTTTTGGCTAGGAGGAACTACCTGAAATGGAACACAAGACCACCAAATAAAAGTTAAACAATATGTGCAGTGAATTGCCTAGCATGTGCTAGATCCGGGAAGTGTGATACTTCCTGAGGCATTAATCCACCCATTGTTTACAAAATTTAATGTTGGTAATAAAGTAAATCCTATTGTAATTGAAATGATTTAGGTATCTCATTAAAAACACAATAAGAAAGATCTAATCTAACAGGCTAGGTTAAAATAAGATCCGAAGGTCAAATAACTGGTTCTGGGTCTCTGCAGGTCTGATAGAGGTCTCAGCAGATCACAGATGAACAAAGGTAATGCGGGAATAGATGGATAAGTCACTATTTTGGACTCTATTAGTAAATATAGAGACCGACGCCGGTTAAGGGTGAATGATGCCGGTTGGGAGAATAGTGCCAAGCATCGTGGAAAATTGAGAATGCCACAGAATGAGCTTTGGGTCTCCCTTGTGATTGCACAAAGGACTTGGTTGGCCGGAATGAGGTATTAGGATATTTGGATGGGGTTTGGTGGGGTTTTAACGGGTATATGGAGGGGTGAGTATTAAAGGAGGTCAATGGGTGGCTAAGATAACAAAAGGATGATAATACAATGATGAAATGAATGAACCAAAGGAGTAAACTATTCTACTTACTTGAAATCTAGTTATGTATGCTTGTGAGTGATGGATGAAGGTGCCAGTAAGAGGTTGAGTGTTTTTGAGGATCACCAAATGTTGAAAAGGTCCTACATGGGCTGCATGTGCATTCCCTTTTGCTTGGTTGGATCAAATTTGTGTTGGGGCGAGTGTTGGATGATTGCTGGGTGATTGTTGGATGCCTGTGCAAGAGAAAATGCTTGATCTCCTTCCTTGCATGCGTGTTCTCATGGAAAATTTCTCTAAAAAGATGTTTTATCTCTCAAGAAAATTCCCAATGTTTTCCCACCTTTTTCCAACCTCAAAAATAATGTTGTTTTGGGGATTAAAAGGTGACCAACGGTGGTTCCGGCTTAACCGGCGACGGTTAGGGGTAAGCGGTGTCGGTCAAGGCAAGATTTCCTAGGTTTACTAAACTAGGCAGATCCCCTTGATTTTCTAGGATATCGTGTCATTCACCCGTGGATTAGACTGGAAGCTTCTTGTCAACATGTGAGAATGTAGTTCGAGGGAATGTAGGCATTGATTTTTATGGTTTGGGTAAGTCTTAGTTACTTATGACAACTTACTAAGAATAGGTCTTAGGGTGAGTTAGCTTGATGAGGTGTCTAGGTGAGGTGTAAGTGTGGGCATTATCTAAATTAAGATATTTAAATAATAAATATGATGAGGATAATTAATTAATTTAATTAAATTAATATTAGTGGGGTGAAGGGGGCCATAGCTAGATGAATGTGTTCAATGGTGTTTATTTGACGATGGACCAAAGGTGAGTGTGACCCAATTTTAGTGTCTACGAAACAAAACAAAACTACTAATATAGTTTCCATGCAGAGTTGCCAAAAGGTGTTAAAGCAAACCACATCCAAGTTAAAAAGATAAAAACACACCACAATCAAAACACTCGTATTTTCGTGTTTGGATAAGGGTACGTCCCACTTAAAACTAGGACATAACCCCTTTGGCATAAGCCTTAAGCTACAACAATGGGTGTGGTTCAAGAAACCCAAATTAGTCAACGCAAGAGGGAAGCTTATGGATGAAATGAGAAGTGCTTTACACAACCCACTTAACTAGTACGCATGTGAGATTTAGCGTCACAAGATTGTTCGTATTGCGACCTAATGAGAGTACACGATGGACACATTTATTCCCCACTGTGCTTGAAGGGGGTAAAGTAAAGCCTAGATACTCCCAAATTAGTTAGTGTGACTTTTTGGGTAAATCAAGCTCACTCTTAGATGACTTGTGACACCTAGTTGAGTGAACCACCCAGGAAGCTATCTTTGACCAGGAGCCCACTTGGACCACATCAAAGACAATTTGAGTTGAGAGCTATTGTTCATCACGAAACATGTGAATCGTTACTTTTGCTTATTTTTTCACTTGCCCTAAGGCGAGGTGAAACTCTACCGAAGTGAGGCCAACATTTTTCAACCCAATTGATCCACTTCATTCACTTTTTTTTGACAATTTTTTGATCAAAAGAAGAGTGACTACCTTTGCAATATCAATTGATTGTTTCCCCACTTTTTGTCCGTTTACACCCAACCATGTTTGTGGTGGGCAATTGTTAAGTCGCGTGTGAGACGTTTTTATATCATTGGTATCCTTTTTGATCTTAATAACCAAGTCAAGATCGTCATCGTAGTTAGGCTTGGTTCACCACTTTGATCCTCCTTTGAACAGCTTATCTTGTTTATATCGCGACACTAAAATTTTGGTATTTACGTCTTGTTTCTTGTAAACTTGGCCTAAATATCTATATTGTAAGGTTATGCTATATATACTTTAACAATTCCTAGGTATATTATTACTTTAGTTTGATTTCAATTATTACCTTGATTCTGAAGAGTGTTAAGTGTTACCACTTATGCGTGTTATATAATTATTATCTTGATATCAATACCTTACTTTCTTCAAAGTTTCATTAACATATCTTAGTGAAATTGTTGTGTCACTCACAATCGTAACTGACACCCTTTGGAATATAGGTCTTGATTGAATTTGGGCTTTCTTCTAGTATACTTTGTTTGGAGGTCATGTTAACTTCTTGTTATTACTTACGCCTTGTTCATTTCTTTGAACTCAACATAAGTAGGGACATTTTGTTAATCATCATATGACACCAACTACCTTTTTGAAGACAAATTTAGGAAGTAATTCATTTGATTATTTGGTTTGAAGCTCAACATTGTGTGATTGATTCTTTCTTGGCTCGTTCATTTAAGAGAAAATTATTGTGTCACGTTGGTTCTTTGACATTCATAACATACCTTAATTTATTGACATTCCTTCTTTCACTTAGGTTTGATAAAAATATTTGAACACATTCACAGATACCTTAGTGAAACTATTACACATTATGGCTCCTAAAACACGATTAGGACTCAAAAGGCAGGCTTTGGAAACTAGACAAGCACAAACTTGGGAAGCCTAAAAAAACAAGGGTCAAACCCTTTTATTGGCCATGATCTTGGGCCTTTATTCTCTATGGAAAAAGAGGTAGAAGAAATGATAGATCATAGTGGTGATGAGTTGGAATCCCCACATGTGGAGTTTGACTTTGACCCCACCTTGTTAGATGAATTCCTTTTTAGAAACAAGGATCGGGTACTGGAATGAGTTGTAGAATTGGGAGCCAAAGTTCCTATTGAACAAGAGGAAATCCCGGGATGACCCTGTGGTGAACTGGTGGGGCATTTAGCTTGTAGATCCAACAACCAAGGTTCAAACCCAGCCCCTAGGATTTCATATCCTAATTTACTCGCGACATGTGGAGTGGGGTATTTACATGTCACCTAGGGGGTACATCCCTAGCCTAAATTTTAGGGATGACCCTGTGGTGAACTGGTGGGGCATTTAGCTTGTAGAGCCAACAACCCAGGTTCAAACCCAACCCCCAGGATTTCATATCCTGATTTACCTATGACATGTGGAGTGGGGTATTTGCATGTCACCTAGGGGGTACATCCCTAGCCTAAATTTTTATCCGATGGGGTGGGAGTGGTGCGGTCAAGTCACATGGTTGTGTGCTTTCCCACCCATGTTCAAATCCCCGAGGCACGATCCTCCTCGGAGGTGGTTTCACCGCTAGAGGCAACATATTTTCTCATGATGACACTGGTGGTTACTCCTCACTGCTGACGCTGGTGGCTCTTCCTCTCGTTGCTGACACTGGTGGCTCCTTCTCTTACTACTGAAGTTGGTGGCTGCTCCGCTCACTATTGATGCTCCTCTCGCTACTGACACTGGTGGCTTATCTACTTGCTACTGATGTTGGTGGCTTCTCCTCTCACTGCTGACGCTGGTGGTTGTTCCTCTCACTTCAATCACTAATAGTTGTCCCACTCACTGTGGTCGTCATTGGTCGCTGCATCTTCACTATGGTTTCATGGTTGCTTCAATTGGGTTCCTAATAGTGGTCCCCTTCATTATAACCAAGTTGTGGATCCTCTAAAAAAATCCTCAATTGTACAAGGATGTGGGTCCTTTCAACACCCTCAATTTACCCTCAATTCCAAAAAAAAAAACAAGAGGAAATCCCACCTACAAATGATGCTAATGAAGAGGAGCAACCCCTTATTAACATGGATGATATATTAACACATGGTCATGCTTATATTTCTAACGTGTGAAACGATAATGTAGTGGGATATATAATACCTTTCCTTAAAGTACCACGTAAAGTTAGAATAGAACACGAAAATGTTGAAAAACCTCTGCAACATGAAGAAGAAGAGGAACATCTCGAAGAAGAAGTCACTATTTAATAACAAATTAGCAACCTTAGTCGAAAATTGGCTTTGTTAACATCTCATGTGCAAAAATAAACAAACAAGAATGTACAAAAGACAAAACCTAAGGTCAAAATTAGTGAACTTCAACTGACAATCACGAGAGAAGATAATATGGAACACCATCATGTATATATCCCTACTTCTCCTACCAAAGAAAAATTACTCGCTCAAGAAATGTAGTCTATGAAAGTGACACTTATAAGCCTCCAAGAGAGCATTGTGGGGAATAATAGAAAATATCAATATGAAGAGCTATGTCCCTATCCATTTGACAAAACTATGATGCTTCAACCCTTCCCTAAAAAGTTTGACATGCCAAAATTTGACAAATACAGAGGGAAAGGTGACCCGCGAGACCATGTAAAATATTTTTATATGGCATGCCAAGAAGTGGCCTACAATGAAAATTACCTCATATGACTCTTTCCAAAGAGTCTAGGGGGCCAAGCCTTGGAATGGTTCACTCGCTTACCTCGTGGGTCTATTTTCACATGGCCTGAATTGGCAGAAAGGTTTGTACAACACTTCTCGTACAACATAGAAAGTGACATAACCATGGAAGACTTGTGTGGCACTAAACAACATCCCAATGAGACATTCGCTAGCTTCCTATAAAGATGGAGAGGGATAGCTAGTCGCTTCCCTTATACATTCCCTGAAAAACAACTGGTGAGTATCTTTGTGCCCAATCTCAACCTAGACATCACTTTTCATCTGCAAATGCATTATGTTCACACCTTTGAAGAGGTTATTGAAAAGGGAATTCAAATAGAGAAATACCTTATTGCCAAAGGAACCATTAAACCTCACTCTAAGGATAACCAAAATGAAAAACCTACGAAAAGCTGAAAATATTAAAAAAACAAGAACGTGGTGGGAGACGGAATTACAGATTCCAAACGCTGCAAATGGTTCAGACTGGTCAACCTTTTAAACTGACCAAAGGACCTATTCAACCACCACATAAACATAATGTTCACTCCTCTCAATGAGCCTTTGTCAGTCATATTGAAGTAATTGGATGTAACTCACATGGTGAATTATCCCATGACACAACCCTTTATGAAAATGCTCCAAAACCATCAAGGTACAAAGAGCATGACTATTGTGAATTACATCATGTCAAAGGACACCAAACAGAAAAATGTCTATGACTTCATCACTACATAAAAGACCTCATTGAAAATGAGGAGATAGAAGTGGATAACCCAGAGAAAAATATGATTCCAAATGAAAAGATGGGAATATTCAAAGAACCATTCCCCAAACATGGTAATTCAAATGAGAAAAGGTAGATCGAGGAGAGTCATCCCAGAGTTACAAAGTGGCAAATTATCTATATACCAAGAAGGAAAATAATCATTACGATTTGCTCATTGGATGTATCTGCTCTCCTAATGACCATGTGAACCCCATTCAAATTAAGGGAAAATATTGTATTGCGGTAACAAGGCGTGCCTACCTCATGATTCCTGAACCCTCTCCATCAACCCCACAAGATGGTAGGTATAACCTCTTAGAACAACTTGAGAAGACGTCTGCCAAGATTTCAATCTTGGATCTTCTCAAAATAATAAGTGTACATAAGGAAATCTTATACAAAAATATTCAGGGGTTAGGAGTGCCATTAGAAGTCGACCATTTGCATCTTCAAGTTGTGGTGGATAACATTGTGCCAACTGAGTATATCTCTTTTAATCATAGGGAGAACCCTATTGAAGATCCAACACATAATCTCCCCTTATATATTGAGGTCTTCGTTACCCGTGAAAGATAAAATGGGTGCTTGTGGACAATGGATCAGGGATGAATATATGCACATTGAAGCTAGTTAAGAAATTGGGACATACATAAGAAGATCTCGAGTCCCACATCGTTACCATAACCACTTATGACAACGTAAAAGGGAGTCATCTGGAACAATCATATTACCCATAGAAGTCGGACCCACTTTTCATCACACGAATTTTCATGTCTTGGACTTAGAACTCCCATACAATACACTTCTTGGCCGGCCATGATTCATGCCACGCAGCCGCCAGTGCCAACGTTTCATCAATGCATCAAATTGAAACACGAGGGACACACTTTGTCACAATACAAGGAGATCCAGAGCCCTTCACTCACTACAGAGCTCTCAATAGTTTTATGCATAAGGGTGCCTATACATGTCCCTCTACTGATATAGTTGTTCCTCTTCAATCTGAAGCCATGGAGTCACGGGTAGATTCAAATTCCCTAAGTTCTTGTGCCCGTGAGGATTCTACATCAACTTACCATTTTGATTCATGGGAGATGAAGGTTCTAGAATACGGTTGTGGGGAGTATAATGTGCAACAAGATCTTTTGGTTTCAGACCTCTCATTGTCACCTAAAACTAGAGGTTGACCCAACTATCATTTCAGACAATGACCTAGAGATGAGTGAACTATTGGGTCATTTTTACCTGGAGGGTTGCTCATTTGAAGAGAAATTGTTGGACCCACCTATGACTTGGGTCCTAGAAGATACTCAACCAACTTGCTACCAAATCCCTAAGTATGAGAAGTCTAGCCGAATGATGTATTCCATGGGCTACAAAGGTCTAGGATGCGGAAAGAATGAGCAAGGACCAAGAGAACCAATTCCTCTCCCACACTTCAAGATGGAAAGGTACGACATTGAAATTTGACCCTATGGATCACACCCCAATGATCAAGATGCCACCTGTTCTAAGCGTGAAGATAGCTCTGATTATTTAGATAGCGATACAGATTCCCACTTTGTAGCCAATATGAGGATCTTGCCTCCACGAACCTATTCATGAATACCGTTTGTCCTTACCATAACCCCTACTAGAACCTAAAATTGACCTTGTTTACCCTTTCCTTGTTGAATGGGACCAACAACGTCATGTGCTATTGGATCTCTTTGAAAATGATGAATCCATTGCAGAATTCATGGGCATTCGAGATATAATTCCAATTGGAGACCATAAGAAGGGTTTATACATTGAATTAGATACATATGCGTACTTCAGTGAGGAAGCTGAGCTTTGTGGTCAACAAAAATTGAGAAAAAGTGAGGGAAAAAGTTCCAACGAAAAGCCTCGGCAAAAACAAAAGTCCAAGTCACACAGTGAAAACCTCTTTGAGGCGCTGGCTGACAAACAAGTAAAAAAATCAATGGACAAGAAAAGTGACCATGCCAAGGGTGAAAATCTCGTAGAGATGCCCTTGGAAGAAGATCTCAACCTTCCTCTTGATCCTACGCGTATGGAGGATTTGTCAAAAATGCTAGTGGAAGAAACCATTAATGTGAATATTGGAATAGAAGATGATCCAAAGATAGTCAAACTAGGAGCTTCACTCTTAAAGACAGAACAAAAACATTCACCATATTTATGTAGGAATTTATAGATGTATTCACATGGTCATATAAGGATATGACGAGCTTGGATCCAACTTTGGTAGTGCATAACCTAGTAGTGCACGTAGATGCCAAGCCCATCAAACAAAAGCTCAGAAAAATGCATCTGCGGGTGGCCCTTCTAGTTAAAGAAGAGCTAGAAAGATTGTTAGCAGTGGGATTTATTCGACCTATTGATTACTTAGAATGGATATCAAACATAGTCCCCATACAAAAGAAACTTGTCGGGATAAGAATCTGTATGGATTTTAGAGACATTAATAAGGCATGTCCAAAGGATGATTTCCCATTGCCCAATATTGATATGATTTTTGATTCAACTGCAGGATATGAAATGTTATCACTTATGGATGGATTTTCAGGATACAATCAGATCAAAATCACAGATGAGGATCAACACAAGACAACCTTCACAACCCCCGGGGAGATTTTTGTTATCAGGTAATGCCCTTCGGCCTTAAAAACGTAGGAGCAACTTATCAAAGGGAAATGACCGTGATTTTCCATGATATGATTCATGACATCATGGAATACTATGTGGATGATATCCTCAGAAATCCAAGACAAGAGCAGATCACCCTGAGATCTTGCGGTGTATCTTCGAACGCCTGCGGGAATACAAAGTTAGATTAAATCCTAAGAAGTGTGTGTTTGGCATACTATCAGGAAATTTTCTTGGATTCATTGTATCTCGAAGAGGGATTGAGGTAGACCCCGCTAAAGTTACTGCCATTACTTAAATGCCTCCTCCCGTAAAACATAAAAACTACGCAACTTGCAAGGAAAGATATAGGCCATCTACCGCTTCATTTCCCAACTTACCGATAAGTGTCATTCATTCACTCATCTACTTAAAAAGGATGTTGCCTTTATTTGGGGACCATAATAATAATAGGCCTTCACCTTTCTTAAGCAAGTAATTATCAAACCCACCGTCCTCATGCATTTAACTCCTGGTGAGCCACTCCCGCTCTATATTTCTCTAAGAAATTCACTATTGGTGCGCTTGCTTTCCCAATATAACCTCTGCCATAAATAAAAATCTATTTACTATCTCAGTCGTACTCTCATTGCTTATGAGATCAACTACCCTCAAATTGAAAAATCTTGTTTGGTTGTAGTTTTTACCTTCCAAAAAATTCACCATTACCTGTTGAATGCTAAAACCAAGCTCATTTCCAAAGTTGACCCACTTAAGTACCTATTGTCAAAACCTGCCCTTACAGGTAGAATGGCTAATTAGATCATTCTACTAAGTGAATTTGACATTGAGTATGTGCATCAAAAGTTGGTAAAAGGAAAAGTACTCACCGATCAGTTAGCAGAAGCACCGATTCTCAGGGACAGAGCCTGTAAGTCTAGAGCTTCCAGACGCTTCATTACTATATATTGAGGAATCATGTGGCAAGTGCACTTTGATGGATCTTTTACTTTTCATGGTTTGGGGGTAGGTGTGGTTTTAATTACTCCTTCAGGAGACCCTATACCTCAATCTTTTTGCCTTGGTTTTCCTTGTACAAATAACATTGTAGAATATGAAGCACTCATCACAGGGATGAAGCTGGAAATCAAATGGGATATCCATCATGTTAAGATCATTGGTGATTCACAATTGATCATCAAGCAAGTTAACAATGAATATAAAGTCAAGGATGAGAAAATCATCCCCTATAAAAATTGGTGGAAACCTTGAAAGAGTATTTTGTGTGTATCACATTCGAAAGCAGATTCCAAGAGCAAAAAATAGATCTACAGATGCTATGGAAACCATAGGTTCTATGCTACAAATTCCACCAGAGAGAAATGACATGCCATTCTTTGTTGAGAATCTACACCAGCCTGCATATGATATGCTCGAATCATGTTTGGCTTGTGAAGTTGTTGGTCCCTATTCCCCATGGTATGTGCACATCTACGCCTATCTTAAACACAACACCTTCCCTCCTGACATCTCCCATTTTAAAAAAATCCTTATCCACCAAATAACCCATTACACCCTCTTAGGAGATGCGTTCTATCATTGTGGCTACAATGGGAATCATTGTGTTGTCTAGATATAACAAAGTTAGTCTAAGTGATTAAAGAGGTGCATGAAGGGGTGTGCGGCACCCATACAAATGGAATGGTTTTAGCTAAGAAATTGTTGAGAGTAGGCTACTATTGGCCTACTATGGAAACAAATTACTGCAACTATGTAAGGAAATGCGTATTATGTCAAAAGTATGGAAATTTCATCCATGTGCCATCATAGCCGTTGCATCCAATCACAACCCCATGGCCATTCTCCAAATGGGGATTGGATTTAATAGGAAATCTCACCCCTACCTCATTTGATGGTCATACTCACATCATCATAGCTATAGAATATTTCACTAAGTGGGTGGAGGTTGTTCCTTTGACTTATGTTACAGGAGCTCAGATTTCAAATTTTATCATGAATCACCTTATCTACTAGTATGGCATTCCTATGACCATAGTTACTGAAAATGGAAAATCATTCAAGAACAAGATAGTGAAAGACCTTTGTCATCGATTTCAAATAAAATTGAAGTTGTCTATGCCATATTATCCACAAGGTAATGGGCAAGATGAAGCCACTAACAAAACATTAGTTTGAATCATGGAAAATATGGTGAGTAAGACAAGTCGCAATTGGCATTTACAAATTCACCTAGCCCTTTGGGCTTATAGGACCTCCATTCGCACTCCTACTGGTGCAAAACCCTATTCCCTAGTATTTGGAACCAATCCATTATCCCATTGGAAATTGAGCTTCCTTCCTTGAGAATATCTCTTAGGGATTACCTGGACAAGGATGAGGATTACAGAGTGGCCAGGATGGCAGAATTAGAACTCCTGGATGAAAAGCGCATCCACACCCTTAACCATCTCAAATTGTATCAAAACAGAGTCTTCGTAGTTACAAAAAAAGGATCATACCTCATCAGTTTGAGGTTGGAGATTTGGTCATGAAAGAAAATTAGTTCAACACAAGGGTGGAAAGAGAGAAGAAAGGAAAGTTTGAACCGCATTGGTTAGGACCTTACGTCATTGTGGCCAAATATGGTATAGGAGCATACAAAATTTCCCATCCCAATGGTGATGAGCTCCGCGAACCTATGAATGACATGCACCTTAAGCGGTTATATGCTTAAACATGGTGCAAAAATTAGAAAAGCAAACCAAAAAAGTAAAAATGATCAAAATACAAAAAAATTAAAATAAGAGAAAATAAAAAGAGAAAACATGTCGTCCATATGTGAAAACCACACAATTGTGGCACATTGGATAGGTCCCTTGGTGAAAACCAGTTTCGGTGCCTTGGGAGGATTCGTTGTTCACAAGCATCTTGCATCTGGAGGGTACTTTTACTTAGCCTAGGGCTAGTTCCACATCTACATCTGAGATTCCCTATGAACCTATCCTGTCAAGCCTTGATCTAGATTTTTCTCCTCTTGTTAATATGTGAAGGGATGGTCTTTGCATTTTCCCATCTAACGCTGGGTAACTTCAAGTGAGTTCATCTTCTTGTTTATAGCACGTGGCGCCTGCCATTGTATATTCTCCATCTACTACTTGGGGCATCCACGTTTCTTGGTTACTTGTGCATAGCTTCGGAAAATGTTAGAAAATCACAAAAACATTTAAATTTTTTAGAAAATCACAAAACATTCAAAAATGTTAGAAAATCACAAAAACATTCAAAAATGTTCAAAAAGCACAAAAACAATAGAAAATTGTTTCACAAAAGCACAAAAACAATAGAAAATTGTTTCACAAAAGCACAATAATAGTAGAAAAGTGTTTCGTAAAACAATCTTGCAAAAACATAACTTTAGTTTACTTACTTTATCTTGTTTCTTTCTTTGTTTGTGTACATTGTTTGCTTGTATAGTTGTTGCTTGTTTGTACATTTGTATAGTTTGTTGCTTAGACATAATTTGATAAGATTCATATTTTCTTTCTTAGATTAGATTCATTCTTACTTGTACATATGTAGTGTGTTTTTGCATGCTTGTAAATAATTGTACATAGTTGTGTTAATTCGTGTTGGTTGGCACTGTGTATTTTGTTAACATTTGATTGTGTTTGCTTGTCACATGTACATAGTTTTGTTATCACATCATCATATCTCCATCAATATCATCACATCTAACATCATCTATACATCATATATAAATAAAATGCTACGTGTACATCATACATGTATGCTATGCTAATCATCACATTGTATCATCAAATGGGGGCAAGAGGGATCACAAATATCAAAATCTATCCCCCGCACCAATATCATCATGTCATCCCGTCCACTAATCTAGAGCATCACATGTACAATACAATTGATATCATCTATGGATCTATCATATCAAAATCAAACACATGTGGTACAAACATCTCAACTATCATCATGATACATACACAATGGGAAATCAAATCATTTAACATCATGACACATCCATAATCCATGCATCTATCATATCAAAAACAATAAAAGTCCATCACCTCATACCAATGGTGCCACATCAAAATATCCATATATACAAGTATAAAATGTCTGTCTCACAAAAGATATACATCATTGATACAAAATGGGCCAGCAACGAGCACAACTCATAAAAATGCCTTCATCAGAGACATACATCAACAATGTTATACAACGGTCAAAAGAATAAATCCTTCATCAGAGGCATGCATAAAAAAATTGGTACATCATATACATCGGTCAAAGTATAACACCTTCATAAGAGGTCTGTATAACATGATACAAATACAATAAAAAAAATACAATGAGAGTCAAGGATGACTAGAGACCTCAGAGGGAGTGGCTGGTCTAGCACAATGGAGGACCCATAACCTGTGTCCCATGCAGTCCTGTAGGCTGCCCTCGTGGCTGCTCCACTGATACCTGTGGCCTCTCTAATCTTGTCGATCCACTCGACTACTGACTATAGGTAGGTGCCCACTACCCAACTGGAACTACCTCATAATAGAGTGACCGATAATACGAGGCTCTTCCCTCCATTGTAGGTAAGTATCGATGAGTGTAAGTCATCACTACTTGTCCCTGTCTATGTGCTGCCGAAATGATGCTACCTCCTCTGCTGCTAGCCATGTAACCTTGGCCTGACCCACTACTCAATCTGCACAAAGCCGATCTCTCTCGACTATCACCGGGCAGAATCGGGTCTTGGCCTGCTATATTAGGCTCATCACATGAGCCATCTAAGAGGCCATCCGACATATCTACTCGAAAATGCGGAACCATCTCCCCTAACCGGCCTAGGCTTTGGCTTGGTCCCGCCTCGCTTTCATGACTAGAATGTGAGATCAGGCCTAATCTATCTCCACATCCAACCGCCACACCTACTGTCTTAGGGCAGCTATCTATGCCTCACCATCTCCACCCTAGGCTTGGGCTAACCTCAGAGGTACCACTGGAGCCTCGTCCTTGTCTGCGTGGTCCTATACCCGTCCATGGACCTATCCCTAATCCCATAATATAGGCCTCAAAACCTCTGCATAACCCTATCCCCGTGCCTCACCCCGTGCTGTCCCTATTTGGAAACCTACTACCTCTTTCTAGGATCATGTACTAGACCCTTCCCATCATGTCGCTACCCATCAAACAGATCATCAACCCGACCTGCAACTATAACCTTATCACTACTGTATGCAACCTTGGCTAGTGCTCGCACACCTACGCCCATGCCTCATCTGATATGGTTAGGTGCCACGAAAAATGGTCACATACTAGGCCATGTAATCTGGTGTGGTGCCTAGGTCTCTAACCTATCAAGCAGGGTCCCAAACCTGCGGTACCACCTGTAGGAAGCTAGCCCTAGCTCGGATACTTATATGCATGACCCCATAGTCCGCCTCTCTGCATCCCGACAGCATACCACATATCGGGCTGAGGGATGCCCTGAACTCTACCCAACTATTATTGACATTGGTCCACCCTATATATCTTGGTAATATAGTTGCGTCTGCTAAGAAGGAAGTGCTCTACCGCATAGACACTAAGCCCCACTCCGTACTCGGGCCACTGTATATGTCTGTAGGGCCTCCAAATGATGTCTCTATCTAGTAGCTCATCAAACTCTCGATGGTAGTAATAAATGTTGCCTAAGTTCCCTCGTACATCATCCCCCACAGAAACCCATGCCATGAATGTTGGCTCCTCCGGTGCTTGGTGTGTAATGCACCTATAAGGTGCCCGATTGCTATATGGTCCCATAACTAAATATACAAGAAAGATGCCGTCCCCACTTTGTCTTTTGATATTGGTAAGTAATCAGGTGTAGATCCTAGTATAAATGTGCCAATATGCACTAGCCCCAGCAGTATCACTCACCACTGAACACTCCATGTACTAATGTAATCAGCCCCATCGGAAATGATGTCCCTGTCTTATCAGTGAGTAAAAACCCACTGATAAGAGCCATCAAGTAAAGTGGTCCCCGATGAAGAGTCGGATCAGCTATGCAATCATGAAAGGATACTATCATACCCTCGTGGGGTATCTCCTCACAGCCAAATAGGTCACTAATCGTCCGTAGTAATCTGACCAAAATCACTCATATACTCGATCATCGAGCCTACAATAGGAACATGCAAAATTCACCACACGTCCTCTAGTGTGATGGTCATCTCTCCTATAGGGAGCCTAAAACACTGGCTCTTATTGTGCCACCGCTCAATCAAAGCGGTCAATAGGCCATGGTCTAAGGTAATATATGGCATCCGTGCTACATATCCCAGGTCAACTGCCTCCAGTAGAATCACCATCGAACAAAGGTCATGTCAAGCACATGCTCCCCTCTATCTCGACTATGTAATTGTGTCGCTCTCACATCTGCAACGCTGGCAATGATCTCTACAAAACATAACATGTGTTAGACACTAACAATTTCTTCTAAGTTCTTCTACTATTCTTCTATCCTCCACTAATTTTTCTCTTTCTTCTAAGTGTCATTTTTGACATTTTTCCCTCTTATTCGTCTCTTCTAGGCGCCCGCACACCCATTTGGGCATGTGAGCATGTGCACCCCACTTTTGGCATGCGCACGTGTGTACATATGCCTAAGGGTGCTTGCGCCATGTTTTTTTCTCCTACGTGTGTGCACTAGGATTTCGATGCGTGCGCATGCACGCATGTGCCATGTGTATGTGTATGGACACACATACGCCTTTTTAGGGCGTATCCACGTGCGTGCACACATGTGTAGTACTCTGCACATGTGTGCATGCACTTCGTGGGTATTTGCATATTGTGATAGGGATGCCTGCGCCCCGTGCATGCGCGCGCCGGCACTATACCCTACCTCTAGCCTACTATTAAAAGCATTAAATGTGACATTAATTACAAAATTGATGAATTAGGTCAAGCTACTCACGAAGAAGCCATCGTTTACGTGCCGGGTGTACTCTCAAACTTGGTTGGCATGTCTCATGTGGGCTCATCCTCTCACCATCATCCTCGTCGCTATTGGGGGTCTCGTGGTAAAATTTCGGTAGTGGTCGATAACAAATGAATTGGTCGCGATGATTTACCCCCTCCAGGTGGGGTATATTAAACCATTTTTACCGCCATGATGCCTGGAAGCTTGTTTCAACCACCGTTGTTGCTCTAATTCTTCTTCTACTTGTCGTGAATAATTATTTTATTTAAATAATTATTTTTCTTTCATTTTTCTTCATCTTTGGGGCATTCTTTGCCACCTGGTACCCCTTTCTTCTCACTAGGACAATTTTATTGCTCCTAGGGGATCCCTTCTTCTACAAACTCCATCAAATAATTATTTTTTATTAAATAATTATTTTGTTAATTTTTCCGTTATGTTGGGGCATTATTTACCACATGTTGCTTCTTTCTTCTCCCTAGGGAATTTCTTTTGCATCTGGGAGATTCTTGTTGATTCTTCTACTTTCTTCTATGTATCCAACCCATCCAAAATTGTTACAATATATATATATATATATATATATATATATATATATATATATATATATATATACCCATCCACAATCCATTTTGTTTTTCAAAAATTCTCCAAAAATCCTAAAAATTGTAAAACTCACAAAACTAGGTAAACCAGCTCATAGCGGCTGAAAATTGTGTCTTGTGCATGGTATTCTTTCCGTATCTTGCTAGAAATTTCACATCTTCGTGGATCAAATGACTCGTGGATCATCATATTTACAATCATCTATAAAGCTAGCTTGCTTGCTTCATTAGTACTCTGGGGCACATATAGTTGGCTGGTACTATTTCGTAGCGCACTACACTTTCTCATTGGACCCAGTGTCCTTCATCATCTTCCCTTGCATGTATCCTTGCTCGGGCATCATTTTTAATCCTTGTTATTAATCATGAACATTTAGGGATCTTCAACTTGATAACAAAACATTTGTACAACTGTCTTGACCGTTGTTGGTTGGAATATGTGTGTTCATACTTGTTTTCCTTGTTAAATGAGCTTGTTTCCTTCTCATATTGCATTGATTTTTGTATGTTGCATTGAGTGGGTGTTTCAACAATGGAAAACTGTTCATAGTATGGATTTTCATGTCATCCTAATTTTTTCATATGCTTATATTTTTAATAAGGACCGATGACGTAGATCTTTGGCAAT
This sequence comes from Taxus wallichiana var. yunnanensis, assembly GCA_018340775.1. Taxonomy (NCBI): domain Eukaryota; kingdom Viridiplantae; phylum Streptophyta; class Pinopsida; order Cupressales; family Taxaceae; genus Taxus; species Taxus wallichiana. The sequence goes on from CM031238.1 coordinate 715,843,230, forward strand.
ATGATGACAATAAAGTTGTTTCAATACACTGGATGAAAGATTGCTCTTTCCATCTTCATTTTTCTTCTACATCATTCTCCTATCAACACTATTCTTCTTATTCACCTGGGGCATCTTGCTCCTACCCATTCTTCTATTTCCTTTCTCTCACCTTTTCGATCGTCGATTGCCTTCTTTCATCACCCCATCGACACTCGAGGGGGCATCTCTCACTTCTACTAATATTTCTTCTACGTCTTCAAATTTTTTTCTTTCTAATATCTTTGAAATGGCGTCACTTACGCCACCCCAATGAGGGGCAAATGTAAACACCTATAATTTAGCTTGAGAAATTTAAATACTTAAATTGCGCTAATTATATCCTTTCCCGCAAATTTATGACATATCATCAATATGGCACACTTCCTCTTCTATCACCGTTAATTAGCTACATTATGCTAATTAATTAACCTTTATATCCAACAATGACACCAATTAACGACCTTCAATTAATCAGCTCCCCTTTCTATCTAGATTAATTAATTATTTCTAATTAATTAAGCTCCCTTTTCTATCTACATTAATTAATTATTTCTAATTAATTAATCCCCTTTCTATCTAGATTAATTAATTATTATTAATTAACTAGCTTCCTTTTCCATTAAATCAATAAATCATCATTTATTTGATTAAATCCCTCTCATTATCTAAATCATGTTAAATATTCCTCTAAAAAGCTTCTATAAGTTACATACGTATTAATTAATCACTTGGATTAATTAATAAAGCCCCTCAAATCCCATGGGTCACTAAAGGACAAACTAAAATCTCCTAAGGTTGACTCAACCTTTTCTAAACCCCCTTATCCACAACTAACCCAACCTCTCCATTTATCCCACATGAAGAGGGATGTAGAGATTCTTCTATCCATTGGGCTATATAAGGAGCCCTCCTCCTACCTTTCTATTTACACCTTTACACACCTAAATGAGCATAGAGCCTAAGTTATAGCCATTTTATCATCTTAGAGCATTCTTCATTGGAGGAGCTAGCTATTTTCATTTCTTGTATTCATCCATCCAAGTTTTGAATTCATATGGGGATATGTCAAATGGTCTTGTAGCCATGGATTGACAAGACTCCATTCTTGAAAACCTTGGGATTCAAACATACAATCAAACCTTTGATTGCTAAGGATCTAAATAGGTTCATTTCATTTGATTAGCATTCAATAGAGATAGAGATTAATGGATTAACATGTTAGTTTTAATAATTATTAATTTTCTAATGCAAGGATGTTGGTAGATTAGTCTTGTTTAAGATCTAAGCATGATGGTGCATTGATTTTGATTTAGCTTTGTTTTAGGACTACTAGGTGTTAGTTCTAATTATTTTTGTATTGCTAAAAAATTCATGTACACACTAATCTGGTCCTTGAATCGTTGATATGAAACACACTTTAACAAGAAATGAGAAAAAAATTCCTACACCAAAATGGATTAGCAAAATTGGCATAGGTCTTAAGATTGAATTAACAATAACAAAAACTTGGACATGGAGTGTCAATCATTATCATCTTGACATAATTTTTAATGACATGAAACAAATCACATTATCTCACAAAATCACCGAGGAAAAACAAAGACGAATTGTGAACAGAAGAAAATGGAATATTTCATTGAATGCTCCAGAAACCATTGGAAGAAGCCAAAATAGGAACCAAAAAAATTAGCAAAGGAGAAAACCTTCTTTGAAGACAATTAGTTCTCTCGAAAGGGGAGAGATGTTATAGTAACAAATGTGGTAAGAAATTGTAAACAATGTGCACAAATAGTTTATGCTTTAGTGCGTGATAGCCTAGAAAAGGGGAAAATATATCTTTGTTTGAAAACCTTTTTGAGGAACCCTTAATAATAAACCCATCCAATAAAGAGTACCCGGAATGAGAAAGAAGAAAATCCAAGCAAAATGGTAAGAGGAGATGATTGGAAATCAATTTTAGTGAACAATTCCATAAGGACGACTAAGTCATATAATCACCACATGCAAATGACAACATACTTTTGTATAAGAAAATCCAAGATATCTACATTCTAAAACAAAAATCTTCTCGTAGGATTCAACTTTTTCTTGTGTGTTTCAAACTCCATGTCCTAAATTTATTATAAAATTGAGTTGTAATATTATTTTTGAGTTGGAATCAAAAGTTATTTCATAACTTTGATATCAAGAGAAAGAAAGGTGGTTATCTAATATGCAATTTAGTTCGTATTAGCTAGATAGAGTTTATCACCATTTACCATTATGAGTCTTCACAATATTCAATAGTTTTGATAATTACAATGCTTCAATTTTATGGATATGTCCTCGGTTTGCACATTTCAATAGAAATAGTTAAGGGAATAAATCAGTACATTAGTTCTGATTAATCAAGAATCGTCACTTGAAATTCAAGAGAGTAAGTAAGAATAAAGAATTTCTTCTTTGCACACTTTCGATCATAGAGATCTATTCTACACACTTCCCTCTATTGAATTTATTCTATCTGATAATCCATCAGCAACACTCTCTAGCTTATTAAGAAATATCCTTCCTTTCAAAGACAATTGTTATTCGTCTGTTGTTTTTTCCTCAATGCATCATATCATGATAGTTACCATTTGTAAAATTTGTAAATTCATTTTTAGACTGTGATTTATTGATTTTGCTCTTAGGGGAGGAATGTTGTTGCAGAGATACCTTGTTAGGATCAAAACACAAATGAGCAATAAAACATAATTAAATAAAAATAATATAAGCATGAAATCATAAGATAAACCCAAGATTTAACGTGGTTCACCCAATGTGGGCTACATCCACCAAAAACAAGCCAACCTTCTCCTTTATTCAATTCTAAGGAATACAATACAATTCTCTCTCTTTTCATATTCTAAAGAGTAAATCCATGCACATATATATAACTTGTGCACCTCTTTGTAAAAGTTTTCTTCAACCACAAACAACCTAAATATAACATGCTTATAAATAAGACATGCATATAAATAAGATAAACATAAAAATAACAACTCCCGTCTATTAATAAGACAATGCTATTTTTATCCATGACCATGCATTCCTCCCAAAATCAAGGAAAAAGAAAACGCCACTTCATCTTGCAGTTAGACTCCACATCTTCAACAATCTCCCACTTAGAGACAAACCATTGCAATCCACCGTTATAGCTCATCCTCGACTCTTCTCTATTTTTTTCTCTTCTTCAAGATCAATCTTGAAGACCTATTGAAGCTGAAAAACCTTCCAGCTTCTCTTTTGTCACCACCTTTATCAACAAGATTCTCGACTTGTATGGATCTTATCCAACATCAGTTGTCCATCCTCCAAAACTGATCTAATGAAGTGATACCTGAGTTGTATATGTTTGGTTCTTGAATGGAATTCTAAGTTCTTGGCAAGATGAATTACACTTTGGCTATCACTAAATAACTTGTAATCCTCCTGCTTCTTTCCCAACTCTTCCATGAACCGTTGCATCCATATCATCTCCTTGCTTGCTTCTATAGTAGCAACATACTCTTCCTCTGTAGTAGACAAGGCAAAAATCTTTTACAGTTTAGAAATCCAACTAACTGTCGTGCCACCAACAATGAATACATAACATGTGGTGCTCCTCCTACCATCCAAATCTCCAGCCATGTCTGCATCAACATATCCATGTAAAAACCTCTGACCCTCCATAACACAACTTCCTACTACTGGTCCCTCTCAAGTATATGAGAATCCACTGGACTGCATTCCAGTGCTCCTTTCCTAGATTACTCATGTATCTACATCGACAACTCCCACTGCATGGGAAATGTCTAGTCTTATGCATACCATAACATACATCAAACTTCCAACTACTGAAGCATATGGAACTCTAGACATATATTCAATCTCTTCATGTGTTTTAGGACATTGTTCTTTACTCAACTTGAAGTGCCCTGCCAATGGTGTACTTACTAGTTTTACATCCTACATCCTAAACCTATCCAACACCTTGTTCACATACTCTTCTTGAGATAAAGTCAATATTCTACTCTTCCTGTCTCTATTGATTCTCATGCCAATAATTTTCTTTGCTGCACCTAAATCCTTCATGGCAAATGTATTTGCTAATTTTCTTTTAGCTCATTTATATCCTGCATATTTAACCCTTTTTCTTGTGTAAATCCCTTCACAACAAGTCTTTCCTTATACCTCTTTTTTCACCTTCTTCTTCCTTCAACTTGTAAACCCACTTATTTTGCAATGCTCTCTTTCCTGTAGGCAACTGAACCAAATCCCAAGTTTGGTTGTGATCCAAGGAGTCCATCTCCTCATCCATACCCTGCTCCCACTTTTTCCGTGTTTCTACCTGCATTTCTTCTTCAAAAATTTTTGGTTCTCCATCATTTGCCGATAAAAAATATTAAAGATCATACAAAGATAATGTGCAGGAGGTTTACTTGCCCTAGTAGAACGTCTCACAAGATTTTCTAGATTTTGAGGCTCTTGTTGTTCTTGTTGATTTTGATCTACAAAATCAACATCAACTATACCATGATTGATGCCAACTTTTTGATTTTCCAGTCCTTTGAGCACTTCTCTATCTTTTATCTCATCAAGTGCTACATACTCATACTTTTCCAACTTCTTATCCTGTAGTTGTTCCCTGTACATAACCCTTTCATTGAAAATAATATCCCTACTCCTAATGATTTTATTCTCATCCAAACTCCACAACCAGAATCCAAAATCTTCAATGCAATATCCAATGAAAGTAAATTTATTTGACTTAGCTTCTAGCTTGGTCCTATTCTCTTTATCAATGTGCACAAATGCTTCACAACCAAAAACTTTCAGAAAAGAATAGTTTACCTCCTTACCGGTCCAAGCCTCCTCGGGTACTCCACCTTCCAAAGCACTTGAAGGTCCTCTGTTTATCAAGTAAACAACAATATCTATAACATCCACCCAAAATTGTAAGGGCAATCCAACATGCAATCTCATGCTCCTTACACGCTCCATGATAGTCCTATTCATTCTTTCTGACACACCATTTTGCTGTGGTGTTCTAGGAATTATCTTCACCCTACGGATTCCATTATGTGAACAATAGTTATTAAATTCATTTCGTAGTACTCTCCACCATTATCTGATCTGAGACACTTCAACTTCAAACTGTTTCATTCTCAATCAAATCTTTCCACTTCTTAAAGGTATTAAATACATTAGATTTCTTCTTTATACAGTAAACCCAAACCTTCCTAGTAACATCATCAATAAAAGTAACATAATACCGTGAACCACCAAGAGAAGATACTTGAGCTGGACCCCACACATCCATATGAAAAATATCTAACTTGTGCTCCTTCTTAGTTGATCCAACCTTGAGAAATCTCACACGATTTTTGTTTACCATACACACAATGCTCACAAAATTCAAGGTCTATGCTTTTCAAATCGACAAGTTTACCTATGAATGTAAAATATTCATCCCCTTCTCACTCATATGGCCAAGTATGTGATGCCATAAAATTATGTCTATACCTGTAGTAGCTAAAATAGAAGATGGATCAAGTACTTAACGGTGGATAAATACAAAGTACCTACTTTCTTACCTCTTACTACCATAGTAGAACCCTTGGTAACTTTCCAAGAATCATTGTAAATATAACCATACAACCATTATCTCCTAATTGCTCTGCAGAAATTAGATTCCTCCTCAATCTTAGAACATGCCTGACATTCTTCAACACCTAAGTGTTACCATTCTACAATTTAACATGAACACTTCCTTTTCCAACAATGTTATATGGTTCATCATCACTAAGATATACCTTCCCAAAATTCCCTTGAACATAATATTGAAAATACTATTTATGAGGAGTTGCATGAAATGAAGCACCAGAATCTAAAACCCAAGATTATAATTTATTATCTAAAGAAAGAATAAGAGCATCTTGTAACACATCACCTGCTACATTTTCCTCTTTGTTCCCTTCTTGTTGATCTTTCCCTGATTTTAAAGACCAACAATATTTCTTTACATGTCTCACTTTTCCACAATTCCAGCATACCATCCTGCTTCTAGATTTAGATATGCCCTTCTTAGACTTTCCACGGTGTCCAAGACCTTTTTCTTTTTCCTTCTATCTTCCCCTGTTCTCTACACTCAAAGCATTACCAAATGACTCACCTGTGTTTTTTCTTCTCATCTCTTCACTAAGAATTACACCAATACCATCATCAAAATTTAAAGTGTTTGAACTAGAAAAATAATTACTCACAGCCATAACTAAAGTATTCCAACTTTCAGGAAATGAGCACAAAATCAAAAGATACCTAACTTCATCATAAAAAATTACTCCAATAGAGATTAATTGATTAGTAACCGTGTTGAATTCATTAAAATGATCATTTACTGAATCACCATATGACATCTTTGTATTAAACAAAATTTTCATGAGATATACCTTATTGGAGTATGAGGCTTTTTCATACAATTTACCCAATTTTTCCATTAGATATACTATTGTCTTTTCTGTAGAAATATTGAAAGCTACCGTAGCTGTCAGGCACAACCGTATCGTTCCTAGTGCCTTCGATCAAGAACATCCCATTCTTCATCTTTAATAGCTGACAAATTTAAAGCTTTCCCTTTCAATGGTAGATAAAGATCCTTCTGATATAGGTAGTCCACCTGCATCTTCCATAGCTGAAAGTTTTGTCCATTAAAATTCTCAACCCTGAACTTGCTATCTTCTGTCATTTCTCCCACTCAAACAAGAAACCCTCCTGTGAGCTTTTTCTGCCAAAACAAAAGAAACCCTCCCGAGCAATAAAACCTAATTTAAACAAAAATAATATAAGCATGCAATCACAAGATAAACCCAAGATTTAACGTGGTTCACCCAAAGGTGGGCTACATCCACCGTAAAACAAGTTAGTCTTCTCCTTTATTCACTCATGAGGAATACAATACAATTTTTTTAATATATTTTAAAGACTAAATCCATGCACATATATATAACTTGTGCACCTCTTTGTAAAAGATTTCTTTAACCACAAGCAACCTAAATATAGCATGCTTATAAATAATACATGCATATAAATAAGATAAACATAAAAATAACAACTCATGTCTATTAATAAGACAATGCTATTTTTATCCATGGCCATGCATTCCTCCCAAAATCAAGGAAAAGAAAATTGACACTTCATCTTGTAGTTAGACTCACATCTTCAACAAACCTAACAAATACTCTTGGTATGATGAATACATTCATATCATCTCGCCCTTGTCGATACTTTGATTTTGGAGGAAACAAGGAAAAAGAAACCAAGCTCGAGAATTTACCACCTGAACATCTTATAACTATAAAATGAAATAAAATAACTCAAAATGTACCCATCCAATAAAGAGTACCCATGAATGAAAAAGAAAGGAAGAAATAGTAAAAATCAATTGAATATAAAAGCTATTTCTTATTTTTAAAATCTTAGGTGTCGCCACCACTGAAGAACTACATACCTCATTGGAGCATATGATCATCTAATTTTTTTCTAGAGGAAACAAAAACTTTGAAAATATATTATTATTTTGGAGAAATTTTATCTCAAAATATAGAGGATATATATTCTTAGCCCCAAAGTGAACCATCATAACCATAATGTTTGCTACAAAATCAATGTCACACAAGTAACACCAATAAACATAATTCTACCAAAAGTACAAATATTTTCCATATGCTTTTGAACGGTTTCAACGAGGTACTCATAAATTTTACAGAATCAAGGTATATACATAGTTTATTTTCACTTTGAACTTTGTACTATTGTCTCACGAGATGTAAAAAAGATTACCAAAGAATTCTTCTGATTTTGTTATGTAGATAGAGTACTTTGATGTTTCATGTTTAAATGCTTACCTTTGTTCACATATGACATGCATTTAATTTGTTTATTGACCAATTTTTCAGTACAAGACAAATTTTACCGCAAATAATTTTATGCTACTTCTTGAAGCCTTGGATTAATTCTATTATGATTTTTAAAAATAATTTTGTGGTTATTTAGTTTATTTTTTTGCATATGTGGTTATTTCTTATTTATTAGGATGGAATAACAAGATACATACGATCTTATCATCCAAAATATGGTATGACATATCGGATATTTTTATTGGAACAATGAATTAAAATGTGAATCCACCAATCATGCCACTTTACTCAAATTTGATGTATTTTTTTATTTTCTATACAGGGGACAAGGACTTTGTACGAACAACCAAAACAACTCTACCTTTCATAGGATTTGCTTTTCATCGGTTACATAAAGAGTTTGTAGCTCATTTATTTTTCCTTTTGTTTTCAGTTTTGAATATTTGTGATACTTTTAAATGTAAAGTGTGCTTACAATGCCTATCTATTTATTGTCTTTGCATTTCGAAATTGTATTATATACTTGCTATTTAAAATAGTTTTTTTTTGAAGATTATAATTTTTTTGCATGTTAAGAACTAAAAAAATATTGTACAATACTTTCATTTTTTTTTGCTTTTGATTGTTTCACTACGCTTACAATTTTCTCTAATCCTTTTTCGAATTGACATGTGGGGCAAGTTCCTTCATCAATGATAGGATTCGTTACATGCTTTGAAGGAGCTGGTTCCCCTACGAGGCCATTTCAAAACACCCTAAGTTGGATGTTAGGTCGATCAACGACAAGATTTTTAAAGCTAACAGCTTATAAATAAGAATATTTTCTTGACTAACACACTTTTCCCCCTCTCTAGTTTAATAGGATACGAATAGAAACCCCATTCCCTCCCTTTAGTGGGCTTGATAATAAATAAACCTCACTTGCAAAGGGAGAAAAAGTTTAAATGTATTCAATGTGTTGTTAATGTTTTTAGTGTAGACAACCGAAACCACCTAAAATAGCCGAGATGGTTAGAGATCACCTCCACTTGTTGCCAACATCATTAATTTTTCTCTCCAAATTATGAATAATTGGACCCTATTCATGAGGCTCATGCTTGGCTTATGATTATAATGAAGATGCATTGAAATATGAACCTTCCCACAAATTGAGAAAAATAGGAATAATAATCAAGTCATTTCAGAATCGACAAAAAAACAATAAACTTGTAAAAAATTGCAATGGTAAATAACAATAAATTTGATACAAAAAATAGCTTGAACTGGTTTGTTTATAAGTGTTTTTAAAACAATCTATAACTCGTTTCAAATAATCTTATGTATTTATTATAGCAGCATATGAGACAAAGAATCAAACGCTTTAAAATACATGTTCAATTTTTCCTCACATTATTCTATTGCTCATACAAATATCTTCAAAATCTGGAATCACAGAGACCATGAAATCAACACTTTCTTTAAAGGTAAGGAACGAGTCTATTTTATTATTGATGGCATTTCTAGGTCCTGCATTCCTGGGGTGTAGAAAGAGGTTTGTTATCATATTATACGATATATCACTCTCAAAGGCAAGTTTCGAAGATATACATGCACTACCTATTTCTGCTAAATATTTTTAGGCATCAGGTTATGTTGAGCATTATGTTATTTTTATTAATGTCACTCTCGATCTTAGTGAAGGATTTTCAAAAAAGAAGTCAAGGCTCCCATTCATGAAGGGCTTATTCTTCTTCTATATCATAATGGAAAACCCATTTTTCCAAAGGAGGTTGTTGCCAGTAGTGGGTTTGAGGATGATATCACCTTAGAAGAGTGCTTAGCCATGATGTGCATGGGTAAGTGTCCCCAAAATAGGGAAGAGGGGGAGATGAGCCTATAGAATAGGGTTTTGGAGGCTAGTGGAAATGAAGGGCCTTCTAAGGGGAAAGGTAAAGCCTGTGAGGAAGAGGGTCAAAATTATGAGAATCTTAAAAATAAAATGCAACATTTGGAGATGATTGTGAAGGAAATGGAAGAGGATAACTTAGACATGAGGGATGTGATGATTGACTGCATTGACGCATCCAAAAATATCAGCATGTTACTGAAAAACATAAGATGGGATGTCTTAGAGTTGGAGAACTTGGTCAAGGATATGAGGAAGATACTGGAAGTCAGTGGAATTAGGCCTAAAGAAAAGAAAATTCCAACTCATCTTGAGAAACTCCAAGGATGATGAAGGTGGGAGGGCGACTCGTAAAGATCTTGAGTGCGAGCATCAAAAGGAGTATCCCACCAAGATCGAACAACTCCCAAAAATGTCACAAGATAATTTAGTTTCTTGTTCTATTGGTCTGGAATTTTAGCAAACTATGTTTGTTTGTTTTACAAACTATTTTTTTGTTCCTTCTAGTAGTTGGTTTTTGCTGGACCTTCTTTCTCTTGAGTTAAGTTTGTTTAACTCTTTTTGGTCATGTCTCTCTTTTTGCTTGTTATTGGGTGCTTTCACGATGTATCTTCTCTTGTAAGGCCTTTGGGATCCGTCCTGTTTATTACCTAATCTAATAAAAACTATTGCTCGACAAATACCTATAGTTTTACAATGTCAAAAAAACCTATGCAATTTATAGTAATGTTCAAAAGCTTTGTACATTATATCTCATTATTCGTATATAGAATTATTTTAGGGTTTAACTTTATGTTTGCTTTTAAAAAATATAAATGATAAGGAAACAAACTTTAGAGTTTATCATTCTTTACAAACACGTGTAAAATTACTTACATCATATACAAGGGGACATTTTAAATTATATCTAATTTTTAATATGTAACTATTTTTTTATATCCTTCTATTATGGAAATAAATATTATAGAGATATCTAAATGAAAATTTTGTTAGTTTAAGTGTACATTTTGTTCTTAGTGTTTTCCATTCTATTTTCTTAAGATAATGCAAAAAAAGTAACAATTTGTAACTCGTTTCAAATAAATTAATGTATATATTGTGGCAGTACATATGGGACAAAGAATCAAAATTTTTAAAATACATGTTCAATTTTTCCTTATTACTATTGTTCACTTCTATTTGTAAACCAACATCAACACATTTCTAATGTCTTTTTCATTATATATGCATACAAATACCTACAGCTTTACAATGCCAAAAAAAATGCAATTTATAGTTGTTTTCAGCCAAAGCTTTGTACTAATTAACTAAATTTAACTAAATAGATGCAGAAAGGATAGTTAATCTAATCTAGGAAGACATATAACACAACAAGTAAATGCACTAAAACCGTATGTAAATGTACTAAATAATAGAACCAAGAAAAGTAGAAACCCTCATGTGCAAGAAAGGAAAGGAAAGAACTCAACAGATAATGGATGCTTGTCGACAAAGTGTCACAATGATGTACAAAAATCAAAAAGTAGAAACGATTATGTTGGGCCCCTGCAGAGGACCTATTCGGGTGTTGTGTCTAGACTGAGGGCCTAGAAGAGGACCAGGGCACCCACAGCACTCTGCAAAAAAATAGGCATCTTGGTTTGGGAAACATGTCCAAAAATGGTCTTCACATGTTTGTGAGATGACTGTTATCCTTCGCTGCTTATCACATTAATTTTCTTGTACTGTGCCGAATGCTCCAAATATTCCAAGAGGAAGAATAACCTACAAAATACCCAAAAGGAAGTATCAAAATCCAAAAAAGGAAAGATGTAAATGAATGGGTCAAAATGACCTCACCGCCACAACAAAGGGGGCTTACTAATTAAGCGCTACACTACATTGTGGACCCGAATGTATTTCTGGTGTGTGTGTGTGCATGTCGTGTCCTAGGTGCTCTTGTGTTAGTCATACTTTGTAAAATATCGAGCAATAACTAAATGCGTAAAAATGTAATAACATGTGTGCATGAAATAAATATAATCCCTCCCCTATGAAGTGTGATGCAAATGTCCTAGCTTGTGCCTTGATGATGGAGCTATGTGAATGCCAATGCAATAAATGGATGTAACTCTAGATGGAGTGATAGTATTAGATGATGCTAGGTCCCTCATTATGGTCTCATAACTTTATATTTATATGGTTATATTGCTCTAATTTCGTAATTAACCCTAAATTGCTGACCACATGAAAGATAAAGATGAAAAATGACTAGAAGAGGCCCAAAAAGTGGCGGGAAAGTGCTTTAGAAGGATAAGGGTGCCCCGTGTGGGACCAAGGTGCCCTAGCCGAGGCTAAAATAATGCGGACTGCCGAAAAAGGTTAGGCATATGGGTGTAATAGGTTGCAAATTATGAAATAAAATAAACAAGATGACCAAAAGGACATGGGTTATTTAATACTTTTTTCACTCAAGAAACTTCTAAATAGTAATATGAGACCGGGATAAATAAATGTCTAAAGTGTATGATTTTGTGACTACATTTTACCCCCACTTTATGTTGGTGAGTGGAAATCTCAGTAACATAAAGTAGATAGAGTGCGTACTCAATGTCCATGAATAGTGTAGTAGAAGTGTGTCGAAGGGCTAGACAAAAGCGTAGAATGATAAAAATATGGAGTGTGAAAACTATAGATGAAAAATGTGCAAAGAAAAAGTGATGAGAGTGAACCTAGGGTGAAACATGTGTGTGTACCTACATAATAGTGTGTTATAGTGCTACTTTTTGCATAGTATTTTTGTTGTTTTCCTAATTGATTGCTTATTTCTCATACGACTGCACTGCAAGGATAAAACGATTAAGTAGTCAAATATGTATGTATGTAAGTGTAAAAACTATGTAAAAGATGCATGTAAATACTCTAATGTAAATGTAAAGGTAAATAGAATATGTGCACCCAATCCATGTCGAAAGAAAGAGTGTAGAAGGATATCCCAGTATCTTGTGAGTCTTTTGGGTGATCTCACACCACCTAGGTTAGAGAAGTGTAGGGAGAAAATTCTCTATGTCCTCCAAGCTCTAACCGCTTTGAATGTGTGTGAAGAGATCTCTCGTATCGTCCTTTTTTTTTGGTGATTTGATGCCACTTGTCAAGTAGTGTAGATAGGCACACCCATTATAACCTCTAATCCTCGTAATCGCATCCTAGAAATTCTAAGGACACCATGTCTTGTAAAATCCATTGTGTATGGGGTTCGTAGACTAGTCTGAACCCACTCACTGTGTATGAATGAACCACTCAGTAAATACATTGTGTTAGTATGTAACACCCCTCACGATAGGAGACATGTGGCCCCAAAAGAGGACCAACCACATGCACACTGTAACCTTGAAAAAGCTTAGTAGAAACTAAGGCACACACAAACAAGAAGGCTAGCCAAAGACAAGTATAAACAAACAATACATGTATATAGAAAACATGTGTAAGCTACAAAGACAATGTAGTAAATGTAAACATGCAAGAAAACAAGTAATCCACATAAAGTGAGATGCAAACATGGGACATCACTCACGATGTCACAAGACATGCAAGGCCATCATGGCCACAAACAACAAACAAGTGTGCACACCAAACAAAGGGAAAGGCCTGCAAACAATAACAAACAAAGACAGACAATGTAACAAACAAGTATGGAAACAAATATCCCTACATAAAAATGTTGCACATGAAACACCCATTAGCATGTTAGAAAGATAACTAGTATGTCAAAAGCGTGTATAAGCAAGTAATGTAAAGTGCTAAGTAAAAAATGAAACAATAGCACCTAGAAGAGATGAATGTGTGGATGCCCCTAATGACCAGTGTAGGAAGGGTAGAAGGCGAGCATCCATGCCACGTGTAAGAGACATGTATGATCAAAACTAAATAAAGACGTAAACGGAATGTGTGAATGGTATAGATAATGACACATAAGAAATCAATCTAACATATGTAGTAAAGTGATCATGTAAAACACTATTAAATAAGAGTAAATGCCCCCAAGAAAATGCAATATGCTTTGGATGGATGGAATAGAATGCAAGATGGAATGATAGGAGCCGCGTGCCCCCTAAGTGAATGGAAGTGTATATAATGAGGTTCATTTTTTTTTCCCCCTCATAAGTTAAGAATGAACAGTAAATGAGAGTGTGTCATCAGGAAATGGTCAAATATTGTGTATCATGTCTAGGGCGCTATGAGGAAATGTCTATATGCATAGTGGGGATGATATGCAACATGTAGAATATATGTGCACAACCTTATAGCCTAAGTGTATAGTTCAATGAGATGAAATGTGGAGTGATGATTTATCCCTAAGCGTATATCACTATAAGATGAATAGATGAGTGATGATGCTAAGCATATATCACTATAAAATGTAAGGAGGGTGTGGTGATGTAACCTAAGGTGTATACCACTACAAGATGATAGAATAGGTGACGATTTAGCCTAAAGCATATGTCACTAAGCTAGTAATGTTGCATGATGAAAGGTGGAATAGTAAATGTGTGATGAGTGTAGGGTCCATTTGATTTGTAAACCCTCGACAGTCGAGTATGGATCAAGGAACTAAAGTATGCCATCAGGTGGTGAGTGCAGCACGTAAAAGAAAATGTAGTGAATGTAATGATAGAAGTTGACCATGTGATGAGTGGAAAGTTATGGAGGATGTAATGTTAGACGTGTAGAATGTGTAAGATGTAATGCATAAGATGACATGTAATATGTGTAGATAGTATAGGAACATAATGCTAGACTCCTATATGATGAAGATTAGTATAACATGTAGAATATGTGTGAAGATGTGTAGTGTAATATGTATGGTATGTAGACAAACGGATAATGCGATATGTAGGATACGTAGTGTAGGATGTAATAGGTGTAGAAAAAGGTGTAGAGACAATGCATAGGTTTCAAAATGTTGTATACTAAATGTAGAATGTAGGGTGTATGTCTTTGTGTACATGTATGATTAACTAAAATAAACTAAAATAATGTAGTAAAGGATAATTAATCAAGGAGGATGTATAACATAGTAAGTAAATACACTAAAACAATATGTAAATGTACTAAATAATAGAACTAGTAAAAGTAGAAACCCTAATGTGCAAGAAAGGAAAGGAAAAAAATCAGTCAATAATGGATGCTTGTCGACCGTGTTGCAGTTGATGCACAAAAATTTGAAAAGTAGGAATGAATGTGCCAAGGTCCCTGCAAAAGACCGATTTGGGTGCTGTGTTTGGATTCGAGCACCTATGAGAGGATTGGGGCACCCATGAGTGCTATAGTAAAAAAATAGGCACCTTAGTCTAGGAAATAGGTCTGGGAGATGATTGTTATCCTTTGCTTCTTGTCGCATTAATTTCTCTCGCATTACACAAAATGATCCAAATATTCTAAGAGGAAGAATAACTTGCAAAAGACCCAAAAGGAAGTATCGAACTCCCAAAAAGGAAAGATGAAAATGAATGGGTTATAATGACTTCAACTACCACAATAGTGGGCTTACTAACTGAGTGCTACATTTCATTTCAAACCTGGATGTAGTTCTAGTGTGTGTGTGAATATCGTGCCCTAGGTGCTCTTGTGCCACGTAGAATTTTTGAAATAATGAACAATAGATAAATGTAGAAAATATAATAGCATGTGTGCATGAAATAGAATAAAATCCCTCCCCCTATGAAGTGTGATGCAAATGTCCTAGCTTGTGCCTTAGTGATGGAGCTATGTGGATGCCTATGCATATATGGATGTAACTCTAGATGGATTAATGGTAGTAGATGATGCTAGGTTCCTCATTATGGTCTCATAACTTTATATTTATAGAGTTATCTTACTATAATTTTGTAATTAACCCCAAAAAGGCCGAACACAAGAAAGATAAAGAAAAATGGCTAGAAATGCCCAAAAATTGGTAGGAAAGTGCTAGAAGGATCAGTGGCACCCCAGTGGAACCAAGGCACTCATGGGTGCCCCAAGATTAAATCGGGAGCCCAGTAGAGGCTAAAATAAAGTGGAATGTCGAAACGGCTGGGCACATGGGTGCAATAGGTCAAAAATTATGAAATATAATAAACAAGATGGTCAAAAGGACGAGGGTTAATTAGTAATTTCTTCACTCAATAACCTCCTAAATAGTAGTATGAGATCGAGATAAGTTAATGTCTAAAGTGCATGATTTTGTGACTACATGTACATTATATCACTTTTTTGCATATAAAGTTGTTTTAGGGGTTTGAATTTATGTTTGCGCTTGAAAAATATATAAATGAATAAGGAAGCAAACTTTAGAGCTTCTAATTCTTTACAAATAGGTGTAAATTTACTTACATCATATACAAGGTGACTTTTTAAATTATATCTAATTTGCAATATCCAACTCTTTTTTTTAAACCATTACTTGTATCATGGAAATAAATATGTATAGATATTTCTAAATGAAAGTTTTCTTAGTTCATGTGTACATTTTGTTCTTATTGTTTTCCATTCTATTTTTTTGAGATAACACAAAAATTACAAAATTCAATATTATTGTTTTCCATTTCGTATCCTCAATTTCTATAATATATTATTGAATTTTGTAATTTTTGTACAATACCTTCACATCTCTTTCACTTCACCAAAATCAAGAACATACCTAAAAGCGTTGTTCAATATTTTTTTGATTTGATTGACAATGTTCTTGCCATGTCACCATGCTCAACTATTCATAGGCATATCCAATCAAATAAAGAAAAAACTCTACAATTAAAGGACGTGCCAAGATTCGAAGTTCTTTATCACTTTGTGGGGAAAACATTTAGACAAGTTAATAAAAGAACTTATAGACATTCTTTATATTCCACATCTTCCAGTCCTTTTTTTTAAAGTTACTCGCATCGTCAGCTTCATGGGGACATTAGTTGACATTGTTTCAAGTACCAAATGTTACGTCAACCCTCCAATTTCAGAAACTAATACACTTCATGGTTGGGTTGCTTCATTGACTACTCCCATCCAACACCCTCTATCACAAGCAAATTTTGGGGCTTCCAAAAAAGTTGATCTCTCAGTAAAAATGATTTCATAGGTCCTACATACGGGAGCACTAAGAATAATGAATGGGCCATGATTGCAATGGAAATAAAAATATGGATAATTTTTTTACATGGCATGTCATCTTATAAAAGGTGACAAACAATGCAAGAAAAAGTGTGAGAGCATGCCAATGATTAATGGTCTGTTTGAGTTGTAACATAAAAGTTGACAACTATGATTACGAGATATATACTCAAGATCGATCTAAAGGACCAACCAAAAAAATTTCAATCGCCACCACTTATTAATTAGATCGATCTTGAGTGCATATCTATAATTATAGTATTCATCTTCTACGTTGCAACTCAAACAAAACCATGAACCATTGACATGCTCTCACACTTTTTTCCTACATTGTTTGTCACATTTTATAAGAGGACATGCTATGCAAACAAATTTATCCATGTTGATATTTGTGATTTCAGCTGTAATCATATCCCATTCATTATTCTCAGTATTCCCCATCTGTAGGACCTGCGAAATTGTTGTTACAAAAACTAACTTTTTTGAAGGGCCTAGAAATTTTCTTGTGATAGAAGGCATTGGATGAGAGTAGTACACAGAAGCAACCCAACCATAAAGTGTAGTAGTTTATGAAATTGGAGGGTTGATGTAACATTTGGTACTTGAAATAGTGTCAACTAAGGTCTCATTGAAACTAGAGACATGAGAAAATTTCAAGGAAAGGACTAGAAGATGTGGAATATAAAGAATGTCTTCAAGTTCTTTGCTTAACTCATCTAAATGTTGTCCCCAAAAAGTGACAAGAATAACGATTTTCGACATGTCCTTTAATTATAGATTTTTTTCTTTATTTTAGATTGGTCATGCCTATGAATAGTTGAGCATGGTGACATGGCAAGAACAATGCCAATCAAATCAACAGAAGATCTGGCAGTGCTTCTAGGTATGTCCTTGATTTTGGTGATGTGAAGGTATTGTATCCTCATTTTCTATGAGAGGAGTTATGGTTGAGGATGGTTGTAGGAAAATCTCCAAAGCACTATTCAAGTGGTTGTAACATAGTTTTGCATCACCAATCCTCCCATTAGAAATTGTATATAGCTTCCCATTTTTAATCTGAGCATAAAATGTTTCACAACCTCATTAAAACAAGTGATGTGGATTTCCCCTCCTTCTTGATCCAAAAATCAAACCCAAATAAGGAACCATCTCCCTTTGCATTGTGATATTCACGAAGGGTTATTTTTGCTAGGGCACGACCCTCTATAGACCACATGTGCATAAATGTATTCAATCCACTTATTTGAGTTGGTGTACTGCAAAATATCTATGAACCTGGTTTTCACTTGGATCTGTTTGTGGCAACTGACTATTTTGGAGAGCATTTGTTAGTAGTAGGGATTTTTTCTTGCCACGTGCAACATGGGTTGGTAGTCAGATTAGAGCACCGATTAGCATATGTGTTTCGACAACAATATCCATTTCAATGATAAGAACAGTCCTGTAATGGAAAAAAATAGGAAAAAATTAGAATTAGTATAGGGGAATTATATACATTGGTAATTGAGCAAGGGTTGAAGCTTACAATTCATGTTTGATCATTCTAACGAGGGATTTGTGTAAGCACACAATGGAGCCTTCTTGTATTGATTTTCTGTTACACGACTTGTAAATTTGGAGGGTAGAAGTTCTCTATCTGAAAGCATAACGCATCCGAAAGGTCAACACAATGTTGGGTGCCCGTGTTGAGAACAGAGCATAGGGAGGAAAAGTGTAGTAACTAAAATGTAGGTTCAAAATTAGAACAACCCTCAATTAATCAAGAAATGTATTTGTGTGTCAAAGTTATTTCCATGGAAAGTAAAAGATGCTTGAGAAAGTGGGAGTTCTGCAAATATATGGTGGAAAATGTAAACTTGTAGCGTAGTCAAACATGAAATGAAGGATGCTTGCATTTTGTGGAATGATTTTGCGCATACCAAAATGAAGGGTGGACATCATAGAAAAGGCTATGTACTTTCAAGTGAATGACACACATGTATACTTGTATAAGAAAATATTTCTAATTTTATTTTGTTGATTTCAATGACAACAATTTCCAAACAAAAACTTTATAACATATAGACACAAAAATAAAACATATAGGAAAAGAAAGACAACCTTGTAAAAATGCCAAAATAAATTTGAATTTTGTAACTTTTACGTTATCTTAAAAAATAGAATGAAAAACAATAAGAACAAAATGTACACTTGAACTAACAAAACTTTCATTTAGATATCTCTATACATATTTATTTCCACAATACAAGTAAGGATCTAAAAAGAGAGTTGCATATTACAAATCAGATATAATTTAAAATGTGACCTTGTATATGGTGTAAGTAAATTTACACCCATTTGTAAGGAATGAGAAAATCTAAATTTTATTTCTTGATTCATATATATTTTTTAAAAGCGCAAACATAAAGTCAAACCCTAAAAAATTCTATATGTAAAAGTGATATAATGTACAAAGCTTTGGCTGAAAACAACTATAAATTGCATAATTTTTTTTCGCATTGTAAAACTATAGGTGTTTGTATGCAGATATAATGAAAAAGACATTAGAAATGCGTAGTTGTTGGTTTACATATAGAAGCGAGCAATAGTAACAAGGAAAAATTGAACATGTATTTTAAAAATTTTGATTCTCTGTCCCATATGTACTGCCACAATATATACATGAATTTATTTGAAATGAACTATAGATTGTTATTTTTTTCGCATATCTTAAGAAAATAGAATGGAACACAACAAGAACAAAATGTACACTTGAACTAACAAAAATTTCATTTAGATATCTCTATACATATTTATTTCCACAATACAAGTAAGGATCTAAAAAAGAGTTGCATATTGCAAATTAGATATAATTTAAAATGTGACCTTGTATATGATGTAAGTAAATTTACATGCATGTTTGTAAAGAATGTGAAGTTGTAAAGTTTGTTTCCTTATTCATTTATATTTTTTAAAAGTGCAAACATAAATTCAAACCCTTAAAACAATTCTATATGCAAAAAAGAGATATAATGTACAAAGCTTTTCTTTGAACACAACTATAAATTGTATAGTTTTTTTGGCATTGTAAAACTATAGGTATTTGTATGAGTAATAAGAATAAGGAAAATTTGAAAACGTATTTTAATAAGTTTTATTCTCATCCCATATGTACTACTACAATAAATACATGAATTTCTTTGAAATGAGTTACAAATTGTTTTAAAAAACACTTATAAACAAACCAGTACAAGCTATTTTTGTATCAAATTTCTTGTTGTTTGCATGTGAAATTTTTTTACATGTTTCTTTTTTTTCCATTGCAAATGTCTTGATTGTTATTTCATTTTCTTCAATTTGTGTGGAGGTTCATATTTCAATGCATCTTCATTAGAATCATAAGCCAAAAGGAATCCTCGTGATTGCAAAATCCAATTGTTTGGAATTTGGAGAGAAAAATTGGGGATGTTGGCAACAAGTGGAGGCGATCTCTGACCATCTCAGTTATCACTGTTTTAGGTGGTTTTGGTTTCCTACAATACAAAAATTGACAAAACATTGAAGAAATTTAAAATCTTCCTCCTTTTGCAATTATGACATAGTTATTGGAAAACCCACCAAAGGGAGGGGAATAGTGTTTCTAGTTTGCATCGTATTAAATTGGAGAGGAAAAAAGTGTGTTAGTCCAAGAATATATTCTTATTTATGAAGGGAAGCTTTAAAATCCTTGTTGTTGATCAATCTAACACCCAAATTGGGGTGTTTCGAAATGGCCTCATAGGATAACCAACCCCTCGGCACATAACGAATCCTATCATCGACGAAGGAACTTTCCCCCACATGTCACTTCGTAAAAGGATTGGAGAAAACTGTAATTGTAGTGAAACAATCAAAAGAAAACAAATTAAAGTATCTTGTATAATATATTTTTAGTTCTTAACATGCAAAAAAATTATAATCTTCAAAGAAAAGTCTTTTAAATAACAAGTATATATATTACGATTTCAAAATACAAAGACAATAAATAGATATAAATGGTTTTAGGTCTCCCTTGGCTTCGGCTACCCCCAGGTATTCTCTCCATAGTCCACTTATGCCTTAAGTTGATTCAAAACAATAAATTAACCACCATCAAAGGTATTCGCCACATATGCCATTACCTTGGCCCACTCTTGCCTCTATTTTAGCACCAATCACAACATCTAGGAATCTCTACACCTCTCAAGTCTAAATCTATATTTGTACCTAGCTCTCCCATTCATATATGACCTACATCATGACCTTGTCATCCTCACTGGCCCTTGAGTCCATGCCATTGGCCTAAGTCCCCTACCTAGGAAGCCCATTCCTATAGGTGTTCTCCACCTCCTTTACCACATTGGTCTCCCTCACATACACATAGATACTCTCCTACACCACTGATTCTAGACCATGGTCACATGCCCTCTCTTTCTTGGATATCGATAAGGGGCCCTCACTCTTTACTATTTTCATAGAGCCTTTTATCCCTCACACATTTGGGGGTATTGCACTTCCCCCATCGATATTGGTTGTCTATATTTAGTACACTTCACACTCCATGCTTCGTGTCTACCTTTGATTAGTATCACATCTTCGGTTCACACATTGTACCATCATTACTTGATGACACACTCTTGTTTTATGCTTCATACTTTACTTTTGAGGGAAAAATTCCTAAATGAACCTCACTTTTCACATCTTATATACTCTTTATCCATCACTCACGCTCTGTGCTTCATGTCTATCTTTCTAAGTATCACCACATCTCTAGCACACATATTTTGTTTTCATTACCTAATGATGCAATATTATTCAATGGTTCATACTTGAATGTTGAGGGACCATTATTAAATTAACCTCATTTTACACACATTCTGGTGGGGGAAACGTGGCTCCCATTACCTACGTATATTACACATTGCAACACACCATCACCTTCACAAAACATCTGCACATCTTGGTTGTATTTACTCTTGTTAGCTTATACTACTTACATGTTGCACTTTATTTTCCATGCTAGTTGGATACTTAGTATGTCACTATCTTTTCTATACACACATGCACATTCACTTAGTATCTTGAAGTGAATGCAATACTTGTATAGGTTTTTACATGATCCATGATGCTCAACACTTGCTCTTTACAAATCTCGTAGAGGCTTCCTGGGGCGTATACCTTTGTTACTCTCACCCTCCACACATCACCTATCCTATTATTACAATATTGTCTACTTCTAGTTATTATCACCTACCTTTCACCGATCTATACATGCTTTGACATACTATTTATCTTTCTAACATGATAATGGGTGCTTCATGTGTAACATTTGTCTTGTAGGGCTCTATACAACCATAGTTATCTATCACTTTTTACTTGCTATATTGTTTGTAGACTATGCCCTATGTCTAGCTTGATCATTGTTTGATTATGGACGATACAACCCTTAATACATTGTAAGTGATTTACCATGTCTAAAACCTACTTTTTGGGGTCCCTCTTTTCTTCATAGTTGCTTGTTACATTGTATTCTATTGCATGATAGCTCTTTTACACTAACACTTGTTTCTAGCCTACATTGTTTACATGTTCCTTGGTTTCTACCATGCACATCCCCTACCCCCTACAGGTATCCACTCTCGATATGCATATAAAAATCAGGTCCTCTCTTTTGGGCCACATCCTCCTACATTCATCACATGCACCCCAAATGAGGGGGCATCAATTGGGTGAAAAATTCATCCTTCCATCAGCTCGATTTCCATAACGAACATCACAAGACATAAATGGAAAAGGTACATAGTTATAGAGTGGTCCAGAATCAGACTTGGATCACAAACATAGAGAAGACACTAGTACTGAGTATCAGACAAGAATGGTGGGCACTTGTGTCCCACCCAGGCGCTTGTGTCCTAAGGGAAAAATCAGATAGTTTCTCAATTAAACATAGTTTCTAGTAGTTTATAGTACAAATCTACAGATATTAGTCACTTGGCTTTGGTTACATAATTCATTCTATCAATTACAAATTGTGATGTCCAAATCTATAGATGCACTTATTTGAGAAGTATCATGGAAGGAGAGAAAAACAAAATCTCTCCCCAACACCCTTTTCCTAGTGCGAGATCACCCAAAAACTTGTGAGATCACCCAAAAAACTTGTCCTTGGCATGAGTTCACCCAAAAAACTCACTTTTAGTGTAAGATCACCCAAAAACCTTACCTTTGGCAACAAGACACTCAAATACAACAACATCTCCAAAATAAAAAAAGACAAATTTCTATCCTTTAATCTCTTATACATAATGTGCACTCTTTCCTTAACTATTAATTTCTACACATTTTTACTTACTCATACATACATTACTCTAATTTTTCACATATGGGACTTTGACTACTCTTTTGCTCTTCTTTTGCAGGTCCATCCTTACAAGTAACAAGAAAACTCACATCAACAAGCACAAGCTTCAACAACACGCTACTACACATACACTTCACCCCTAGGGTCTACCTCCCTTTCCTAGTTACCATGCTTCACATTATGATCACTTCACGCTACTTGTCCACTCAACATGCTATTAGTTATACTTCTCTTCAATTTACAAGCTATTCATATTATATCTACTTTATACTATTAAGTAATCAATCAAAAACATAAAGTGGGGGTAAATGTAGACACAAAACATATGCACTTAGGTACATTTCTAGGTCCTAAATCATACTAATGTATACATGATTCCTAAGCAAGAAAACTAGTGGTTGACAATTCCTTTTAGCCTTTTTATTGTTTTATCTATTGCACTTTACTGGCTTTACACATCTTACAGCTCACAAGCATTTGATTGATTTATCTTTTGATGACCTCGAGACACCAACTCTTAGATAGAATGCAGAAGTGCCCAAGTGCTCCTGTCCATCTAGCTACTCCTTCCCTTCTTTATATTATTCTTACTCTTTTGGGTCCTTTTCACCTTTTGGTCACCTTTTAAAACTTTGGGTTGGCCTTTTAGTTTTCAATTATGAAATTCAAACAAGGGAGTCATATATATACTTAGTTATTTCTGTCAAAAATGGACCAAGCATCGAAGCATTATCTATTACCACCTAAACTTTCATAAAGGAAAAAGAGAACTCAAGGCATACATCTAGCATATCCATGCAAGGGATGAGGGTTGCATTATTATACATACACATCATAGGAGGGGAGTTCATTCTATTTCATCACACACATCTTGCATAATTGGTACAACTTACATTTACCTGCTATCATCGCGCAACTTGCACAAGGGAAACCTTGGGCATCATTACACATAAAAACATAAAGAACTATATGGATTATGACATGTAGTGCAACACTTGGTTGTAAGTTAAATCTTCGGGTGAATATTGGGGCAAGTCCGACACCACATTTTACATCTTTTTTAAATTAAATTTGATGTGGTTTGTGGACATGTGCAGGTAGAATTTTTTTATAGGTTACATGTACGATTATAACCATAACAACAAAATTGGGGTGAAAAAGTGAATATTGGGGTGAAGAACTTACTACCCAAAAATTTAGAACCTGAGCATTTGATAAGACACATGTGTCTAGATCAGTCACTAACTATTGGGGTTCTACTATCCTCTTGTGGGCTCTTATGTCATGTACATTCCCGAGTTTCCAAAATATCACTAAGCCATGCGGCATCATTTCCAGCTAGATCCAACACTCGAGACAATCCCGATCACCTCCGATCAACTGATATCAACTAAGTCATCTTCCTCTCTCATTTGATTATGGTTTTTGTTAGGAAAATAATAATAGTGCTCACATTAATTAATGAGAAAATGTATTTGTTAATGTATTAAGTTAATATTGTAAGTTGTTACATAGGAGGTTGGAGAGATAATATGGGATTTGTTTGTGGTTGAGTTGGTTGAACAACTCGTATAAGAATAGGTGTGAGTGGTTTTGGGAGATTGTTAAGGAATCCTTAACAATAGGATACCATCTCCCTATATATATGTATTACGGCCGGATGAAATAAGGGTGCTGCAATATTAATTATGGATGTTTGATTTGTTATTTCTCTACCAAATTATTAGTTTTTACATTGTTTAATTCTTATTTCTTGTGCACACTATACATAATTATTAGAATATTATGTTTTACATTAGTTACTCTGAAATAAATATGTAATTCAATTTATATTAAATCACAATAAAATTATTTTGCTACATAAGAGATGGCATATAAATTAGGTTTGAAGAATATTATGCATCTAAATTCACCAAAAAAGATAGTTGGATGGTAAAGGAACAATGTCTAATAATTTTCTAAATTGGTTAGTAAAAACATGAGGTAATGCACAATATAATGGCATTGTTTTTTTGTCACATTTTACTTGGTATACCTTGGTAATATTATAGGAGGGCACAACATGATGGTTGAAAAAAACACCTACACATTGATGAAGGATATTGAGACACACAATTTGATTTCACTTTGAAGGAAAAATGTGAAGAAATAATAATAACTTATAGATCTTGATGATCAGAAAATAGTTACTTGAGGAGGTAGATAAGGAGGGCACTTATTTTTCGTTCATTTCCAAACCTGCACAAGTTGATAACGCAATGAAGAGATATGAAGAAAAATTCCACACAAAGTGATTCACTTATTAAGGGAATTTGTAGAGGTGGTTTACAAATATATACTAGATTGATTACTTCTAATGAAGAGCATACACCAATACATGAATTTGATTATAGTGTAAAATTTTCCAAACGAAGTACCATATAGTTTTGAATCACAAGAGAATGTGGAGGTATAAAATAAGGTTACAAAATTATCACCCAAAGGGTTGATGAGAGAGTATTTACCATTGTGCATGGTATTATTTGTGCTAGAACAAAATAAAAATAGAGAGTGGATAAGGTGCATTGATTATAGATCAATAGAAAATATCACAATCAAGTATAGATTCCCCTTTCACATATGGATGAAAACATAGATTAACTTACTATCTCACGATATTTCACTTAGACATATTTGAAGAGTGGGTATCATAAAATTTACATCAAGGAGATGAATGGAAGAAAACATTTAAAAGACAATAAATATTGTATATTTATTAGTTATGTTATTCAAATTGAATAATGCACTAAGTATGTTCATGTAGTATGGGGTACTTGAACCATTTCCCAGAAATGTTAATCATATTTTATCTTGATGATGTTAGAGTGTTCAATAGAATAAAGGAGGATCATTTGACACAATCGTGAAAATAGTTATAACGGTTGCAGAAGATGATTTTTTTTTGATAAAATCAAAGTAATGTAGCTTCATGAAAGGAGAACTTGTTTATTTGGGTTTTGTATTTTTAAATGAATATTTGAAGACAAATCTAAAAAGTTAAAAGTAAATTGAAATTTGTAGATATTTAAAAATACCTTTGAAATAAGAAGTGTTCATGGATTGGAAAGTTCATATAGGAAATTATTTCATAATTTCAATGATATTTGTGCATCTATTAATTTAATGGTATTTGTGCATCTATTATTTAAGTGGCATTTGTGCATCTATTATAAATATCATGAGAAAAATAAGAAATAAATTTTTAGGACAACCAACACAAATGAAAGTTTTCAAAAATTAAAGAACAAAATAATTAACAAAATGGTGTTGGAATTACCTATTTTAAAGGGTTTTCAAGTTTATCATGACATATATAAAGTAGTAATTAGTGTAATATAAACTCGATAAGGGATACTAGTAGTTGTTATCTATTTTTACCCCTAGAAAAATAGACAACTTGGGAGGATGGGTTGAGAACTAGACAATGATTCATGGATCAATATAGAATGATACAGTTGGGTTTTCAAGTTTGGGAAGCATTACAAATGATTCAGGGAAGTTTTGGAGGTCTTGGGGCCATCCATCAAAAGTAGGCTTTTGGGCCTTAAGGAGTTTGCAACATGAAAGAGGACCTGAGATTCAATGGAAGATTTTGATAGCCATGTTAGGAATTATAAGTCCAAAAATTTCCTATGGAAGTCATTTTCCATGCCCTACATGGTGGAAAAGATGAGACATCTTGAAGCATCATACACTTCCCAAGGCAGTTCATTCTTATAGCATAAAACAAAAATCCCAAGAAAGAAGGAAAATTTTCAAGGTGAAAAAATAAAAAATTGGATCTTTAGACTACCACCATTGGATTCAATGGGTTTTTTCCATGTGAAATCATATAAAATTTCACCTGAAAACTCATCCGGGAGCTCAAGTTATCGCCTTCGGAAGTTGGCCTCCCGGGGGTTGGATGATTGGGGGTTGGGTTGGACATGGGGGTTGCCAGGGGTTGGATGGTTGGGGGTTTGGATGGATGGGGGTTGGACGGCTGGGGGTTGGATGGCTAGGGGTTGGATGGCTGGAGGTTAGATGCCTAGGGGTTAGTCGAGATCACTTTTTTGATACGTACGCTTAGTTTTTGATGCCCGTCGCACCTGTCACACTTGCACGACACCTAGGTTGGATGGTACAACCAGGTTGGACGGGTCATGGGGTTGATGCCTAGGGGTTGGTTGGGTCACAGGTTTTGATGTGTATGATAATTTTTATGCCCGTCACACCCCTCACATTTACATGACACACAAGATGGTCAGCTTATAGTTGTACGACATGGATGGATGGGTTATAAGCCTCACAAGGGTAGGTGAATGAATGACATCCCAACAACCAAAATTAATGAGGCATGACACCCATGACCACCCGTGTAGGAAAAGTACCAAAATGGATGGTTTCCCATACCTCTTTAATGCATCCTGTCAGTTGGTAACCCCCTTTTTCCCTATATATTGTAAATTTACCTCATTTTGAGGGGGATTTTTCCAAAAGGCAAAAGAACTCTATCAAAATTGTTCCAGAGCTATTGTGAGCTAAAGGCCTCAAATTTGGGCTTATTGTAAAATATTTTGTCTTGTGCTTATGGTATGATGGATTGTGCATGTTTCGAGCAATAAAATTCATGTTTTGTGGCCATTTTCACCCTAACTTGTATGAATTACATCTTCTGCCTTCCATTACATTTATAAGTATATTGTGCATATATCCATCTCTTTACAGGGCCCATAGTTTGTTGTGCTTTACGAATATAGGGAATTGATTGTTGTCCTGAATGTGGCTTTTACCAGCCCTCTCCTTCTCAGTTTCTCCCTATTTTTCACTCACTTGGGATTGTCTCATCCTTTCTTGGTGCATCACCTTCACTTAGAGTAGTTTTATTTCATGCATCTTTCTATCCTGTCTCCTTGGAAAGCATTAGAATAGGGTTAGTTTAGCTTTCCATTCTTTGCACTTTGGAGAAGTTGGCACTAGGTTAGAGGAAGAAGCTAACTTTCTCTGAGGATTATCCTACTTGTAAGGTCCCACACTATAGGATAATCCCATGTTATGCAAGGTTGCATTGGTTGCCTCGTACACAAAATCACAAGAAATTAGGGGTGTTGTAATTTTGCATTAACAATTTTGGCACGCCTGGTGGGACCATAAGTCAATATTTTCACTTTTATCAAGATTAGGTGTGTGTCTTGGTGAATTTCCAGCCTTTAGAGGCTTTGTAGCAACACATATGGTGACTCCATTTTCAAATCCAGTGGTTTCAAAGCAACCCAAGTTTATCAAGTTCATGAGAAGAGTTCAAACCCGGTCTAGAACAAGAGAAGAAGGTATCTTTGAATACTTGCAGTTATCTCTAGGAAGAGGAAGGAGAGGAAGAAGAGTACAAAGGTCTCCATCTCCACCAAATAGAACATTATCCACACCTCCACCTAGTAGACCCTTTCTTCAATCAACTAGGTTTCTCAAGCCACTCAGATGGCTCACCTACAACCACCAAATCAGCCACCTCCAAACCCTATGCAAATTTCATGAAACAAGTAGTCCACTTGCCCTTAATGCACAAAATCTGGTCCCGATAGCAGCATTAAAGAATATTCCATACTTCACTGGAGAAAATCACACAACTCCCATCAACCACATTCAAGACATTGCAAATGTCTGTGCCATACATGAGATTTCTGAGATGGATGTTGCAGTCAAGTTGTTGGCTTCTTATTTCAAAGGAAAAGCGTTGCAGTGGTTCGAGGCTTGGGAGTAGGGTCAATTCAGAATTGGGATCAATTGTGCACATCCCTATGTGGCCAGTTTGGGGAGAGGGCTGACAACTTATCCCTTTTGGAGAAGATGACTACAATCAAAAGGGCACCAACTGAGCAAAAAATGACAGACTTCAATTCCATATTTCAAAGAACATGGGAAAGGATCCCAATTATGGTTAGACCAACATCAAGGTGCATTTCTCTATTTTCTTAAAGCTCTAAATTCTGATATATCTATTATGATACAATCTATGGGAGGAATAACCCTACTAGATGCCTATGCCATAGCCATTAGAGCTGAGAATTTCCTAATTCAAGCCGATAAAATTGCACCTAGGCCACCTATGCCTCTCTATCCAGATATGGGAATCTTAATCCTAATCAAACACCTACAATAGCCCCCATCCCTGCTCCAAGAAATCGAGTTCGAATGAAGTCCTCCACTTCTTCTAGTACTTCTAGGAACTCCAGAAGTCATGAAACAATTGCAAAATTTGGGGAATGAGTTGGTGACAATCAAAAGGTAGCAAGCTCAGAGCTCCAGACCTTACCAACCTCAAGCTCAAACAAATAGGCCTCCATATCAGCCTAATAGGCCTCCCACTTAGGAAACAAAGAAAATCCAAACCAAGGGTAGTCTCAAACTGCTAGACCATTTCAGCCTTACAACCCTAATGTAGTTTCAACATCTAGGGCTTTGGTTCTAGCTCAAAACAACATGGCTCAAGAATATGACTAGTGTTTCCCATGCAATCAACCTCATAACCAGTCGATGTGTTTCAATGGTGCTTTGAATCAAGATCTTATGGTGACAAACAATGGGTGTGGAACAAGAGACATGCCAAGAAGGAATCAAAACATGAAGCAACTCAAGAAGCACCTCTGAATGAGACCACCCTTGTCAATTGGCATGTTGAAGATTTATGTGGTATAAATCAAGCCCCTTCTCAAAGTGTAGCAGCCAATACATAGTCTAAGAAGAGAAATATTAGAGAGGGACAATCATCCAATTCAAATGATCCACAACCCTCTATCACCCAACAAGGTATCGGTAACCAAAATGTAACTCCCAATGTGCAAGGTCAGCCCAAGCCACCTTCTAGACCAGCTCAAGTGCTAGTTGTAACAACCCATGTGCAAGAAAGAACTATGCAAAGTAAGGGGCAGCAGAGAGATAGCTCATCTCCATTCAACATTATTGAGTAGATGAGGAAAACAAATGTAAACATCTCAATGTGGGAGTCATTAGCTATCCCAAGACAAAGACCTATGCAGAGCTACTATGGCAAATTGGTCAACATCGAATCAATCATCTAAAGAACAAGAGAAGGTACTCACCAATGTAACTCAATAAGGAGGAAATCAAGGAGGCCAACAAGGTAAAAATTTTAAGCCCCCACCATTCTATATCTCATTGATCATCGAAGATAAGTTGGTACATAATTGCATGATTGATTCAGAGCAAGTAGCTCTGTAATGCCAAAACAAATAGCGATCAGTTGGGTCTTCAATATGAAGTCATTTCTAAAGGTGTGGTGCAATTGGATGGACAACGGTAACAATGGTTGGAGTAATCAAAGGGTTGAGCCTTACATTACATGCATGTCCCAATGTGACCGTCTTGCAAGATGTATCAGTCATAGACTTGCCACCACTCTTTACATTGTGTTTGTCAAGAGACTTCACCACTAAAATTGGAGGTTACTTGTCTGCTGATTGGTCACACATGTTATTTAGAACAGGTATGGATCTAAGGCTACAATCTAGTCTGAACCTATTACAAATTTCCATATTGAGCCTCATGTACCAGGCCCAATCAATGAAAATTGTACCATATTTGATCAAGAGGAATGCGTGGAGGCTCAAGAGATAAATACAAAGGTTAGCAGCATTCCAGACCTAACTCTTGATGATTGGGCTCAGAGGGGACATGCTTTTGATCCATACAAGGAAATGGAAGAATCTGAATTAGGGGTCTATTGTTTGCACGAAGAAAATTCACCGCTTCCTAGTATCACCAAGCCAGATGCTAAAGATGATAATGAGTATGGAAACTATTCTTTGATGGCTCAAGGAGTAGGCAAGGTGCTGAGAGGGGAGCTATGCTTGTTTCACCACAAGGTACAAAATATTACTCAACTTTCCATTTTCAGTTTGCTTTCTCAAACAACACAACCAAGTATGAAGCCTTGATCCACATATTACATTGGGAAAGAAAGAAAGGTATTAAAAACTTGCAAGTGTTTGGGGATAGTGAGTTAATCGTGAACCAAGTCGAGGGAAAAATGCTACTAAGAATGGTCTTCTCAAAGCCTATAAGCATCGGGTATGGGATCAGATTGAAGACCTTGAAGCATTCAATATTCAAGCCATACCATGGAAGAAAAATGAAGCCGCAAACAAGATCTCAAAGCAATTGGAGTAACATTTGATGTGGTGGACAATATCAAGAGAGATAAAGCACAACCACATATTCATGTCATTGTAAGGCCAGCTGTACCAGATAATAGCACAAGCTGGCAAGTTTTTGAGAATGATCAATAGATCATAAATTTTTTACAGAAGAGGTTGAGTTCTCAAAAAAAATCAAGAGAAATTAGAGCAGCAATAATATGGAGAGCAAATAGGGCAGCTATGGACAAAACAAATTTCCAAAGGGTTTAGTGACTTTGGAGTCAATTTTCAACCCAAATGATCAATTCTGGAAATAGAAGGCCAACATTCAAGTGAAAAGGAGGATTCTAGAGCCCATTTCAGTTGGAGAAGGTAAGATGCTCCAAATAGGCAAGATGAGTACCGAACAAGAAAAAACAACCTTGTACAACTTTTCCAGAATTCCTAGATGTTTTCACATGGAGCTATGGGGATTTGAAGGGTTTTAACCAAAATTGGCACAACACACCATTGAGTTGCATCTGGAGGCTAAGCCCATCAGGAAAAAAACAAAGGCCGGTCAACCTCATATAGAGCCTCTCATGAAGAAGGAGTTGAATAAGCTCATTGAGGTGAGTATCATTTTCTCGATCAAGCACTCAAGTTGGGTGGAAAATCTGGTGCCCGTTAGGAAAAGGAATGGGGAAATTAGGTTGTGTGTGGATTTTTGGGATTTAAACAGGGCCTCCCTCAAGGATCACTATCCACTGCCCTCCATGGAGTAGATTCTATAGGTAGTGGCTGGTTCAGAAAGATTCTCCCTCTTAGATGGATATTCAGGCTATAATCAGATTATGGTGAAAGAGGAGGATCAATTCAAAACAACCTTCACCACAAAATGGGGCACCTATGCATATAGGAAGATGCCATTTGGGCTATCAAATACTAGAGAAACATTTCAACGAGCAATGGATATGGCATTTAAGGGGTTATTAAATAAAATAGTGCTTGTATATCTTGATGACATCATTGTATTTTCTAAAAATGTAGAAATTCACCTCTTTCACCTCAAACAAGTCTTCCAAAGGTGCAGGAGGTTTGGAGTGTCCTTGAACCCAAAAAGTGCATATTCATGGCACATGAAGGTAAAATTTTAGGCCATATTGTGTCAAAGGAAGGACTGACAATTGATCTGGAGAGGGTAGAAGCCATCCACGCTCTACCATTACCAAGTCATAAGAAGGATCTCCAAAGCTTCTTGGGGAGGATAAACTTTGTTCGGAGGTTTGTACCAAATTTTCCACTCTTTGTGAAGCCATTAACGATGATGTTGAAAAAGAATTTGGATTTCAAATGGAAAATAAAGGGAAAGGAGAGTTTCAAAGCTATCAAATAGGCCATATCTCAAGCTCCAACTCTCATTAATCTATATTTCTCCAAAGACTTCTTTCTATACGCCTTCAGTGGTTTGAAACCATCTCTGCAATCTTGGTGCAATAGAGTAAGGAAGGATTAGAGTAGCCTATTGCATTCTTTAGCCAAGGCCTTATGGACTATGAGGTAAGATATTCATTCATTGAGAAACATGTCCTTTCCATGATTAGAAGTTTGAATAAGTTTAGACATTTAGTGTCAAATAATATGATTCATCTACTAGTCACACATGTTGGTGTAAAATATTTTCTTTTAAACAAGGACCTCAATGAAAAAAGGGTTGTTGGGTAACCAAGGTCATGGAATATGACATTGATATTAAGGTAACCAAGTTGGTCAGGGAAAGGGATTATGTGAGCAACTAGCTTCGAGACAACATGCCGAGTCAAGTGGTAAAGGAGAGGTTGTTTTGGTGCTACGCGACAATCAAGAGCAATCAGCCGATGCCTCACTCCGATCCTTGTTGGACTCAAGATATAGTCCATTTTCTTCAAATAGGTCAAATCCCTCAAGGGATGAACAAGGCCAAAAGAAGATATTTTAGGCTCCATTGTATCCCATTTGTATTAGTCGATGGTATCTTGTTCAAGAAATATGTAAATGGTGTCCTCCTAAGGTGCCTCAAGGTAGATCAGATAGAGAAGGTGCTACATGAATTTCATGATGGAGAAAGGTGGCCATTTTTCTCCAAGGGTGATAACTCTTAGAATTATGAAGGCAAGATATTATTGGCCTAACCTTTTTCATGATTGTTATGCATGGATTAGGAAGTGTAAAAATTGTTCCTTCTTCACAGGAAAAGAGAGGTTAGCAGCCCTTCTACTCTAATCCATTTATGTAAATGAACCATTCATGCAATGGGGATGGATTTCATTGGATTGATTAATCCAAATTCTAGCTTGGGCCACAAATGGATCCTCACAACCACAGATTATTTCACCAAGTGGACGGAGGTAGTTGCACTCAAGGAAGCAAATGAAGCCAACATACTAGATTTTTATGAAGGGATAGTGATGAGGTTCGGAGTTCGACCACCATTATATCAGATAATGCTTTGGCATTCCTAGGTGCCAAGATCACAGAGTGGGTAGTAAAAAATGGGATATACTTGAGAACCTCATCAAATTACTACCCATAGGGTAATGGATAGGCCGAGTCCACCAAAAAAATCTTTTGAAGATTATAAGGAGAAATCTAGATGAGAACCAGAGAACTTGGCATGCCAAGTTGAAATCAGCCTTGTGGGCTGATAGGATTACTCCCAAGAAGTCAACAGGAACTCTCCTTATAGGTTAGTCTATGGAAGGGAGGAAAGGATGCCTATATCCCTTGAATTTCCCACATTGGAACTCATGAAACAACTAGAACTATCCAGTTCGAACCCATGGAAGCTAGATATGCAGAGCTCATGGAGTTGGAGGAGATGAGGAACCAAGCCATGCACATCATGGAAAAGGATCAAGTGTTGATCAAGAGGTGCTTTGACAAGAAAGAAAAGGCTAGAAACTTCTGAGAGGGAGATTTGGTCCTTAAATGGGATGCAGACAAGGAAAATCTAGGAAGGCACTCCAAGTTTGATGCAATATGGAGTGGCCCTTATATGATTTATGGCTATAAAGAAAACAATGCTTTCCAACTATCAAGGTTGGATGGAGAAGAACTGTAAATTCCAATCAATGGAATCTATCTCAAACATTGTTATTGAGTGAAATTTTCTTCTTGTACATATTAGTTTAGGAGTTGTAATTCCTCCAAGTGCTTATAGCACACCACCTTGTTTTAGTTTAGGTTGCTTTTGTAATAAGTGTTTGTGCACTCTCTACATATTCTATTTGGAATGTGTATGACATTTTGTGTTTGTACATAGTTGTGCCCTTGTTGCTCTTGCACTTTCCAGTTTTAGGAAAAGTTTGGTGATGAAGCAACCAATCCTCAACCAGGGGTTTCTTTTGAAATGAAAATATCTAGTAGCACCCCAGAGGTTGGAAGATAGATTTTTTTCAAGTGATAGGCTAGTTCTGAAATCAATATGACTCCATGCCCAATGGATCCCCTAAG
This sequence comes from Taxus wallichiana var. yunnanensis, assembly GCA_018340775.1. Classification (NCBI taxonomy): domain Eukaryota; kingdom Viridiplantae; phylum Streptophyta; class Pinopsida; order Cupressales; family Taxaceae; genus Taxus; species Taxus wallichiana. The sequence goes on from CM031238.1 coordinate 715,878,180, forward strand.
GTCACTGGTCTTCAAGATCAAGCAGGCAGATCATCCTGTAAGTCACCAATTGTTATCTATTTTTACCCCCTGGTAAAATAGACAACTTGGGAGGATGGGTTGAGAACTAGATAGTGATTCATGGATCAATATGGAATGATACAATTGGGTTTTCAAGTTTGGGAAGCATTGCAAATGATTCAGGGAAGTTTCGAGGTCTTGGGGCCATCCATCAGAAGTAGGTTTTTGGGCCTTAAGGAGTTTGCAGCGTGAAAGAGGACCTGAGATTCAACAAAATATTTTAATATCCATGTTAGGAATTATAAGTCCAAAAAAGTTCCTATGGAATTCATTTTCCATGCCCTACATGGTGGAAAATATGAGACATCTTGAAGCATCATACACTTCCCAAGGCAGTTCATTCTTCTAGCGCACAACCAAAAATCCCGAGAAATAAGGAGACTTTTCAAGGTGATAAAGTAAAAATTGGATCTTAAGACTACCATTGTTGCATTCTATGGGTTTTTTCCATGTGAAATCATATAAAATTTCACCCAAAACTCATTTGAGAGCTAAATTTAGTGCCTTCAGAAGTTGGCCTCCTGGTCGGGGTTGGGGGTTGGTCGACCAAGTTGGTCACGGTTGGAGGTTGGATGTTCGGGGGTTGGTCAGATCACATTTTTGACATGTACGATCAATTTTTGACACCCGTCACACCCTTTACACTTGCACGACACCCAGGTTGGATGGGTGATGGGGTTGGATGCCTGGGGGTTGGTCGGGTCATATTTTTTTACATGTACAATCAATTTTTGACACCCGTCACACTTGCACGACACCCAAGTTGGATGGGTCATGGGGTTGGACACCTAGGGGTTGATTAGCTAGGGGTTGGATGCCCGGGGTTGGTCGGGTCACATTTTTTGGCATGTACGAACAATTTTTGATGCCCGTCACACCCCTCACATTACACAACACACAGGATGGTTGGCTTACAGATTGTATGACATGGATGGATGGGTTATAAGCCTCACGAGGGTAGGTGAATGAATGACATCCCAATAACCAAAATTAATGAGGCATGACACCCATGACCACTTGTGTAGGAAAAGTACCAAAATGGATGGTTTCCCATACCTCTTTAATGCATCCTATCGGTTGGTAACCCCCTTTTCCCCTATATATTATAAGATTCACCTCATTTTGAGGGATATTTTTCCAAAAGGAAAAATAACTCTGTCAAAATTGTTTTAGAGCTATTGTGAGCTAAAGGCCTTGAATTTGGGCTTATTGTAAAATATTTTGTCTTGTGCTTATGGTATGATGGATTGTGCATGTTTCTGAGCAATAAAATTCATGTTTTGTGGCCATTTTCACCCTAACTTGTATGAATTACATCTTCTTGCCTTCCATTACATTTATAAGTATATTGTGCATATATCTATCTCTTTGTAGGGCCCATAGTTTGTTGTGCTTTACGAATATAGGGAATTGATTGTTGTCCTGGACTGTGGCTTTTTACTAGCCCTCTCCTTCTCGGTTTCTCCCTATTTTTCACTCACTGGGATTGTCTCATCCTTTCTTGGTGCATCACCTTCACTTAGAGTAGTTTTATTTCATGCATCTTTCTATCCATGTCTCCTTGGAAAGCATTATAATAGGGTTAGTTTAGATTTCCATTCTCTGTACTTTGGATAAGTTGGCACTAGGTTAGAGGAAGAAGCCGAATTTCTCCAAGGATTATCCAACTTACAAGGTCCCATAGTGCAGGATAATCCCATGTTATGTAGGTTGTAGGTTGCATTGGTTTCCTCATACAAAAAATCACAAGCAATCAGGGGTGATGTAATTTTTCATTAACACTAGCATAATTCAATGAAAAATTGAATGATACAAAGCCTAAGTAAGTAGTGTACGATCAAAATTTATATGAAATTACTTATGCACTTAAGAAGTAGAGACATTATTTGTTGTCAAAGGATTTTATTTTGTATAGAGACCACAAGGCACTATAGTTTATTAAAAATCCGTAATTAAGCCAAAGACATATGAAATGGGTTGAATTCCTATAGATTTGATTTTGTGTTATGATATAAGAGTGAAAATAAATTGAATTTGTAAATATATTAATAAAAAATTCTATTGTTGAATGAGTTGTGAGTTGAAGTCATAAGATTTGATTCTATGGAGGAGTAACATGCCGATGATGAATATTTTTGTCAAAACATCATAATTGGGCACAAAATTAGTGAGTGGAAATTATATGTCATCGTTAGACTTTTTCATTTAAGAAGGTTTAATGTTTAGGGTAGTAAGTTATACATCCCGAAAGGATCAATGTGAGAAAAATTGGTTAGAGAAAATCATTGTGGAAGTCTAACAGGTCATTTCAGATTATGAAAAATACACACAAAGGTAGAAGGAAATTAATTTCTCCCTAATATGGATTAAAATGTTCATAAATTCGTGCAAGAATGTAGATTTTTTTAGTTGGCTAAAGGGAAATGTCATATATAAAGTTGTATAAACCATTTCATATACCGAGAAGTTATTGGAATATATATAAATGTGGATTTTGTTTTAAGCTTGTTGTTGGATGTTGAAAGTGTGTGCCTAAGAGCACCAAATGAATATCAATGTATCAAAAATAACAATGGGAATGTCCCCAAAGTATATGACTAATCTAAACCTAGCTAACAATTGCGGGTGGAAAAGGGGAAAAATAAATTAAAAATAAACACAATGATGAAGCATTAGAGAAATTGGGGGTCACTCTCTTCCTTCCCGTGGTTTACATAGTGCGGTGACAGATGATGTAATTCCACCCACATAAAGTATAACACAAAAATAGAGGAAGAAAAGAGAGCAATAACATGATTTAGAGGACATATATAAGCCAAAAACCATCATATTAATTCATAGAAAATGTAAAACCTACTACAATAGTAAAATAGACATTGGATTCATTATAAAAAATCCAAAATAGAAGCTATAAAAACTCAAAATGTTTGAAACCCAAAAGGGAAAAATAACTTTGTATTAAGGGAGATCCCTCTTTTTACAACATGAAAAAATACATTTATAGAAAAAAAAAGGGGTATGTGTTGGAATATCCATGTTTTTCATGCTCAATTCTTTACAAAGCATGTGTCACTAAAAATATTTTATCAATGACATAAAATTATATCTTATAGTATTTGTTGGCATCTATGGTTCCCCACTAGCTTTGAATCATAACATATGGTGACTTAAAACAACTCCTATGTTACTTAAGAGATTTGTAACAAGCCTAATATCACTTGATTTGGTGGGGTTGAGTAAAATTTATGGCTACTTGAAGTTTCCACATTCCATTTTACCCAATTGACATCCACGAGGCTATTAATTTTATCCTCAAAAGTCATTTATTCCACTTGATCCATCCTTATTGGTCATTACTTTGACTGAATTCCAATCGAGCTATGCTAACTTAACACGAATTGTATCCAAATTTTGTGACATGTAACAACTTGTGATTCATTATGGGTATAAAGATTTATATCCATTTTCTCCCACTTCTCATGGTCTCCACTATGCTTTAGTTTTCATGTTTAGTACCACATGGAAACATGTAATTGGCTACAAACTCATGTGGCTTTATGTACATGGTAGTCGAGATTAACGTTGGGCTCATGTTCTTGATGCTACATGAAAGTATGTGATTATTTGCATGCTCATGTGGCTTGATGTCAAATATCATCATATGATTAGTTACAGGATTTGAGTTGCACCTATTCCGTGGCCAATTTCTTGATCTTCTTGACATTGATCTTCTCGTGTGTTGAGAAGATGGAATATTGATCTAAGGTGAAGACACCTAAAGGATACATGCACCGAGTAAGGTGTATTTGAATGCACGGAAGAATAGAAAAACAAGAACCTACTAGAATACTTTGAATTCAGAACTTAGCTATTTTTTGGGTCCAGAATATTTTTGGAGATAGCGTGCTGAGCACACAAAGACATGAAGACTTGGGGTGCATGCAAGGGTATTTTGGGAACAAACATCAGTTCGAGCGCCATGTATAGTTTAGGCTAAAAATAGGATTTCTACTCGAGTTAACTATAGGAATTCTATTATTAGAGCACTTGCATGTTTTTCAACCTTTTGTAAAGGTGCATGGCTATTATTAGCATGTAGCCTATTTTGAGAAAGTGCATGGGTGGTGAAGGGAAAGTCCCCACCCCTATATATATGTGTTGATTAACATGGTTTAGTGTGTGCCAATTATTGTAGAGTTATGTTGCTGGTTTTTTCGCGTGCATTACTCATGAGATACTTATATAGTGTATGAAGATTCTATGTTTTTATAGTATTTAATGAAATGGATTGTCGACATAAAATTTTTCCTCCATAATTTCTATTTCATTGATGTATGTATTAGGAATAGGATGTTGTTAAGTATAATTAGTAGTGGCGTCCAATAGAAGATAACGACGCTGCTTTGCGATGCCACCAATAATGTATAGTACGGTAACAATCAAAGTACAATAAGAATGTTGTGGTAAAAAGTAAATATTTTTCGTAAGTGGTTCGGTAATGTTAAAATGTTAAAGTTAGGGTAAGTAGAGAAGTAGGGTCTACATGATTAGGAATTAGAAATATTATATTGGTAATAAGAACAAGGAGTGATTTCATAAATATTTTGTGTATTTTATTCGTAAAAAGTCTAAAAATGTGGAACCCATGTGAAATGATAAGGTTTATCTTATTTTAAAAGATAAGCTTACATGTAAAGATAAGAGTTAAGGTATGGAATATGATTCGTCAGAGTAGATTTCTTATCCTATCTTAGAGATAAGGTGGATAAGCCTGAAAGTTCTATAAATAAAGAGGCCACCCCCCTCATTTAGCATAGAAGGAAGTAGTGAGAAATATTGTATGAGTAAGTGTGTAAAGGAAGCCATCATTTAGAAGGTGTGTTAAAGAAGCCATTAAGAGGTGTAATTGTGAAGTTCTCCCATAGTTATTGTTGGAAGGCAAGTGAAGTTAGTAACACTTGAAGTACCTCATGGGTGAGATTGTAACAATTTCATGTTGATATTATAATTTACACTTATATTTCAGATTTGTCATCATTCCTTCATATCAATTCTTGTGTTATGTTTGTTTTTGTTGTGTTTCTAGATTACATCCACCAAACTAAAAGTTGTGCATTAGTAAATAATCATAGCACGAGGAGTTCCGGTGGAGAATTATCATAGTGCTTAGGATTGGTGATAACATGATCATATAGGATGGATAATGGTGTTAGACATGACTGAATATGGTTCTTGTATGGTAAATCTTATTATAGTAATTGTTTAGTTTATCTTTCATATACTCTAGATCTAGATCTAAATTGTGCAATGTGGATTATTTACTATTGGTTATGAATTTGTATATCTATATGCACCATCAAGCTAACATTCTATACAAGAAACTCTAAGGAGGGACTTGGCACCTTTGTGCTCTTCGGGTGAGCGCTCAGCTTAGAGTGAGTGATGTGTTAGGGCACTTGTGTCATTTACAGTGAATTCTAGGCTACATCAATGTGATTGCTTCACGTGGTTCGATAATAAATTTTTGGCTTTGTGCCACATGGAATATTTTGATTGGTTATAAGATCTAGGATCTACTTTTACCTTAGTAATTTTTTTCAAAATATATGACATATAAATTTTAGGGATTGTGCCATGTGGTGTAATCCTTATTCTATTTCTTTTCCATGGCTTATCCTATTTTCCTCACCATGAGCAACTCAAATTTATTGGCATTCAAACACCCAAAATTTAGTCACTTGGAAGCATGTCATCTTTGTGGTTGGCTACTAGCTCTAAGTCTCCTCTTGATATAGTTCATAATTCATTATTCAATTCTTACTCTCTCAAAAAAAGGTGAGTTAAGTGGAGCCTTTGCTCTAATTAACCTATGAAACACTTTAACATTTAAAGGTGTGCACTTTAGCATTTTTACCGAATGCGGGATAAATACCTAAACCTAAAACATAAAGGCCACATTTTAAATCCCTACCAATTGTAAATATATTAAAGGAAAACAAATCTTTGAATCCATGGCTTCCTCTTGAATACAAAGGAAACATAGAGGATTGCAATCCCTCCAAAGTTGTCTATGTACACCGTGCAAAGCTAAAAAACGTCCCAAAATAGTTTCCGTCACCATGGAAATATCCAAAATGTCCCCAAAGATACCATGAATGTACCAACCCATGTATAACTAAAAATGGAGGACAAGAACGTGAAAGCATTTATAAAATAGAGAAATAGGCTAAACACTTTATTAAGTTTATTAAATTGAAGTGGCGATTCCATTTTGGCAAGGATTGGCTCAAACACATAAAGGTTTTTATTCCTTCTTTTTGTAATGGATAAAATTTCTAAGATGGCTGATGCAAGAACATGATAAAGATAAATTTCAATTTTATTGTAAATCTTCATTATGAGTAACTTAGGATTCGTTTTGGTGTTTTTTTGCATTCCCAATTAATGGGATCCTCTTGACCATGTAAAGAGGTCTAGCAGGTTTCCCTCCAAAAGACCAAGTTTAAATATTTGATTTTATTAAGTAGCATAAAGGGGTCATGGGTTAGTGGTACCATTAAGAGGATGATGCAAATGTTGTACAAGAGGTAATAATTTGTAATCAAGGTTTATAACCCACTAAAGTGAGGTTGCATACTGAAAATTTATTGTAGTTAGGTATTTACAAGTCTTGTAACTACCCCATCTTGGTGAATATGAGGATATATTAGAATAAAAGAGAGAATTAGTTAGTTTAGAAAGGTAGAGGTCAGTTAGGAGGTGAGAAAAATAAGTCTAAGAGCCTTGAAGGCTCGGGAATTTGGAGAAATACCTAAGTTGATATAAGTTTGCAGGATTCTTAAAGATAAACCTTGTAAATATATAGAAAATGTATATATTATTCGAATAAAGAGTTTGAATCATGTTGTCTTGAAGATAATGTGATGATTGTAGGTTGGAGCACTTTTAAGAATTATTGGTCATAAAGATGAATGATAAGAAAAACCCTAAAATAATTTAAAAATCAAGTTATTGGAAGCTTATAGGTAAGAACTTATGGTATTGTTTCTTATGTGAATGGTGATTAGATATATTTGGGACATTTCTCTAAAATTAATGATGAATGGATGACTTAGAAAGAGGTGTAAATGTATGCTTAGAAAGAGTGTATTCAAGTATTCATTGGTAAAAGTTCCAAAACCTAGTAACCCAAAAAAATCGGTCATTACACGATTGTAAGTGGTATTTTTGAGAGATTTAAGTAAAATTGATAAGGAATTAATTTGGAATACCTAAAGGATGTGTATATGGTTCTGAATATAGATTGAAAATTTGAAAAATCCTTAAAATTTAACAAAATGAAAATAAGCCCATAAAAAGAGCTTGTTATTCCTAAAATGTTAACACCCCTTTTTCAAAATAAACGTAAATGTTCTTATCAATTCTTGCTTGCTATCACATTCATAATGAGTCCGATGGGGGACACTAGGTATTTAATGCATTATTTTATTTGTCTAACACTAAGTGGTTTCGTCACATTCTTTAAAATTTTTATCCATCATCATAAAATGGATATATATTTGTCATGTGTTTATCAAAATGGATGGTGAGTTGCTTATCATGGAATTAAAATTTCACTTTGTGATATTTTCGTTTGGCTTTAAGGCTCGTATTTTGATATTTTTGGTTTTCCCATTCTGGAAATGATCTTTTGAAGTGGCAATGGTTAGAGTTGATATTTTGAAATAATACATCGTTTTCCAAAATTAAATAGTGGATTATCTTTCGTTGTATAGATTTCACTTTGAATGTCTTGTTTATACATGAATGTGGGTTTCAGGATATAAGGTTGGATATCATCATTTCATATCTTACCTTATCTTTGTTTATCCTATTGCCATGATATATATTAGATCATATAGAATTTTTTGGGCTTGAATGACACTAAAGGGGATAATATGAGGTCTTGTCAATTTGATATATCAAATGATTTTGATATCATGAACTATAGTCTAAGCCTCCATTTTTAAAGACAATTTCCAAGGCATGAGATGATAAGATTACTATGGAAGAATTGGTGGTGTCGAGTTAATGGAATTTAATGAACATGTATGAGCATTGAACAAGGTGATGGTTTCAGATTTTGGGTCATTTTTGGTTTTGCATTGGAAAGGATTTCAAGATAGGAGTTTTTTGGTTTTGAGTGAGTATGCATTATTGGTCTCGAGCTTGAGTTTTTAGTTTAACAATATGTGTCGATAACCAACAGGTATGACGTGTTCCTTTGATAGTTGTGTTTTTTTTTGGTTCGAATTGGCCTATGCAAACAAAGTTGAAATGGCATTTATATAGTTGTTGGCTATTCTGCCTGTGAAATTTTTGATCTCACCCAAGTTGCTATTTTTCATAACTAGTTGGTTTTCAAAGAAAGTTTTCATACAAAGAAATATATATCACCTGCATGATAGAAAACAATGATTTATTTAAGTTCTTGTTTAGAATTTTGAAGCATGCATGTCAATATTTTTGGTCTTTCTTTGTGTTAATGGTGAAAAATGTTCATTTTGAAGAAACAATAGCTCATTTTTAATGGCCGTTGTGTTGGGTATTGGTCATCTCGTGTTTATTCAATATAAATATGTATCACCATTTCTATTTTTTGGGTCAAAACAAAGGTATACGTTATAAGATGAAAATAATAGAGTATTTTGGAATCGGTCACTTATTACTCGTGTATGCATATTTTAAAGGTTTCTTGTTTCAAAACTTCTTATTTTGAGAACTCAAAATGATACAGTCACTTGGTCAGTTTAAAAGAAATGGTATTTTGGCTTGTTATTTTTGACTGTTTAAGATAATTTGTGGAAATGGAAATCAGTGGTTGATGTAAACTGGTTCTGCAGAATATATAGAAGCATTTCTTTCACTTCAAAAAGCTAAAATGTTATCTTTTTAGATGACTGTCACTTGTGGTTTTGATTGATGACTCTGTTTTGGGAAGTTAATGATCTTACATGCTAAAATTTGGTGATTACCTCTCGTCTTTTCAACACTATAATCATGTCTGGATGGGATGGTTGGGGTTCTATAAGATCTGGGTCTCATCACTCTTGGGGGCATAATAGTTTTCAAGGTCAATCACAGTGGAAAAGGGGTTCACCTAGGGGTGTCTGAAGGGGAGCTAGTACACTTCTAGGAGGTAGATATTTTGTCATACATGGCCCTACATTTGTTTCCAATAATTTTGATGCAAATGAACCATGCCTTCATGAAGTCCTACAAGTGATTGAATCTTACCGTAGCATTAATAATACACCTTTACATAATGTTGAACACACACCTGTTGATCATAACACGACATCTTCTAACAAGTTTGTCCAATATGCTCCTCATGTACCTTCTCACCATGTCTTACCTATTACTACCTCACCACTATTACTTGGAAAAAACCAAGATGTGCCTTCTCGTGACTTCCCACAAACCTCTAAGTGTGTTAGGTCCTCTTCCGTAGTGCCTAAGTGACTAGTGTGGTGAAAAGAGTTAAGTTGGAGGTGGAGGATGAATTTGGAATCATTACTCACACTATTTTACCAGTGGAGCCCTATGAATACGTTGAGATGATCACTAAGGAAGAGATACTATTTACTATATTTGTGTATAATATTGATTATACTTTTGTTTGGATTTGATAAACTTGTTGGACATATTAACCATTTTACATATAATTTATATTTTTGGATATGTTTAATAATTTTTGTGATATATTATATCTATATGCATATAAGTGAATGGATTTTTATATACTTAATTGTTGTTTCATGGTAATGATGTGTTGGTCTTTGAAAGGAATGAATGCTTTAATGGTTGTGTTTTTATTTAATGTGTGAAATATCTAGTGGGCCCCTGTTTTGATGATGCATAACTCATTTAAATGCCTAAAGTAAAATATTTTAAAGTGACCCAAGTCCTTGGTTATAATCATATTTATTATAAAGTATCACTTAAGTCATAAGTGAAGACTCATTATTAAAAGGAACGATAACCATATTGTACCAAGCCAAGAACAAAGATACTAATCAAACACCATGATCAATAAGATGAAAGCAATTCGCGAATAAATTTGCATAAAACCTTTACAAAAAAATGAGCAGAAATATCATATATTATTATGGAACTCAATGAATTACAATGAGAATGAGCCTTGCTTATATAGGACAGGAATAACAATCTAAGAACCAGTCAAGGTCATAGATCAAGCCATAAATCAAGGAAATAACTAGTCATCAAAGAACTATTCAAGACCATAGATTTAGGAGAGAACTAGACATCAAGGATCTAGTTAATACCATAGATCAAGGAAAGAACTATTTAATAACATATATCAAGGAAAGAACTATACCTAACAACTAGATAATATCTCCTAATATCTAAATAAGATAAATGAAATACCCACACACATAAGTGAGTGAGGATAAATAAAATAAATATCTCAACGAATGCCTATGTCGCTGCCATGAGTGATTAGATATCATCCCCAAATCAACATGGATGGATGAAGAAGATGCTGCGCATATGAATTGATGCAAAATGCACAATGGGTGCATGCAAAGGAACATCGAATGTGTGTCGGGTTGATAATATCTAAAAGCTGAAATGTCAAGTTTCTCAAGCTTTGAGTGAAGGTGCATAACTCATGTGTTGCTCATGATCCTCAAAAAGAGTCGAGCAAACAAAAATAGGAGCTTTGTCAATGTGTGATCCCAATGAAGTATATGCTCGAAAACCAATGTCATGGCGAGAATTTCACTTAACATGTGGAATAAGGGAAATAATACCCTGTGAATGTTTGCCAATACCTCTGCCAATGAAACCCATAGAATGGAGAAGACGAGAACTGAATGCAGTGGTATGCTTCTCAAAAGACTCATGCATATGAGAAGAAGTAGGATACACAACATGTGTTACTGTAATAGGCACAGATGTGGAAGAGCATGCAATAACAAGCCTCATAGGCTTAGGAGAATTAAGATCGATGTGTGCTCAATGACTGGAAGATAAATGTTAGTGGGTACAAGAGCAACATCTACAAGTGGACTAGGAGCATGGATATGGCTGTCCACAATATGATGGTGATGTTGTAGGCTAACAAGTTTTTACTGCAGGGAGTGTATTAGTGTATCCTTATCGTGAATGAGTGATTGTAGAAGAGAATTTCACTTCTTGAGTGATCTATTTTCTTCCACAAATTTTACAATATCCTCTTGAATTCCACACACTTTAGAGAAAAGCATATCATTCTCAGAATCCATGATAGATACAAAAATGCAACTCCCAAAAGTTTAGGATGTCGGGCTCAATCGAAATTGTGTCCACAATTGATTATAACACTCCTCCATATTTGACACTTTATAATTATAGTACAATTCTCAAAATAAATATTTCCAATGGAAAGAGCATGAAAAATAAGCATTTTTGAAAAAATGGCACTCAAAACCGAGTTCTTGATCCAAATCTTGCCACTAAAACAAAATAAATGCTCTTTCCTTCACAAAAAAATGAAAGGGGGCTATAGTTAAGCACATAGCATTAGGAATCAAAATATTTAAGCCCTCATATGACCATACAATATGACTAGGGGCTAAGGATTTAAATGGGTGATATTAATAGCAATCTCTTGCTCGATACCATAAAAGGAACAATAACCAGATCGTACCAAGCCAAGAACACAGATGCTAATCAAACACCATGATTAATAAGATGAAAGCAATTCACCATAATAACTTTACATAAAACCTTTGCAAACAAATGAGCAGCAATATCATATATTATTATGGAACTCAATGAAATACAATGAGAATGGGCCTTTCTTATATAGGCAAGGAATAACAATCTAAGAACCATTCAAGGTCATAGATCAAGCCATAAATCAAGGAAATAACTAGTCATCAAAGAACTAGTTAAGACCATAGATTTAGGAGAGAACTAAACATCAAGGATCTAGTCAATACCATAGATCAAGGAAAGAACTAGTCAATACCATAGATCAAGGAAAGAACTATACCTAACAACTAGATAATATCTCCTAATATCTAAATAAGATAAAATAAATATCCACACACATAAGTGGGTGAGGATAAATAAAATAAAGGTAAATAATGTACCTAGGTGAACTTGAGCTGAGGTAAATACCTACTCTAACAATTATAAGTTATAAAATTCCTTTAAAAGTTATTCAAATAATTCAATCGGTTATAATTGATTCTATTTAAGAAGATGTTATAAAAGGACTTGGAGGATACAATTATAAAGGATGAGAAATCAGGTATTGTAGCTATTTTGAAGGTTACTTCATTCTTAATTATTTTTTGCAATGTTTTTCTTAGGCAAGCGATCTTATTGGTGTTGTGATGACACTGTTTTGAGGTTTGAGTATGAATTTCAAATGTAGCAGGTATATCCAAATTTAATATTATTTCTTCAATTATCTGATTGATTATTCTGCATTTTATCTAATTGATTATAGATTTTTTCTGTCATATCCAGAGAAATCCTTGATGATATTTTCATTTGATCTCGAAATAAATGTAATTTGTAGCCATGTTGGCTTTGATTTTGAATCATGACCTTGTTAAGATGTTGTTTTAGTGATCATTGTACTCTCTTTCATTAATGCAAAATTTGTTTCTCTTCATCATGTCTATCTTTATTTTTCATCTTATCATTTGTGTAAATATGTTCATATGTTAATATCTTTTATTTTCTTTCTTTTAAGTTTGTTGTTATGTTTTTATCTTCAAGATCATAATATCATTTGATAAATCATTACAAGGAAGATATTATAATTTATCACTCAAGGTTTTCACCTTTTCAAGAGGTTACCTAACTAATAGGTTTCACTCTGTCGGATAAAGGTTGATAACATATATTTTATATAGAAAATTAGTTTAATTTATGAGTGATTATTTTGCATATAAAGTCATTAAGTTTAAGGGAAATATCTTTATCAATTTAATTAATATTTATGTGGTCTTGTTGCATATTTTATTATGTTTGTTTGTTCTTTTGTTGGAGTGTGTATATTCTCTTTATTGCCAAGAAATAGAAACTTCCCAGATCTTAGGTTGAATCATTATTGAACCTATGTTAAACTACCCACGCTTAAGCCAATTATTAAGTATAACTACGATTAAACTCATTTGATTCCGTCTTGAAATTTTACGTTAGGCAAAAGGGTTGATTGGTTATCGGTCTAATTTTCATCGATAACAAATTTTGAGACTCCACTGGGGATCCATTTCTATTTCTTATTTCTAAGTGGATTTCTTCTAACTATCCACTTTTCTCTTCTTTTTGAATTCTATTATAGAGTAGATTTATTCTAACTATCTACTCTTGAATTTCATCAATGACCATTAGAGGCTTTGCACCTCTTGATCAAGTTGGTTTACTCATTAGAAATACTCAATTAGACGTTAATTATGACATTCAAACTACTATTTAGGATTTCGCAGCCTCTGTTGCATAGTTTTTGCTCAAGTCAATTAGGTCCTTAATGAAAAAGAGGATAGATACCTTGATATCCAAAGGCTCATAAGGTCTAATATTCCAAACCCAACGTGACATTGTAAAGAGAAATAAAAAAGTTAAAGATGAAAGGGAAGAAACTTTAAAATCTGAAAATAAATCTAAAGTTTTACCTTTGGATATTGTGAATGATAAAAAGCTTCTTAAACATTTCTATTAGATTAACCTTTGACTTGTGTTGTCTTATTCTAATTCCTTTACAATGGTGATGAAGGTGATAGAGAAAGGAGACAAAATGGAGAAGAAAGAGAAAGGGTGCCTAGTCCTAACCATAACCGAAATAGGATCTCTGGGTTTGAATGAAATAAGGAAAATGTTACTGATGATGAAGCATTAGATCACGAAGAAGATAACCTCAGCCCATGGCTTAAGGAAATCCAATTGATATTGGAAGAAACCCTCCCAAATTACCATCTTTAAAAGGCATTCAATTACCCAATTTTTCTGGTGAGTATGGATCATCTTGGGAAGATCATCTTGATTCATTCAAACTAATATGTGCAACCATAGGGGTAACAAATGAAAGGGATTATTTAAGACTCTTCTCACATAACTATTGAGGGTAGAGCCTATAAATCCTTTATTAGTTTTCCTTCAAAATCCCTTACTAGGTGGTCGATATAGAAGACTGGTTAGAAGACTATTTTGGGAAATATAAAGATGAATTTGAACTCATGAATGAACTTTATAACATGACTATGGACCCTGGTGAGACTATTTATCATTTTACTATTTGTTTCACCAAGTTACAAAAAATATACCTTCTAATGTAAGACCTTCAAAGAATATAGAAAGGCTATATTATTTTGTTCTTTACCATCAAAATATAGGCTTATGTTAGAAGATAAAAAATCTATGACTTTGAAGAGACTCTTACTTTCTATTTACAATATGAAAGAAGTTGAAGAGAATTGGTTTCAAAGATAGATCATCATCTAACTCTTCTACTGAAAATATAGAAATTATGAATGCTATTCAAAATTTGGGAAATGAGTTGGTCACCATTAAAATACAATTAAATGACCAACCCTCATCCTAAAAAAACACACCTACAGGTTCAAGTAAGGTAAAAAGTGAATATGGAAAGTCAAAACCGAACTTAAAGAGATGTACTTTGGGATTTGTGAACTAGACCATGACCTTGACACACATGTAAAGTCTGTTGAGAAAGTTAGGAATCTTATCAAAGGTAAGAATGTGTCAAAAATGTGTATTTTTGTTTACTCTGATGTAAATGCAGTGCAAACTTGGTCAAAATAATATGAAAAATGATGGTAAAAAGGGAAAAATAGTTGATGATTCTAAAGGAAGGCATAAATATGATCAACCTGATAAAATGAAAACACATGAAAAGCCTAAAAAACCTATTTCATATGATGTGCCATCTGGTTTGAATAATGCACAATATCATCCTTATAAAGGTAAACATTTACAAAATCTTCTATATTTCCTTCTAGGGTATGATATTGTAGCTGATATGAAGAACTCTAGGAGTAATATGAATATGTTTGAGAGCCTTGGATTACCTAGTCAATTTGAAAAAAATTGGAAGTTGCTCACAAAAATAGATCTGAACCTAAATCATTAGTGGTTGTCCAAGAAGATGAATCTGATAGTGAAACAAATAATGATGAATATCAGGTGATGAATCAATCCAATTCTGCACCTGATTATATTCCACCTTTCTATGTGATAGTTAAAATTTAGAATAAAATCATTCATAACTGTATATTAGATACAGGTGCATCAAATAACATTATGCCTAAGTCTATTGTTGATCAATTGGGTGTTCCATATGAACATGACAATAGAAAACTAACTGGTTTTGATTCTCGTCAAACCAAATGTTGTGGTAAATTTAGGGACATAGTCATTAAGATAACACAAGATGAAAGAGTTAGATTTATTGGAAATGTGCATATCTTAGACATACTTGCTAATTGTTATGTTGCTTGGAAGAGATTGGTCTCAAGCCACATGTGATTTTGTTGGGAAAGATCTTACTTGGGCACTAGTTGGAAATGCCATAACATTCATTCACAAAGAAGAATGGTCAGGTACACCAATTGAAGGAATTTCATCATCTATTTCTTTTGTAGAAACTGGTATGGGAACTTATGGTTTAAATTCATTAGACATCAATGCTTTTGATGATGAAGATTACCAACATGCTAGATTATTACCCTCTGATGACATTTGGAAAATGTGTTTTGATGGAGCTTGTTCACAATTTGGAAATGGTGCTGGTATAGTCATTAAATCACCCATAGGAAGACAATTCAATTATGCATTTCAATTGGCATTTGAAGCAAAAAATAACACAACCATTGAATTTGAAGCCTTGTGTTTAGGCTTGCCATAAGATCTAAGTCTAAATATTTATAAGTTGGTTGTTTTTGGAGATTCTAACTTGGTTATCATTTCAATTGACAAGTGAAAAATATCTATAAGACCAATCGAATTATCATTACACTCAAAATGTTTGGTCTTTTATTGAGAAATTTGAGGCCTTTAACATCAATCATATCTTTCAGAATTCAATTCCAGAGCTGATAAACTTGTTGTTTTCTTCTAATCCCAATTTTTTTATTAGCTTGACTGTATTTTCAAAGGAATTTTATAAGACCTATGATACCTGATTTGGAGACTAATTGGTATGTTTTCTCTTATGATGAGCATATTGACACATTTTTAAAGGAAATTATTTTGACTCAGATGACTATGTGTTGAATTACGGTGATTATTTAACTTTCTAGTAATAAATTGCATGCTGGTTTAGTAATCTTGGAATCCATGTTTTCACCTCATGACCAACCAAAAATTTCTTCTTTTTTTGAACCTTCTAGAAGAATCATAGGTGAAACCATTTTTGTCAACCTAGGTACAAAGAAGAACCAAAATATGTCTATCTTGGTGCTTGTTTGACTCCCAAAGAAAAAGAGGCTTTCATCAAATTACTAAAAGAATTCATTGATGTTTTAGCTTGGTCATACAAATACTTAAAGGTTATGACACTAGGATCATCAAACATGACATCCCTATTAAACCTGGAATCAAACATGTTCATCAAAGCCTAGAAGAGTAAGCCCCTTATTAGAAGACACCATCAATAAGGAGCTTGAGAAAATGTTAGAAGGTGGTTTCATTTACCCTATAAGATATTCTAAATGGTTGTTAACTTAGTGCTAGTAAAGAAAAATGGAGACATCCATCTCTTTGTGTTGATTTTAGAGATTTAAATCATGCAAGCACTAAAGATAACTTCCCTTTTCCAAATATTGATCAAATCTATAGTAGGTCACCGGATCGGAAATGATGTCTCTCTTAGATGGATTTTTAGGTTATAATCAGATTTTTGTAAATCCAGAAGATAGACATAAAACCACCTTTACTACACGAAAAGGTACCTTTTCTTTCAATCATATGCCTTTTGGTTTAATAAACAATGTTGCCACATTTCAAAGAGCAATGCATGTAGCTTTTGATGATTTGATTGGAGTTATAATTCAAGTTTATTTGGATGATCTAACTATGTATTCTAGGAAAATGAAAAAACATTGGATCACCTACGAGAAATCTTCATTCGCTACCACAAATATGGTATTTCTCTAAATCCAAAAAAATATTTTTGGCATTACTGAGGGTAAACTATTAGGTCATATCATCACAAAAATTGGTATTTCTATTGACCTAAAAAGATTAAGGCTATTCAAGAATTATAACCTCCCAAAAATGAATCTGGTTTACATTCCTTTTTGGAAAAATCAATTTTGTGCGTAAATTCATATCTGATTTTTCTAATAAAGCTACCCCATTACAGATTTTGCTTGAAAAAGAATCATGGTTTCTCATGGGACTCTCATGTTGATTCTACTTTCACTGACGTAAAAAATGCTATTGCTTTCTACACCTGTCTTGGCTAAACTGACTTGTCAAAACCTTTTGTCTTGTATTTAAATACTACTGATAAGGCTATGGGTGCTATCATAACTCAATATTTTGAGTCAAACAATGAGAAACCCATTGCTTATTTCAGTCAAACTTTAAAAGATGCTAAAGTTAGGTATCCTTTGATTGAAAAAATTGTTTTCACATTAGTTTCAGTCTTAGGAAAATATAAGTATTTGTTGATGGGAAATAAGATCATTGTTCATTCTAACATTCTAGTTTTAGCCTATTTTCTTAAGCATCCAGTGATTGATGGAAGGTTAGCCAAGTGGATTTTCAAAATCCAAAAATTTGACTTAGAGTTAGAAACGTGAAAAACCATCAAAGGTAATGAACTTGCTAAACATCTAGCTGAAAATGTTGATTCCAATATCAATGTGGTCATCCTAGCAGTTGATGATATCTTGCATGTTTTCCTCATTTTCAAACCATGACAGGTAATGAGTTATCATCCAAATTCAATATAGGTTTCAACATGCATGAATGGGATTGTTTATTATCTCAAGATGATTGGTATCATGATCTTGTTTATTACTTTAAAACCAATCATGTCCTGAAAACTTAGACAAAAGACAACAGAGAGCACTTTGTTTTCAAGCTCTTAAGTTTTTCTTTTAGAAAAATTGTTTTTTTCAAAAACTGTGATGGTATCCTTTTGAGATGTTTGACACATGAATAACTAAACATGTGTTAAGAAGTTTTCATGAAGGTGTTTGTGGTGGAAATTTTACTGCCAAAAAAATCTACTCATAAAATACTGCGTGTTGGTTATTATTGGCCTACTTTATTCAAAGATGCATACAAATGGGTAAGGTCTTGTGCCCCTTGTCAAATGTTTGCTAGTTGTGAATGTTTACCAACCATGCCATTGAATCCTATCATTCCAAAAAAGACCTTTCTCAAAGTGGGAATTGATTTCATTTATGAAATTCATCCACCTTCTTCTTCTGGTCATAGACACATCTTAACAACTACTGATTACTTTACTAAATGGGCTGAAGCAGTTGCTCTAAAAAGCTTTGTGGCTAGTGAAGTTAATTTTTTTGAAAATAATTTTTTCACATTTTGGAGTACCTCAGAAATCATATATGATAATGGTCCACAATTTATTTCCGAGGAGTACTTAAGATTTTCTTAGTAAATACTCCATTATATCGAGCCATGCATCAAAATATTACCCATAGGGTAATGGACAAGTTGAGTCTACAAACAAAATTTTTATTAACATCATGAAGAAACACATCGATGATAGCAAAGAAATCAACACCTTAAAATTTTGAAGCCTTTTGGGCTAATATGACCACTATCAAATCAGGTATGGATTATTCCCTTCATGCTTGTTTATGGTTTGAAGCCACCATGCCTATTGAATTACAAATATCTTCAGCATGTACTTGCTTTAAATTTTGGCATAGATGACTTAAGTGAATTACAGTTACGTTTAGATGAATTGTTGGCTTTAGATCAAATGAGGGTCACTGCTTTGCAAAGTTGGAAAAAGGTAAGGATAAATTAAAAAGATTTTTTTAAAGGTTATTATAAAAAATTTTAAGGTTGGGGGTTCGGTTTTGTGTTGGGATAAAGTGAGAATAAACCCTGGAAAACATCACAAGTTCGATTCATTATGGTTGGGTCCTTACTTAGGTTGCCTTGGTGTGGGAAATTTTCCATTTGAGAGAGATTAATGGTGATTGTTGGCTTTATAGTAAATGGCCAACATTTGAAATATTTATATATAATATATATATATATATATATATAATATATATATATATATATCATAAGTTCATTCAATTCATTATGGTTGGGTCCTTACCAAGTTGCCTTGGTTTTGGGAAATAACACTTTCCATTTGAGAGAGATTGATGGTGATTGGCTGCGCTTTATAGTAAATGGCCAACATTTGAAACATTTTTATAATTGAGTTCTTCAATTATATATATATATATATATATATATATATATATATTTATTATATATTGATTTTTTTTGATTTTAGCTTTTTATTTGGTTTGTTGTTTTGTCTAT
Source organism: Taxus wallichiana var. yunnanensis (assembly GCA_018340775.1). NCBI lineage: Eukaryota > Viridiplantae > Streptophyta > Pinopsida > Cupressales > Taxaceae > Taxus > Taxus wallichiana. The sequence continues at coordinate 715,897,779 of CM031238.1, forward strand.
TTTTGTCTTGTCTTGATAAGTTGTCATGATTTTTGAAAATCTAATATGCTACATTTTGCAAGTATTTTGGATCAAGATGAGGGTGTTCATCAGACTATTCGATGGTAAGATTTTTTGAAGCTTTCAATTAAAATAATTTATAGAATATATCAATTAGATTTTCATGAATAATATTTTTCTGATATATTTGATGTAAAGAAAGCATACTTATTTTTCAAAACAATGAAGGCTAACTTTATTTTTATCTTGTCCAACCCTCACTTCCCAATCTCTTGTATTTCCTTCTTCACTCATGATTTGGAATTTCATCCCTTTTGATCTAAAATAATTACGGGTCTCGCGAGATCGACTCAAGAAACAACTTGTGTTTCACTCTTGAGCATGTTAAAATTTAATCATTTTTTGATGCAACCTAGTCTCTTGTCACAAGAAACCAGCCAACATGGTCACCAATGTTATTGCTAAAATTTTAACACCCCCTTTTTCAAAATAACCATAAATATTCATATCACTTCTTGCTTGCTATCACATTCATAATGAGTCCGATGGGGGCCACTAGGTATTTAATGCATTATTTTATTTGTCTAACACTAAGTGGTTTCATGGAATTCTTTAAAATTTTCAGCCATCATCATAAAATGGATATATATTTGTCATTCGTTTATCAACATGGATGGTGAGTTGTTATCATGGAAATCAAATTTCATTTTTGTGATATCATTGTTTGGTTTTCAAGCCCTATTTTGATATTTTTGTTTTCCCATTCTGAAATGATATTTTGAAGCGGTGGTTGAAATTGATATTTTAAAATATTATGTTTTTGTTTGAAATCGACTAGTGGATTGTATTTTGTTGTATAGCTTTCACTTTGAATGTCTTGTTTATACATGAATGTGGGTTACAGGATATAATGTTGGATCTCCATCTTTTCATATCTTACCTCACACTTTGTTTAGCCTATTTCCATGATATATATTAGATCATATAAAATTTGTTTGGGCTCAAATGACACTAAAGGGGATAGTATAAGGTCTTGTCAATTTAATATATCAAATCATTTTGATATCATGAACTATAGTCTAAGCCTCCAATTTTTAAAGTTGATTTCCAAGGCATGAGATGGCATGAGTATAGTGGAATAATTGGTGGGGGTGAGTTAATGGCATTAAATGAACTCATATGAGCATTAAACAAGAAGGTGATGGTTTCATATTTTGGGTCATTTTTTGGTTTTGCATTGAAAAGGATTTTGAAGCTCAAAGTTTTTATCGTTACGGCGAGTATGCATTATTGGTCTCAAGCTTGAGTTTTCATTTTAACAATACATGTCGATAACCAAAAAGTATGAATTGTTCTTTTCACATTTATTTATTTTTGTTTGGTTTGAGTTGGCCTATGTGTAAATGAAGTTGAAATGACATTTTTATACGATTGTTGGGTATTATGTCTATGAAAATTTTGAGCTCACCCAAGTTGATATGTTTTGTATACCCATTTGGTTTTTGAAGAAAGTTTTCATATAAAGAAATATATATCACTTGCATGTTTGAAAATAATGATTTATTTAAGTTCTTGTTTAGACTTTTGAAGCATGCATGTGAATCTTTTTGGGTCTCTGCTATGTTAATGGTGAAAAATGTTCATTTTTTTAAGAAATAGTAGCTCATTTTTTTTAATGGCCTTTGAGTTAGGTATTAGTCATCTCAAAAGCTTGTTCAATAGAAATATTTATCACCATTTATATTTTTGAAGTTGAAACAAAGGTCTCTATTTGATAAAAAATGAACAAGTTTTCAACTATCTTGTAGATTCATTGCTCATTGGTTTTTTTATGGGTAAATATTGATTGTATAATAAAAATCGAGCTCTTGACTTCATTTTGGTTATTTGATAAAATTTCTTCAAATCTCTAGAGTTTGTGGTGCATGCATTTTTAGTTGTTTTGTGGAAACAATGATGAATTTTTGGGTATATAATAATTGTTGATTATATTCTATATATGAAACTATGATGACAATTATAAGATGAAAATAATGGAATATTTGAAGCTCGAGTTGGCTTATTACACATGTGTATGCATATTTTAAAGGTTTTTGTTTCAAAACTTCTTATTTTGAGAAACTCAAATGATACATCATTTAGTTGATTTTAGAAAGAAATGACATTTTGGCTTGTTATTTTTGAAAGTATAAGATAAATTTGTGGAAATGGAAATCAATGGTTGATATAGACTAGTTCTACTGGGATATATATAAAAACATTTTTTTCACTTAAAAAGATAAAATGTTATCTTTTAGATGACTATCACTTGTGATTTTGATTGATGACTATTTTGGGAAAGTTAATGACCCTTACATGCTAAAATTTTGTGATTACCTCTCCTTTTCAACACTATAATCATGTCTGGATGGGATGGTTGGGGTTATAGAATATTTGGTCTCATCACTCTTGGGGGCATAATAGTTTTCAAGGTCAATCACAAGTGGTAAAGGGGTTCACCTAGGGGTGGCCGAAGGGGAGCTAGTACGCTTTGAGGAGGTAGACCTTTTGTTAGACATGGCCCTACACGTGTTTCCATTCATTTTGATGCAAATGAACCATGCCTTCATGAATTCCTACAAGTGATTGAATCCTATCCTCACACAAACCTTCCCGTAGCATTAATAACCCTTTACATAATGTTGAGCACACACATGTTGATCATAACCCACATCTTCTAACAAGTTTGTCCAATATGCTCCTGATGTACCTCCTCACCATGTCTTACATGTTACTACCTCACCACTATTACTTGGAAAAACCAAGTTGTGCCTTCTCATGACTCCCCACAAACCTCTAAGTGTGTTAGGTCCTCTTCCATAGTGCCTAAGGTGACTAGTGTGGTGAAAAGAGAGTTAAGTTGGAGGTGGAGGAAGAATTTGGAATCATTACTCACTATTCTACCTAGTGGAGCCATATGAATACGTTGAGATGATCACTAAGAGGAGAGACACCATTTGCTTTGATTTGATAGGGGAAGATTGATTATTTGTTGTTTGGATTTGATAAACTTGTTGGACATATTAACATTTTACATATACTTTATATTTTGGGATATGTTTCATAATTTTTGATGACAATATTATATCTATATGCATATAAGTGAATGGATTTTTATGTTTAATTATTGTTTCATGGTAATGATGTGTTGGTATTTTAAAGGAATGAATGAATTTTTAATGGTTGTGTTTTACATTTATTTAATGTGTGAAGTATCTAGTGGGCCCCTGTTTTGATGACTCATGCCTCATTTAAATGCCTAAAGTAAAATATTTTAAAGTGGCCCGAGTCCTTGGTTATAATCATATTTATTATAAAGTATCACTTAAGTCATAAGTGAAGACTTATTATAAGTTATAAATTATTCATTTAAAATTTATTCAAATAATTCAATCGGTTATAATTGATTTTATTTAAGAAGATGTTATAAAAGGACTTGGAGGATACAATTACAAAGGATGAGAAATCAAGTATTGTAGCTATTTTGAAGGTTATTTCATTCTAAATTATTTTTGTGCAATGTTTTTTTGAGGCAAGTGATCTTACAAGCATTGTGATGACATTTTTTGAGGTTTGAGTATGAATTTCAAATGTAACAAGTATTCTATAGATTTAATATTATTTCTCTGATTATCTGATTGATTATTCTGCATTTTATCTAACTAATGCAAGATTTTTGTTTGTCATATCTAGAGCAAGCCTTGATGATATATTCATTTCGATCTTGAAATAAATGCAATTTATAGCCATGTTGGCTTTGATTTTGAATCATGACCTTGTTAAGACGTTGTTTTAGCATAATTGTATTCTTTTTCTTAAAACAAAATTTATTTTTCTTCATCATGTATATCTTTATTTTTCATCTTATCAATTGTGTAAATATTTTCATATGTTAATATATTTTATTTTCTTTCTTTTAAGTTTGTTATTACATTTTTAATCTTCAAGATCATTTGATAAATCATTGCAAGGAAGATATTATAATTTAGCACTCAAGGTTTTCACCTTTTCAAGAGGTTACCTAACTAATAGGTTTCACTTTGTTAGATAAAGGTTGATAACATGTGTTTTATATAGAAGATAAATTTAATTTATGAGTTATTATTTTTCATATAAAATCATTAAGTTTAAGGGAAACCTCTTTATCAATTTAATTAATCTTTGTGTGGTCTTGTTGCATCTTTTGTTATGTTTTTTTTTTTTGTTGGATTTTGTATATTCTCTTTATTGTCAAGAAATAGAAACTTCCCAGATATTAGGTTTAATCATTATTGAACCTATGTTAAAATACCCATGCTTAAGCCAATTCTTAAGTACAACTACGATTAAACTAGGTTTGATTATGTCTTGACCTTTTGTGTTAGGTGAAAGGGTTGATTGGTTGTGGGTATAATTTTCATCGACGATAGATATCTCGTGTCTGTATAACCACTGAATAGGGTTTGTGAGACTCAAAATGTGCATAAAACTCATTTTGACATGGGAAAATGAATGAAACCTGAACTATAACTACTTTTGGAAGTTTATAAACTATTGGTAAAGTTTGGAAGAGTAGATATTAGGAGAATAACATTGGAAAATTATAAAACCCCTTGAAAATTTGAATTCTATGAAGTAAAATTATAGAAAGCTTATTTACTTCAATGAACTGGGCATTTTCATCTTGTAAAACCAAAATAAGAAAGGTAGATAAGGGTGATACAAATCTTGAGTTCCTTTTAGGTTCTTGATGTGTGAAATTGTTCAAAATATGAATCATTCTCATGATCGGTATGGTAAAACCTTGATTTATGTTTTGAAGGATAAAAATAACAGTGACCTTGGATTATTATGTTGGTTTGGTATTAAGAATACAAGGATGAATGACATGCAAAAGAAACAAGACCAAAATAAGTTCAAAAAAGAAAACTAAAGCTGATATGAACTATTGTTTATATGATAAGTTATGTTCTTTCATTTCTAAGTTATGTATGAGCAAGGTATAACATTTAGGTTGCATTAAGAGAGGAAAACATGATGAAATAGTTGGAAACATAAACCAAAGGTGAGGAACTGATAATTATTCATGATATTTTGATTGGGAAGCTTGTAAAGATTTTACATGGTTTGGTATAAATGAATCTAGCTAGTTGATTATCAAGGTTGTTGTTGTAGATTTATTTACATCAATGACACATTTTATAACTTATATAAAATATAAGTGATACAACAAAAATTGCAAATTATTTTTTTAGAGAGATTATAAGGATACATTGGTTACCCCATAACATATTTTCAATATGAGATGTGAAGTTTGCTTTGAAATTTATGAAAACATTATGGAGGAATTTAGGTACAATATTACAAAGTGGTTTAACTTATAACCCACATATATGGATATACAAAGGTAATGGATACATATTTAGGTAATGTTATAAAATACTTAGTTGGAGATAAGCTAAGGACACAAGATAGTAGTGGCACAAACAAAATTTGCATACAATAATTTAATGAACAAAAGTACAAGGAAAAATCATTTAAAACTGTATATGGTAGTATTTTGAATGGATTGGTGATATTTTTCATCATAATTAGTGAAAAAAGTGTAGAAGCTAACATTTCTACAAAATACATGTATATAGTGCACCAACAAGTACACAAGGAATCACAAATGAGTAATACATATTATAATCCACATGTAGATTTAAAGATAAGACAAGTTGATTTCCGGGTTGGGGACATAATCTTACCCTACTTGAGGAAAGAGATATTTCCAAGAGGTACTTATGAAAATATCTAATGGAAGAAGGTAGGACTATGTAAATTATTGAGGATGTTTGTATCTAATGCATACGAGGTTGATTTGCAATAATATATTGATATTGTAAGCATTTTCAATGTGGCAAATTTTTATCATTATTTTGAAGGAAATAGTAGTGAAGAAAGAATAAGTTCAAATTGGAGATATCGGGTGACATAAAAGTGTGTGAAGAAGTATAAATGGTAATTTATACAAGAATAAGGACAATGTGTAATAAAAACTACAAGTACCTAATAAAATGGACAGGTAGAGTTATGGAAGATGTGACATGGACAAGTGTAACCGGAGTAGCAAGACATGAAATTATAAAGAAATACATCACATGCGTAGGATCTCATTAAACATTTTTATTACTTGGGGTATATGTCGTAGGAGAATTTGGGTTTGTAGGAAATTTACGTCAAGTTTTTTTGTTAGAATAGAATTTTCATGTTTTTATATTGTTTACACTTTGTGTACATCCCAAGGATATTATTCGGTATGTGGTATCTTATATATTCTAAAAAATGTTTCAAACATTGCCACGAGAAAGTATTTCAATAATACAACACCAAAATGAGTCTATTAGAATAAATAGATATGCACATGAAATAGATATCTAGAATGTACTACAATATTTTATCAATTTTTATATTTTTAGACCATTTTGTTATATTTTTGGGTCTTCACAATGAAGAAATACATTTATGAAGGGTCATGAATTTGTGTGTTGCATTATTTGGAGTGTGCAATTCCTTTTGTGTAATGTTTGTAAAGTGAATAGTTAATCTCTCCAATGTTTGGTCTATTGCGCAATTGTTTAGTGCAAAAACATTGTCCATTGAATCCTATTCAAGTTGCAAACTTAGATTGATTAATCGATTGAAGGCATAAATTATATAAATGACTGACTAGTTATGTTGAGGTCTATTTTTGTGTCCTTTGATACTTTATTTTGAATTTTATAGAATTAGGAGTCTTGGCATGAATGACTATATAAGTAGAGGAAGTTAGCTTAAATTAGTAGTTCAAGTTTAAGTCATAACTTAGAGCATGCATAAGGATGTATTAAGAATGTGATCTTAAGGTTAATCATGAATTAAAAAATAAAGTTGTTGTGACATGATAGGAGATAATTTATCACTAGATTATGATTATATCAAAGGTGTAAAAACAAATCTTTAGAAGAGTAAAGGATTAATCGATGATGATCAATCTGATGTTGCTATTTATTTGAATAATATATCATAGAGATTTATTTTTTTATAAATCGTGTTCATTTCATCATTCTATTGATGCATGTTTGATTTAGGTTAAGTATTATATCACACACATTCTAAGGGATTCAATTTTTAATGTCATCGTTCATTGAGCTCCCCACCATGTCCGTGTTATTTGGTATCAATGTAGGATTTATTTCCTTGAGGATAGGCACAAAATATCTTTTGGTTTTCCAAATTTGTGAGTGTGGGTAGAAATTCATTGCAGGACATCTTTCACTAGGTGATTATTAGGCACAAGGTGCTAAATAGAAGTGACATAGTAATATTCTATGGTTTTAGATAGTACATATTGTGGGTAGATGATCATTGTAGGAGTTTTATAACAAGAGGATTTTGGGTAGAAAGTTCATACATTGTGCTTGCAAATTTAGAGAAATAAAAAGATAAATAGCATTGAAATGACACATTAGAGGAATATATGATACCAAAATTAGGGCATAAGAGTTGAGGACTTGGCCAAGACGATGTGAATTATGCAAGCTCACTCAAAAGCAATGGAATTTATACAATAATGAGGTGTTTTTCAGAAAATAATAGTGATGATAAAGGAAAACCCATGCAACAAGGAGAACATGTTTCCAATGTGAATGCGAGTTTAATGCAAATGCAAAGGAAGAGGAAGTGAAATATGATTTTGAGGATAACATTCTTTGTACAATTTATAGGATGGGAAGTGATCCTAAGTTAGATACCTCATGTTATTTTTGTAGTTTGGAACCAATAAAGGTTGTGGATTAGATTAAAAAATGGAAAAATATTTTGAATATGAAGACAGAGGATCCCGTTAAGTTCAAGTTTGTGTGCATGAACAAAAAGGTCATACATCACTTTAGTGGGAACATATTCTTATCAACCAAGTGTATTGAAGTAAGAAAAATATTATGACATGGGATAGGATGGCGAAAAATATCAAATAAAATTTATTATATACATATTTATATTTAATTTTATTCGAAAGGTTAAAAGGATTACAACAAAGAGAATTTAGTGTGAAGGAATACACAAAGCGGTTTTACAAAATCATTAGAGCAGAAATGTGGATAATGACATGGAAGAAATATAAAGGTGCATAGCTAGATTGTGCATAAAAATTCAAGATGAGATCAATATGTTAAAATTTAATTGCATGTAAAAATCCTATGAGTATTCTCTGAAGGCAAGTGAGAAATTGAATTACAAACAACAAAGTGTTAACTATGGAAAGGGAATGGTTTCACAAGGTTTTTGTGAGTAAAGGTAGAGATAATTTTACTGTAAAGGAAAACATGTAATGTTTGAATTCATAAGGTGAAAAAAATCTTGAGGAGGTAGTCATGTGTCTTAAGGAAGAGGTTATGTAGGAGGTTATGAATTTAATTTCACATGTTATAGGTGTGGAGAAAAAAACATATAGCATATGCATTTCCATACACCTAAAATGGTGCTAAGAAAGTTACACACATTGTTCAGGAAAAGTAAATGGCTTGATGAGTCATACATAGAGATGGGAAAAGTGCTAATTTTAGAGAGCATATTGTTGAAACCAAAGAAGGGGATATTGGCATTGAGTAGAGAATATGTTTATTTATGATGGCATGTAAAGGTGGGAGGAAAGAAATACAAGGTAATAGTGGATTGCGGAAGCATCGATAACTTGGTGTTAGAAGAAATAATGGATAAACCATAGTTGATGAGGATTGAACATTTGAATCCATATAGAGTGTCATGGTTAAAAAAGGAACACAACTATTGTGAAGGAGAAATGTTTGGTCAAATTCTAGATTAGGAGATATAGATATGAAGTGATGTGAGACATCATTCATATGGATGCATGTTATGTGCTACTAAAGTAGGCCTTTCTAATTTGACCATAAATCACAACATGATAGTTGCGTAAACATGTACAAAATGGAGAAAGATGTGAAGTAATATACTCTGAATCCATTGTGAGATAATAATGAAGTGGCATAAAGAGTTTTGTTACTTTTAGGTAAGTAGTTATTGAGTGAAGTGAAGCATGACAATGGATTCTTTGCACTAATAAAATAATGTAGATTGTGTAAAGGGGAAACATGGAAGAAGTGACGAAAGGAGAATAAATAATACCACTAGAGGTGAAAATAATGTTGGGAGTTTGCACACATTGTGTCTAGTGAGTTACCTTAATGGTTACCACCTATGAGAGACATTAGACATTGCATGGATTTAATTCCAAGATAAATTTTTCCAAACAAGGTAGCCTACAAATGACACCAAAATAGAATGCAAATATACATAAGTAATTCCAATAATTTTTAGATAGGGGACTTATAAGAGAGAGTATAAGCCCATGCAAAATGATGAAAATTCTATCACCAAAGAAATGTGGTGATTTTTGTATGTGTATTGATTTGAGAGCCATAAATAATATCATCATCAAGTACAAGCTTCCATTGTTGTACATGGATGAAATTATGGATTGTTTGAGTGAAGAAAATTATGTAAATAAGATTGATTTTAAGAGTGAATGTCATCAAATTCACATAAGGGAAAAAGATGAATGGAAGACAACATTTAAGACTAAAGAAGGATTACATTAGTGACTTATAATGGCGTTCAGATTTACCAACACACTAAGCAATTTTATGAGGTTGATGTGTCAAGTATTGAAACCATGTTTAGGTAAGTTTTTCATTGTATAATTATATGATATTCTAATTTTTAGAAGGACACTCAAGGAGAATTTTCTACATATCAAGGAAGCTTTGTTGAGACTACATGAAGAGAAGTTGTTGATCAATATCAAAAATGTATTTATATGCAAGAATATTGGTTTATCTAGAATTTGTGATTTTTGGGGAAATATTGAAGATGGACCTTGAAAAAGTATGCATAATTGTGGATAATCCATCGCCAAGAAGTGCTTCTAAGGCATAAATTTTTAATGGGTTAGCTAGATTCTACCACAAGTTCATAAATAACCACGTGGTGTATGTGCATCGATTACGAGAGGCCATAAGGGGGTGTTGTCATGCAAATGTGCAACATGAAATTTGAAACTTTTAGGCATGAAAACTTAGCCAAAATTGAAAAAATTCTCTCGAGTCTTCCCAAAACCCTATCTTAGTCAGTTTGTTAGTTGTGTCATGCCTATTTTTACCTTATAGGTACTTCCAAGATGATAAAAATTCAAGTACAAGTGTTTTAAATGATATGAGAAGGTCAAAAATCTCATTTAGTGAAATGCTTCCAATGATTAGTTTTTAGAAGGCCTAGTAAAGGCCAATTTTAACCTCTCCAATACTAGTATGCATCCTGTGAGACAGAATGAAAATCTCAAACTCATCTGGAGATGATATTGAAGATCTAGAAATTTTTTTGAACTAATTTAGGAAGTTTTAGGAAATTTTTGGAGGTTTAGGGACAAACAATGCAACATCGGGTTTCTAAGGTGTAAGGAGCGGATAGTCAAAATTGGTACCTGATCTTCCACATATGATTCTAGGAGCTATGTGATGAATCAAGAGGAAAAACAATACTCATTAAATAACTAGAAGGATTCTCTACAATATGGAATTTTCAAATCTTTCAAAAAAAAAGAGTATCTTATAGAGGCAACTCGGTTTGAGACACACCTCATTGTCCCGAGTAAACATGCATAATTTTAGTGATATTTAGGAAGAATTGAAGTTTGATACCCATACCATTGTTCTTTTTATGCTTATGGGATTCAAAATCATATAAGTTTTCACTAAAAATGCCTCATAGAGCTCCAATAATCAAACTTTCAAGTTCTCTTTCTAGCGAACAAGTTTGTTGTAAGAATATTTTTGAAGAGGACACTTGTCAAGCCCATGATGAGGCACATTTTTTTGTCCCTATTGTCCCTATCCCAAGGGGACATAGTGACATAAAATTTCTCCCCTCCTCATCTTTTCCTCATGGATCTTCACATGACCTCAAACTAGCCCCCGAAGCACTAAACGACCTATTTCTAGCCCCCTCCATCTCACATTGTGAAGGTGCCACTTGTCACAAACAGGCGAGGGAAAATATTTATGTCCCTCCTATCCCTGTTCCTAGGGGATAGAGGGGAAAAGAAAATTCACCCCTCTCTTTCCCCTTTCATGGTTTTCATATGAACAAGTCTAAGCTCCTAAGTGCTAAAAATGTTCTTTCCTCACTTCCTCCTTGCCAAATCATGTTACACCACTTGTCATAACCACGTGAGGTAACAATTTTTCCCCTTCATATCCCCATACATATTAGGAGAGAGGGGATGATAAAATTTACTCCTCTCTTTCCCATTCCATGGTTTTTAATGTGACAAAAAAATAGCTCTGTAGTGCTTAAACAAGCCTTTCCTAACTCCCTCCTCATCGAATATACCTCACCACTTGTCATCACCACATGAGGGAAAATGTTTCTACCCTCTTTTCCATATACCTAGGGGATATTTGGGAAAAGGAAATGTTACCCTCTTTATCCCCCAATTAGGTCTTCCATATGATCCAATCTTAGCCTTAGGTGTTAAAAAGCTTGTTTTGCCTCATTCCCCTCTCATCCAACCACACAATGACAAATGGAAAACCTAGAATGAGCACATTTTCCACCCCCCTTGTACCTTTCCTAAGGGGATATATGGGACAAGAAAATTTGTTGCTTACTAAAATTTTTGAAAACCTTAAGTGTGCCCTAGTTTCTTCTACCATGGCATGAGTAAATTTGAATGTCCTATGATCGTCAAAGCTCAAAACAACTAATTTCTAAATGTTTTTATCACTGGTTTGAAAAATAATCCATTGTTGAATCCATGCATAACTCAAATACCTATAAATTATTCATAGCAACACCACCATGCTACTAAAATTATTCCGATCATCCACAACTGCAAGAACAAAGCTTTTCTCATTGCTAGTGAATAAAGAAACTGATCATACCAAGGGTTTGAGTTGAATTTTATTCTCCATAGCATCTCTATAATAAATGAAGCTTAGTGAATCCATTTATTTCTACCATGATAGATTTTGGCCTGCTAACCCTACCTCCAAAAATTGGATTTTTCGATTTCCAAGCATTCCAACGGGTGAAACATAGTGAAATTTGAAACACAAGATCATGATGAGGAGCTGAATCTAAAAAAGGTGTTTTCGATGAAAATAAAGGTCATTTTTACCATTTTATAAAAATAGCATATGAAAACCCCCTTCACATGATAAAAATAGTAAGTATCTCAAATTGCAATTTCTAATCACTCGGAAAGATTAGAAACAGTGCAAAATGGAAGGCAATGAAAAATTGGTAATTTTGCCAAAAAAGCAAAAAACAAAAAACAATTTATAAAAATAGAAAGGAATCATTAGCGAAGATAATTTAATATGAAAAAGGTTTGGAGGATCAAATTTTAGAAAAATAGGAGATATGTCTCAAAATAGGAGGTCTTGGACACGCTACTAAAAAAATAGATAGCCTTCATTACGGATGTACAAAGTTATTGTTGGTTTCACTATATAAAACCTAGGTGCACTAGCACATCACCCAACTTGAGTTGAGTGCTCACTCGAATTGCACAAAGGTACCAGGGCCCTCTTTAGAGTTGCTTGTGTAGGATGTTAGTGTGATGAAGATAAAGCATATTTAGAACCATAAATAACCATAAACATTCCACAAAGCATATTCCAGATCTAGATCTTAGAGAATCATGAATTAAACAATAACTATAATAAGATCAACCATACAAGAACCAATTATAGTCATGTTTAACACCATTATCCATCCAACATACTCCATTACATTAAACAACAGTAAAACATAGAAGCTTCTTACATTATAAAGTATCACCATAAGTCATACACACATAAGATCCAATAATATAAATCCACAATCATTCACTCCTACTAAACTACATAGGTTAATACATAATTATAGGGGTGGGGACTTTCCCTTCACCACCTACGCACTTCCCAAAATAGGTCACATGCTTTAATAATAGTCATGCGCCTTTACAATAACATGCACACATGAAAGTGTGCTAATAATAGACATCCTATAGTTAACTGTAAGAAGAAATCCTATTATTAACTCAAGCTCATGCATGGCACTTATCAGTCACTCATTCCAAAAATACCATTTGTGTGTCATGCAAGTCTCAATATTGATGTGTGATCCACATGCTATCTTCTAAAAATAGCATGTATCCATGAAAATGGATAAGTCCTGAATCAAAAAAAATTTGGCACGTGTTTCCTTACCTATCATTCCGCGCCTTCAAATGCACTTTGTTCCTGCATGTAAATCCTATGCGTGTCTTCTCCTTAGGACAATATTATGCTCAACATTACCCCACACTAAAGTACATTTCCATCCCGATAATGGGGATTCTTTCTGATGTTCCCAAATAATAAAGAATAAGAATTGAATGAATGTAAAGAATCACTTTGTACAAAAAGAATGGGTCTTTACTCTGCAGCTTCCTCTTCTTCAACTAGAAGGATCAACTCTAGATATTCACTTTTAATCTTATCCTCCAATGTCTGCCTTGGTCATCTAGTGTGGTCCTTGTCTTCTTTGGAATGTCTGTAGTGATGGCATCCAACTCGTCCTGAGTAATCTTTTCCTTCTCATTCTACAAAATGCGGACAACATTTTCCATAACAGAGACATCATTCCCTCTAGAAGATCCATCTTCTGCGCTATGAGCTTCCCAATCTCATCTATCCTCTCCTTATGTGGATCTTGGTACTATACAAGGGCTTCACACTTATGTTTCACTAGTGCTAATATTTCTACGCACCCTAAAGTCTCATCCTTCATTGCTGCCAAGACTTCATTATCCTCAACTAGAGTTCTAGTCCTTATTACTGCCTCTGGAGCTGCACCCAAATATAGAGATTGGTCTTCTTTCTTCAGCTCATCCTTCAAAGACTAGAGTAATGCCTCGTAAGTTGAAATTTTTCTGATCATAGAGGCTTGTGCTCTATCTATTTCTTATTCAACATCTTTTGGTGTAGACATTCTAAGTGGTCCATCTTCTAGCACCAAATCAACCAAAGTGCGTACATAATTGCAGAAGGAAACATTTCAGGTACCTTTAGTTCTAGATGAGGCCTTGTTTTTAGAATGTAATCACCAATATCCTCTGCCATGCTAATGAAGGCCTCATTCTTTGTTCATTATCTTTCCTTCTTTTCCTTTAAGCTCTCTATCTCCACAATTTTATCCTTGTTATCTTCCATCAATGCTCTAATGGTGGCAACCTTATCAATATTTCTCCATGCCACCTTAGCAGATACCTTAACTAAGGCATTGCTAACATGCTCATAAGACATAATTATGGGATTTATGGTCATGTTCTTGATCTGAGGTGCCTTCTTTACTCTCCTTGAGACATAAGACTCCTCACACACATCAAAATATGGTTCATCCATGTGAGTCTGCATGGACCAAGATAGTTGTTTCCTTGTACACATAGTGGTCATATCTGGGTCCATCAGCTCCCACCCATATAAATCCTTAAGGTCCATTGTACTCTGAAACCAGGCGCAAAATTTTTACTTGTTTCCTCAGCATAACCCATACTTGGCACAACATATTATTCACTTCTCCTCATCCTTAGCCCCTTAGGAACCTGAGCACAAAGGTTTGGAGTTGGCCCTTCTCCTATCTAAGTTATAACTAGCGTGATGGTTTTCTTGATCTCGGTTTCTTACGCCTCTTTCACCCCTTCTTAATTTTTCATTTATTCATCCCTAGGCTCCTCCTCATCTTTTGGTTGTACTAGGGTTCCATGCACACTCTCTTGAGACTCTTCTTCCTCCTTATCAAGCATCATCTTTATCCTTCTCTTCTTCTCAGGTGCTTATTTTTTGAAGGGAGAGTCGAGGTGATCTCCTTACAAGATGTGGTGTTCTTTCACCTTAGGTCATGGTTCTTCTGAATACCTTCTTTAATTGGCACTCTTCAGGGACTACATCTATGTCCAATTCCTCTTCTACTTCTTGCACCTATGGTGGAGTATCTGCGCACACTCACTCTCCACTCTATCTGTGGGCTTCCTCCAACCCCTATGATCCAAGCCTCCACTATCTTTGTGTTATTATTTTTTCTCATCTATCTATATGGTCGCAACATGATTTGGAGCTGGCACATTCTCCATATTATGTTTTCCCTTAAGTGGCCCTAGGAGCATGAAATCATTCTCCACATACTTATTATTCTTCAGCCTAGGCTTAAGCTAAAGATATATGAGCACAACTCCACTATCCCCAATAGCCAAGATTACTGGATTTATGTTTATGACATCTGAAATGAGCCTCTCAATATAGGTAGACCAACCTAGATATACATATGTTTTCCTAAGGGTATGATAGTCACAATCTACCTTGTCTGTGTTGAAGTTCACCATGCGCATTAATAAATCTATGAATGAAGTCTAGAAGTAGTGCGTTGTGAAGGCATAGGGAATTTTGCACCATGGACTCCATGTCCCATCCTTCATGGAAAACCACATGATGAAAATAATCGATACACCATGTGAACTGTAATACCTTTCCTACTACCGAATGTGGCTCCTTCGAAATCGTCACTCCTCCTCAAATGCCATGCGAAGTCGGTCATACCACAGTTCTACCCTTTGCTTGAACGGGCCACTCATTGATCCTTCACATAAATATTTCTCAAACCTTTTCACAGGACTTATTCTCAATGGGGTATTCCCAAATTTTGTTCTTTGGCCCATCGAGCACTCCAATTTCTACAAAAACAAGGGATAGTAGGATAGCACCAAAACTTATCTTCTCACTGCGCGTGCTTCCTCAATAATAGTCTCTACAATGTAGCCAGCCAAGTTGTAGATTTATCCCTCTGTCATTTTCTTTGCAATGTGTAGCCACATGGTATTTACCTGTGACCATCTCTCTTGATCATTTAACTTGGTGAGCAAATGCACGCTGTTGCCTGCACTACATGAAACTTATTCAATTTGTCTATGTCCATTCCTCGAGTGGACCTTTGGAGTATCCTAACTCCTTGTTGGTGGATATAACAACTTCCTTATTATCCAGATCACTCATAATATCTATTCTTGTGCCTTTCAATCCTATCAATGTTGAAATCAGGGTTCTTTGTGATCCTTACCCTCCATCTAGCAAAATAGAAAAAATCCTCATGGACTCTACTCATAAGCCATTGGTATAAAGCCTCTAGTTTTCCAAAGTATGGGAGTTCATATAACTAATAAACCCCTACCTTCTTTAGCAACTTCTCTCCAACATCATCATATACTGGCATATCATCCACTGTGCACTTGTTGGTCTTCTTGTTCAACAATGCATCTAATTCTCCATGTTGTCGATGGTGCGGTGATTGTAATCACTTAATTTGCATCGGAAAACATGGGAATCCAAATCCCATCCAACTATCACTCCTTCTGGGTACTACATTTATGAAAAGTTTCTCTCGGGCACAACTTCAACCTCAACCTCCACCTTTTTCTTTCCCTTTGTGCCTGTTGTAGGTGCTTTCTTGGTGCCATCATAAAAATCCCACCTTTTGTCTTTTGTATCAAGTAAGCTCAAACCATATCTTGAAATCATGTGCCCTAGCTTAAAATTACGTGCCCTAGCTCCTTCTCAATGCTTCTGCTATGCTCAAACCCTTCACCAATGGGGACACAAGCCACTTCCACGCACAAATCTGCTCTCCACATCTGGTTTTGTAGCTCTCACACCTCAATACGATTCACTTGGCTCAGGTTGCACTTATCTCACTCGAATACTTGTGATCACAAAGGTAAAAATGAACCCACATCATGTCCTTATATAGATTTTCAAAAATTTAGTGTATTTATTACTCCTTCACCTACCAACAATCCTCTCATTAATTGACCATTTTCATAATTTCCATGCGGTACACCTTCACGCCCAGTATAACCTTATAGCATGCCTTCTACCTTCGGCTACAAAATTCTCTTTCACATGCTTCCATGCACCAAGTACCTCACCACTGCGTGCCCTCTTAAGGGTAGTTTCCATAGCCACTACTTACCTTGCATATCACTTTGTTCATTCATTCATTTCCATCTATGGTCTTCTTGAGAAGTAGTTACCTTTCAAAAACTCCTTTCCATACTTAAATGACACATGTAACAGCTTTTTCTCATGTGTACCCAGTTGTGAATAACAAATAATAACCACCCCACACTAATGGTATGTGTAGTCCTCTGCGCATAAAAATACTTCAAATTATAATTAGCTTCTAGCGCATAAACACACTTATTACACAAAACACCAAACTAAATTGACAAAGCATAGCGATGAAGAAGGAAATACAGAAAGGGAAACCTATACTAAATGGCAATACTACCTTATTACAAACACCAAGAAGACTTATTTATAGTAGGGCTTTAGCCTACTCCCGTTGAAGTAACTGCAGGTAACCGCATTCCATCAAGTGCCTCTAACTGAAAAGTGCCTGATTCAAGTATATGAGTGATAACATATGGTCCCAACCAATGCACCTTAAGATTGCTGGATGGCACAGAAAATTAGAATCATAAAGTAGTACCATTTGTCCAACCTCAAGCTTCTTATCCCTGATGTTTGGTCATGCCATGCCTTCTACTTGGACTTTTCCTACTTCTAACTCCAACGTGTTATGGTGCACCTCTCATCCAACTGTATTAACTTATTAATTATTTCTTCTAATTCTTTCTCATCAGCTAGACCTCCAGTGTGCGCAATACGCAATGATGGTAACATGAATTCCATTAGAATAACTACTTCTACGCCAAACACCAACTAAAAGGGTGTGGCCTTATTCAACCTCTTGTAGGTTATTCTATACACCCAAAGCACAACATAAAATTTATCATCCCAATCTTTCCTTCCAACATCAAAATTTTTGTCAAATTTTGGCTCAATATCTTGTTGAAGGCCTCTGCAGTCCCATTTTCCTGAGGATGATAAGGTGTTGTCTTGTGGTGTGCAACCATAAATTCATCCAATAATATCCTGATTGTCTCATTCAAGAAGTGTGTGCCCCTATCACTTGTCAAGCTCAATGGACATCCGTACCTAGTAAGAATATTTTCCCATAAGAACTTGATGTTGTACAATCCTTTATAGGCACTACTTCTGCCCACCTAGTAAGATAATCTATGCAAGTGATGATATAGCATGATCCAATTCTATGCGTGGTTGGGGAAATAGGACCCACATATTCTACAACCCATTTCTCAAATGGATCTGCACTAGCAATAGGCCTCAAAGACATTTCATCTCTCTACCTAGGTTTTCCAAGACGCTGACAGTGATCACATGCCTTACAATAATCTTTACAATATTTGTAAAGGTCTCCCACATAATCCATTGAGTAGAATTTTGTGCACAAAGTGGCGTCACCTACATAGTGGCGTCACCTACATAGTGCCCACTGCTGCAATAATACCACGAGGCTTCTCCATGATATATGTGCGCTCATGTTCTAGTACACATGGGTGCAAAACTTCATCTCGACCTAGTTTGTATAAGTCACCATTGATCAACATGAAGGGTGATGCGTGAATTGTAAGTTGTTTTTTCTCTAATGCTTTCATTCTTTCTGGCACCATACCTATGCATAAAAAGAAAACAATATCCTCCAATTAAAGGCATGCGAAATTATTTTTACCTCGTTTTACCATGACTTTAAAGTCAATGTCTTGGAATAAGAGCTCCTATTGACATATGCACCCATGTAGAATGAGCTTATTTACGAAGTATTTTAATGCCATGTGATCGAAAAGTATAAAATAAAGAGGTTGTTAGCAAATCTTGTCTAACTTTATGTAGTGCATAGATCATTGACAAGGCCTCGTGCTTCAAGTAGTTGTGTAATTCTATTCTACAAGAGTCAACTTTCTACTAGCAAAATAGATAGGATGATCTATAATACCTTCTCAGTGAGCTAACACTACACCAATGGCCATGCCAGAGGTGTCCACATGTACATGAAATGGTTGGTTCCATGAGGGAAAACATAGAATAGGTGTTGTAGTAAGTCTCTCCTTCAATGCCTCAAATGTGCGTTGTTGTGGTTCTCCCCAATAGAATGTCCCTTTTCCTTTTAATAACTCTTCCAGGGTGCGTGAAAATATTTGCATACCCTTTGATAAATTTTCTATAATACCTGTGTGGCCCAAGAATCCACACACCTCACTCTGACTGGTAGGCTCCTCTAGGCCCACAATAATTACAACCTTAGTTGGATCTACTAACAAACCTTCCTTGCAGATGATATGCCCTAACAAAGTTCCAAAAGGTGTAGCAAACACACACTTCTTGATGTTTAAGGAGATGCTTAAATGTCTACATATTTCAAAAATTAATCACAAATTATCACAATGATCCTTAACAAGCCCATATACCATCCAATCATCCAAGTAAACATGCAAGAATTTGTGAATAAAATCCTAGAATGCTTGAACAAATATGCGCGAAAATATAACAGGCGCATTTTTCAAACCAAAGGGCATCATAGTATATGCAAAACTTCCCCATTCAGTGGTGAAAGTCATTTTCTCTTGATATTCCTATGCAATTCTAACTTGATGATACCTAGAGAATCCATCTCTAAAAGAGTAAAATTCACAGCTCTGATGCCTTCTAATATTTCCTCAATGAAAGGTGTAGGAAAAGGATCAATCACACATGCAAAATTTAGTTCCCTGTAATCCACACAAATCCTAATCCGACCATATTTATTTATACTAATTACCATTAGGATAACCCACTCTGATTCCTCTAGGGGCTTAATGATGCTAGATTTCAACATTTTGTCAATTTATTCCTTAACTTTTACGTGCAGAGTTCGGTTCATCCTGTAAGGTCTCTTCCTGACCGGGTGCGCTCCTTCCTTTAGCTTAATCTTCATCTCACCTAATGACTCATGCAATCCTTTTAACTCATGGTATCCCCTAGGAAATAAATCCTAGAAATCATGTAGTAATTCAATTATCTTTGCCACTTCAGAATCAGACCAATAATCCCCGATTATTGCCTCCTTAGGTTCAACATCCATGCCAATGTTCACTTTCTTGGTCTTCATAGGTTCATGATAGGCGTGTGCGTTCTTATCCACACTATCTAACACTTCACATGTACCTACTAAATGATCTATATCCAAATATTCTACTTCCTCATCATCCACTATGTAGACCATCTTTCCTTTCTCCTTTTCAAAGAAAGTACGTGTAAATAGTTTGGCATTTGTATCATCTACTTCATCAAAACGTGATCCTTATTCCTCCTCACCAATAAATCCTGAATGAGTTCTTCAACCTTTGCACTGTCTCCCATAGTTAAGTGCTTTATGACCCTTAATGCCTCTTCCACCGGAGGTTTAGTAGAGAAGTATTCAAAAGTATGGGTCATTCCTGCAATCAAGTCCTGCCAATTTCCAATCTCCTATGTAGCTTTCCGCATAAACATACCAAATGCGTGCACAACCTTATAAAGTGGAATAAATATTGTGCACCCATAGTGAAGGTGGTAAAGCTTCATGCCCCTCTATCCAAAGTCTCTCACACTGTTGAACGTGGTGTTAAACAAGTTGATTACCATGATACACATAGATTTGAGTAGGTGCATTGCTCCTGAAGAACCGAGTGGTTAGAGAAATTATGACTTCATTCCATTCTATAAGATTATCCTTGTGAACCATCCACCAGATGCCTTTGCTGATCCTACGCAAGGTATACACTAACATATTTCTTATTTCCACTTGATCCATCCACTGCTTCTCCATGGCATGCAGGAATACCATAGGGTCTCCTTCTCTAGTGTACCGAGGTATAGAGTTACCTATCCTCCTAACACAAGGAGGTTTACTTCTCTGTGTAAATGTGCTTCTTGTTGGTGTAGGATATTTACCATACATATATTTTAAGTACATGGGATTCATGAACATATGTGATTCACCATTCTTAGGTGTCCTAGGGTGTCATTATGGCCTTACACGCATCATAGAGTGTCATAGGAGTTACATTTGACCGGATATTTTGGGAATGTAACTCCCACCTCTTGACGGCTACATTTTTGGGGGAGTTACACACCCCACTACTATATGTACACCCTTTCATCTTGAGAAATACAATGGAATGGAATGGAGTATGGGATTTGAGCCATTTTTCCCTTAATGCATGCACATTGCTCTCATGGGTGATTTCTTGCTTCGATCTTGAAGCTACATCATTTTGTGGTTAAGTGTAACATTTTAATGCTCACGGATTCCCTCCATATCTTCTTCATTCCTCCAACTGATCTGAAAATCAAATTTAACTAGCAATTGTGCACACACATTTCTTTGCTTTGTATTGATTTTCGATGTAAAAATTGAGCATTATATCCTTTTGTATTTTTAATAAAAGAATAAAAACTGCAAGTACTATGCAAATATTTAAAGAAATGAAGAGAATTCACCAGCAATTTGACACAAGAATTGATAACAGAGTTCGGTGCTTGAGGCCTACGTCTCTGGGTCCAGTTGAATGGGACCAATCTATTAAAATCTTGAAAATAATTATTTACAAATAATTCTACAAAATTATGACCTTCTCACAGTCTTCCTCTGTCAAAAATAACAGGGGTTTCTTTTTACATCTCCTCAAAATTCCACTCCTAGCTCAAGTTATGAGCATTTCAATATTTTAGCACAGACCCGAATGCTATTCAAATAAAATAACACTCCTTTTATATTGTTTCTAAGCCTCCTAGCATACCGGCTGGGTGCTTATCCTTTTACATGGCCCACCCGGGTTCCATTCTCCTCCCCATGCATTTGACTTATCTCCTTGGGATCAATATCCCACATTTGGCGCAGAAAATATTGGAGGAGGTTTTAAAAGGTTGGTGGGCGCATTGTTTAAGTGGCTTAAGAGCCACCTTAGCCGTGGAAAGAGGCACATTAGTTGGTTAGATGTATATGGCGCATGGATGTGTTATTTTTAGGCGCCAAAAACAATGCAAAATATAATGCGTGGGAAACAATAAGGATTTGGATTTAATGCGTGGAATAAAAAGGTAAGAGTGATTTGGATGTAAAGCGTGGAATATGGAATTAAATAAAAATGCGTGGAAATGGTAATTGCATAGTTTAAAATGGCATGTCTAATAGTCCCACATGCATAGCAAAAATGCAATTATAGGCATATATAGCCAAGACACCCCTCCATAATCGAGTGTGTCGAACTGGTAGAGACCCCACCAAGAAAATAGCGAAGGTCCATTTGTTTGAAAACGAGTGTCCAAGACCAGCGTTCCCAAAAACCACTTTTAGTACATCACACAAATTGTCCACATGTTGCAGTATAATTGAAACACTTGGCGAGAGTGCACATGTCCAACCTGCACAAAAACTCCAAATTTTTCTAGTTGCCCCAAAATTTCAGCGGGCTATAACTTTTGCAAACGAGCTCCGTTTCCTGCGCAAACAAGATATCAATGGAATCATATAATTTTTCTCCACACTTTAAAAATGACTGTAATTTATTCTGAGAAGATCTTAAAATTGGTGTTTCTCTGTGAGGATCATCTGGATCACCAACATGGTATCAGATCTCGGGATTGGAATCATATTTCTCACAATAGTTGCTTACTACTCTCCGTCTCATAGTTTCTTGTGCAAGCTCTCCTTTGCATGTGCTCTACTTGCATTTTTTAAAGGGTATTTGGTCAATTTGCACTATTAGTTGTTGAGCTCATGATTGCTTCTATACTGCCTTGACTTTATTACTCATTCGTTGCATTCACTGCATTCACCAACTCATGCATAGTTCCCACATGCACTCCATCCATCCAACTTGGATCATTTAGCTCCTTCTTGGTTTGACACGGTGGTTTGGTCATTTGGCTCTCATTCCTAGTTTTTTCCTTGGCTCGGGATCTATTTCTAGTTTGAACATGTGTGATTTGGCTATGTTCATAGTTTCCTTCAGCTACTCACATATCCATGGAGATATACATTATCCTTTCACTCATTTCTTCTACTATTCATAACTCATGCCTTGTGCATTGGTCCACTGACATGTTGTTCTTTGCATTTAATGACACAGGCGGCTCGGACCATCATTTCAACTTGGCCTTGACTCGGTCTTTGGTTACCATTTGCACCAGTTTGTATGTGCACATTTTGGCAGTGGTTACCATTTGCAATAGGCTCGATTGAACATTTTGGATAGTGGCTCAACCTTTTGGGGACTATTTTTTGGCTTCTGCTCAAACAGACCTGCAGTTCGGTGTGATTCGGGCACGTTCTTCTCAACCAATCCCCTTGGCACGTGGAACCATTTCAACCCTGTGCTGGCATCCTGCCATGAATGGTTTCACCTAACATGTGGGCCATCCTCCAACACGTGGCCCCAAGATCTCCTCAACGTGGCATTGAATCCCTATTGGTTTGGCTCTACAGTGAACGGTTACACCTCAACAACGTTGGATAGTTTTTGTACCACTTCCAAAGACATGGCTTGACAACGTGGGCCCCATCCATTCCCTTTTAGACATTTTTTGGTGGTCAAAACAATCCCTTATTTTAATTTTTTTGAGGTAAAACATTCATTATGGCATTGTAAAATATTTTAAGGCTTTATTTTGCTTGTATTAATGCCCTTCCTATGCATGTCAAAGACGGAGGGTGAGGTCTGGGGTTGGTAGGAGGCTAATCCCCCTCGCAAAAAAAAAAAACCCTACCTAAAATTTGATGCCATTTCCAACGAGTACCCATATAACACCTTTTGCACCCATTTTGGTCACTTTGTTAATCCATTTGCAGGTTTTATTGGCATTTTCCATCAATTGAAAGAATTATTTTCTTGCTATAACTTTTGACTCACTACTTGGTTTTGAGCACTTCTTTAGTCAAAGTTACATGATTTTTCACACATTATGTGATGACATTGTCATTTTTGTAAATGAACTACTTTATAAAGTTCCACATTTTGGGGGTCACTAGTACTCTTGGGCCTTGTATTACACATAGATGCATTATCGAACGAGTCCGACATCTTGCATTCGTGTACCTTACACTTCTTGCTTCCACATCATGGAGGGTGCTCTTTCTATACTTGAGTGTCATAGGATTACCTTACAACCTCTGCCACTTCTTCTTGGGAGTGAGAACTTTTCAACATGGTGTGCTTCTATGGAACACTACACTTACGAGGGTCTTTCACACTTCCTTCTTGGGCCAATTCCTGCATCCACTGATCATCGTCATCTCGAGAAATTTCATGACACTTACGATCATGTTTTGGTCACTTGATGATGTATGTCTCTATATCTCTCTAGTTTCACGTGGTAGACTAAGATCCACCCCAACGTGTCTAGAGAATTCTTCAATCCCTCTATGGAGACCCTTCACATACCGCCATTGTTGTTTGCTTTGTTGATTTAGTTGTCTCCTCTATTTCTTCATGTGATGACAGTTCCACTAACACAGAATCATTTGGTTCTACTTTTGATGATGAGGATTATGCACCCAGTTCTAATGTCGAGAGTACTACAAAGGAATCTTCTCCTCCTTCTCTCACTATTCCAGAGAGTGTTGACACATCCCACATCTCATCAAATATTGAGCAGTCTCCTATACAGTCTCATACAGTCATCACACCCACCTCTTTTCCACCTTCAGTGTGTGAGGCCCCTTTCACTCCTCTACCTTCATTGGATGACTCATACCTATCTGACATCACTCTTGTTTGTTGAGGCCCGTCATTGGGATACGTATCTACCTGACACAAGTCATCTTTTCGCAGAGTACACTTGTGATGTAATATAGGTTCCTCATCCATCTACATGTATTTTAGAGGAGTTCATCATCTCCATTATTGGGAGTGCCCCTTCTGGGAATATTACCACTTCCACTTTTCTGGATACCTTCATTGATCCACCCTTACTTGTGGATTGAGTTTCGTTGTGGGGATGTTTTGTTGCCTTTACATAAGTTGGACATCCTTTGTACATGTGTTCCCCTTCTTCACTCTGATAGTTCTACACATGTAGCATTAGCTTCAATTCCTTGGCGCTCTCTTGCTAGACATATGTCACACTTTTATGGACCATAATCGGAGCTCTTTGTGCTGCTTTACCTTAAGTTTCCTTCACGTAGTGGGTAGACTTCCAACATGTCATTTGTGTCCTTCCTAAGGAAAACACACAGTTTAGTGTGGGTGGCTCTTCTTTCAATCTAGAGGCGGATGATCTCGTGATCGACATTCTTCCGGGAGATCTCTTAGAGTTACAAAGTTTAGATCTGTCCATGGCATCTTCTGCATTCCTCTCGTATCCCTCTTCTTGTTCTTTTTGAGAGATTTCCTCTTTGTACATGGGTACCTTTATAGACTCATCTGTGGCCGGGACCCATCTTTGGCATCTTTCTTAGATTAGAGAGTGGACTTGTCTCTCTTTTTGGGGGAGTTTTTCCCACTAGGTTTTCTCCTTTTACTCCACTTTTCGAGAGTTTCTTGTATGTGGGTACCTCATTAGGCTTGTTTTGGGACCCACTTCTCCTTGTTTTCATCTATGTGTCCACCTAAGCTATGCTTCAGGGGTGTTGGTGTAGGATATTTACCATGCATATATTTTAAGTACATGAGATTCCTCCACATAGGTGATTCATCATGCTTAGGTGTCTTAGGGTGTCATTATGCCCTTACACACATCATAGAGCATCATAGGACTTACATTTGAATGAATATTTTGGGAATGCAACTCCCACCTCTTGATGGCTACATTTGTGGGGGAGTTACACACCCCACTACTATATGTACACCCTTTCATCTTGAGAAATACAATGGAATGGAATGGAGTATGGGATTTGAGCCATTTTCCCCTTAATGCATGCACATTTCTCTCATGGGTGATTTATTTCTTTGATCTTGAAGCTACATCATTTTGTGGTTGAGTGTAACATTTTGATGCTCATGGATTCCATCCAAATCTTCTTCATTCATCTGAAAAATAGTAGTGGGGTGTGTAACTATAGTAGTGGGCTATGTAACTCCCCAAAAATAATAGTGGGGTGTGTAACTCCCCCACAAATATAACCATCAAGAGGTAGGAGTTACATTATTTTGTGGTTAAGTGTAATGTTTTGATGCTCATGGATTCCCTCCAGATCTTCGTCATTCCTCCGAAACTTCTTACTTTATACCCAACCATCTCATAGGTGTCATGCACCTAGTTATCACAAGCAATACTTGTAGTATCACTAATAGACTATACATCTTCCCACTAGAGGATTCCTTCCTTAGATGGCTCAAGTACTTCTAGGTCTGAATAAAGCATACATAAATTTTGTTCAGTCTTCCTCACTCAAAGGTTAAACATAAGGTGCAGATTTTCCATATGTCAAAGGGATAATCACTCTTTCTTCCTTGTTCTCAAAACTTATATACCCCTTGTTGAATCATAGATCAACATTATTTGTATAACACCAAAGGTGCCCAAGAAGAGCTGGGAAGCTTTCTAGCTTCTGCAAGTGCTAAGACCTCAAAGTCCCCAATGAACTTGGCCCCTTGTATAGTAATGGATACATTCCTTAAAACTCCTATGGGAATAGCCTTAATTTGATTATCGATAAACATTACATCAGAGGATGGCTGTAATGGAGGTCTTCCTATATGTATCCATACATCTAAAGTAAGCACATTAACTTTTGCACTGTATCAATCAATATATTACTCAAGAGCCACCCATCCACAACAACATTCAAAGTGATCTCCTTATCATAATCCAAACTATGAGGGGGAAGATTAGCATGTAGGATCTACCTTCCATTCTCAATACTTGCATGTGGAGTGTTTCCCTTTAGCCAATTCCCTAATAATGGAATGATATTCTCCTGGTGTAGCATCTTGCATACCTCTTTTAAGTCATCAATATCTGATTGACTGTCTCTGCTGCCTTCTTTTGTTCTAACTTTCGTGACTATTCCTTTAAACATTATATTTCACCCTGAATATTTTTGAGTACCTCCATGGTCTCCTGATAACCTCCTTATGATGCACAGGGATCTCGGGTACCTCACATGTAAAACTTTATCCTTAGTGATAGTAGGATTATGTTGTAACGCTTCCCTAGTGCATGCAACTTCAACGCGTGTAGTAATCTTCATAGGTAATACCTTAGGTTCCGGTGTCAGCTTTGACATCCACTGATTTTCCACAACATGTTGTATTCTAACCATCCCTACGCCCTTGTTCTCTTGTTTATGCTACTTGCTAATATGATCATATAAGTATGGGAATTCCTCATAGTGTGATTCTTCCCACAAAAAGAACAAGTAATATTTTGAGGACATTCGTGCTTGTAGTGGTCAGGAGATCCACATGTAAAACACGTTCTACAAGGAACTCACCTCATCCACCACCATGGCCTCGGCCCTGAATCCACCACGGTATCCTTGACCTCTACCATGACCTCCTTTAAATTTCCCTTCATTCGATCATAGCACGCTTGAGCATGGTCATGATCATGGTGCTCAATTTTTCCTTTAGAGTTATCTAATACTCCAGTCTCTGTCACACACCAATATCTATGGCATCATGGATCTGACCAATCAACCTACAATCTTCTGTATTGTGATTCGTGGACCGAAAAATCTTACAATAACAAGATACATTATTTCTTATCGCGCGTTGTAATAATGGGAAATGGCTTGCATCATGGTCCAAATGACATATCTCATAGTCTAGCAACAATGAACGCACTGATCTGTGAGGAAAACTATATTTGGTGTGCCCTTCCACTTCAAAATCTATACACCAAATCCTAGTGCACATCTCATGTGCTAAATTTGCCGATAGTTTCTCCAACTACTTTTCCATAGCTATAATATGTGCCTCTAGGAATGGGCTCACTCTAGTGTCTATACTATTGACTTCTTCAACATGCAAAGCGGCTTCAAGTGCTTTTTGCAGTCTCAGTATATGTCTTATGTTACAACGCTCTTCTAAAATGTGTGATCAAGCCACCAACAAAACGCTATGCATCCGGGCTTTCATGAATATCATAAGAAAGTTTAGACAACAATGTCTTGAAATGGGCATCATATTCCCGAATGCTCTCAGTAGTGCCTTTCTTAATATCCTTGAGCACGCTTATACTCTTTTGCTCAAACTCAAGGATATGAAACTCCTTAAGGAAAGCATATTTTAATGCTTTGCATAATCTATGCAAGTCTGATCAGGGTCAAACTTCCTGTACCATTTGTGTGTACGTCCCTATAATGTAGTTACAAACTGACTTGCCTTGCGCTCGGCTGAATTCCTTTTATGTGCCATGGTATCTCACACATGTGCACATGTTCGACAACATCTTCTATGCCCCTATACTATAAAAGATGGAGATATATCTCCATGTGAATTTTCTGGGGTTGATGAGGACCCTACCCACCTAATCCAAAACCTCCTATATTACCTCTGCTTCCAGAACCACTAGATCCACCAAAACTAGAGCCACATATGCCCCCTGATCCTCCACCTGTAGTCAGAAGTAGACTAGTGGATGTATTGACCAATGTCCCAATAGTGGTACTAAACTAAACTCCTACAGTTTGTGAAGTGGTACTACTCCCATAAGTGAGTCCAAAATTCTACGTGCTTGAGTTCTATGCTAACGATGTGCCTAAGAAGGTACCTCTAAATAACAAAGAAGACATTTTCCCAGCCATAGATGTACTTGCTATCTGACTTACTCCTTCTCTTCTACTGTCTAAGCTAGCTTACTACTGGTTGTACTAGATACTAGAAAACTAAGTGCAAGGGCTAGGTTGTTAGGTAGATTCAGATGTGCACTCGTGGCCCATGTCATCTTTGTTGGTGTGCTCCCATGTGAGGCCAAGGAGGGTTCCCTATTATGCTTTCCCAAATGGGGGATTTCCAGATGCTTTGGCTCCATGCCTTTTGCATGAGCTCCAAATCCTTCACGATCCATCTCTCTCCTCAACACCATCCACTCTGTAATATCACGTTGCTTCTCTATCTCCCTCTCAAAGACTTCATTGTATTTAAGCCACCTTTCTTATTGTTGCCTTTTTCTCGCTAGGTCTTCCATCCTTCACCAAACCTACTCCTGTCCCCGTGTGTGGTGGGGTTTAGCTAGCCATCGACTTCTCTTCCAAGTTCAGGGTTACCATCAAGATTTTGATCGCTAGTGGAATTCCTTGCAAATAAGTTCCCCTTGGATAACGTAAAAACTAGAACTCAACTACCTCTGGGAAAGAATAAGTGGAAATTGAGTACTCCAAAATATAGCTATTCGAACTCCATGGAACCAAGAGTCCAAAGGCATCCAAATCAGGTCAGCATCATGGCAGACTAAAATTCTTCCTCTGTCCCGGACAAGTGTGTGATACCTTCAATTCCTTTTAGATGCATAAGCCACTAACCACTCGTGACAAATATACCAAAAAGATAACAAATAAGCTCTCATACAAACAGTCATAAAATTCTGATCCACCCACACACATGTGTCAAACTTAGATCCTATGTTGAACCTCCAAGTGTACTCTTCAACTAGATATTTTATCCACTCCTCAACACTTTCTAAGGTCAATCAGGACATCTACATCATGCACCATCCTTAAAAACTGAAAAATAGGTCCTAGCAACGGAACCAACGATGTAGCCTAGAATCCACTATATAAAACCTAGGTGCACTAGCACATCACCCATCTTGAGATGAGCACTCACCCAAAGTGCGCAAAGGTACTAGGCCCCTCTTTAGAGTTACTTGTGCAAGATGTTAGTATGATGAAGATAAAGCATATTTAGAACCATAAATAACCATAAACATTCCATAGATCATATTCCATATCTAGATCTTAGAGAATCATAAATTAAACAATAACTATAATAAGATCAACCATACAAGAACCAATTATAGTCATGTTTAACACCATTTTCCATCCAATATACTCCATTACATTAAAAATGTAAAACATAAAAGCTTCTTACATTATAAAGTATCACCATAAGTCATGCATGCATCAGATCCAACAACATAACTCTATAATAATTCACTACTACTAAACTACATAGTTCAATACATACTTATAGGGGTGGGGACTTTCCCTTCACCACCTATGCATTTCCCAAAATAGGTTGCACGCTAATAATAGCCACACACCTTTATAATAACATGAACACATGCAAGTGTGCTAATAATAGACATCCTATAGTTAACTATAAGAAGTAATACTATTATTAACTCAAGCTCATGCATGGCACTTATCAGTCACTCATTCCCAAAATACCATTTGCGTGTCACGCAAGTCTCAATATTGATGTGTGATCCACATGATATCTTCTAAAAATAGCATGTATCCATGAAAATGGATAAGTCCCGAATCAAAAAATTTCTCGCACTTGTTTCCTTACCTATCATTTTGCGCCTTCAAATGCGCTTTGTTCCTACGTGCAAATCCTATGTGTTTTCTCCTTGGGACAATATTTTCTTCTCAACAAGAAATATTTTTTGGTTCCATTTTCTCTCATATAGTTTCTTTTCTACATATTCACAAGGATGTAAGATGATTTCATAAGCTCAAACAAGTAAAATCATTCTTCACGGAACCCCGAAGCATCATCTTGAACTCAATTTTTTCCAAATGCAAGGAAACACATCTCAAGGTGTAACAAGTGAGAACCAAAGATACTAAGCAACTAGAAAAGGATTTGAAAGGTTTTAAGGGATCAATGATTCATCAGAAGAGGTTATCATGTTCACCATCTGAATTAACTTCATTACCATCTCATCAAGGTGAGTTGGGTGAGATGGTTGAGATGAGCTTAGCGAGCTGGGAGAGTTGGGTGAGTCAAGTGAGCCAGTCCAAATTTCATCTTTTCCTATAAGGGGCACACGATGATTTTGATATGATAACATCAAAGGTAATCTTGAGCTAAGAATGTTAGATAAAATTATATTCACTTGAGGATCCATTGAAACCCAAGATCATCATGGGAAACCATCACCATCTTGTGAGGTGAGCTGGGTGACTGAGCTGGTTTGGGCGAGCTAGTAAAGTTTGTTGAGATGATCTAAATGATCTCAATAAGATGATTAAGCTAGTCAAACCAGGTGAGCTAGGAAAGATATCATATTTATTATTTCACGAGCTCACAACGCGCAGTAGCAGAAAAAGGCAACATTTAGAATGTTACAGTGTAATGTGCGGGGTAGGAATACAAGCATCAAGGGGTTTATACATCATGAATTACAATTGTGAAATCATAAGGAGAAATATATTGATCCTCACTCTCATTGTGAGATCAAAAATGCATAATCATGGGTGTTACTTGTTCACCTCAAGCTCATATCAAGAGGTCTTGCAATAGTGTTTCTAAACACTCATTCGATGATTCAAGGTGTCTCAGTGCATCCGATGAGTTGGGAAATTGTTTCCATCATGTCTCATATAAGAAAGTTCTCAGCAACAAACCATTCAATCCCTTTCCCTTCTCATATTCTCTCCCTTTCTTCTAATTCTTCATTGTACACAATCATGATATTTTGTCCTATTTTCTTAAGTGACAATATTTGTAAATTGTAAAAGTATTCTCTCAAAATTATAAGAGAGATACTTAATTTTTCTCTTCTAAGGGAAAATGAAATGTCACAAGTGGAATAGGAACATGAAGAGTCATGTGAGGGGTAGATGAGAAGGAAATTCACAAATTTATAAATTGGAATGGCTTTCCCATTCCAAAACATCCAAATTTTAGTTATTGGTAGCAATTTTGGATTGTGATTTGGATGTTGAGATTTGTATCACCAACACAAGAAATAAAATCTACATTCTTCCATGTTCTTTGTTCATGTTCTCCTCTACTCTCTCTTTTTTACAACTTTGCAAGTATGGTGATCAAGAAGGAACTTGGTGTCCTTAATAGATGAACCTAAAGAGCATTGTGTGTCTCTATTTTGTTAGTATTACTAATTGTATTATTGTTTTCTTATAATTGAATGTTGAATTACTCTAGCTATCATGTGTGAGCTCTACTATTTCCTACACAAAACAATAACCCTCTCTCCTAATTCCTATCATTTATCCCTCATCATTGAAATTTACTCCCTTGTACCCTATACAATCATTTTGCCACATGTTCAGTGAAGTGTTCCTATGTGATCCCCTTCCTACTAGCCACCCCACAACAATTATATAGAATCGGGATAGTTTACATTTAATAATGTGAGCCTCCCTATACACAAGAAGGAGGGGCGTAACCTTACGAGCGTTGGTGGAAATACATAATTTTTTGTACAAAAAATTATTTCACCAACAATGGTATAGGAAGAAATTAATCTATAACATAGGTGTAGAAAGGATTTTTGTAAATTCAAAGAGAAGAATAACAAAATAACTAGTGTTCAAACTTCAAAATTTCACAAGGGTATTTCAGGATGATTACAATGTTAGTGGCATAGCCATTGACATAATTTTAATTCAGGACATACCTTTTGTGTTCTTTAGTGAGAATTTTAATGATGCAATGAGGAACCATAATGTTTATGATGATGTATCCCATGTACTTGTCTCAAGTTAAAGAAGTAGAGACATTACTTGTTTCCTATAGAGTGTGTGTTATGTATGGACCATCGGCATTGTATTTCATTATAAGCCGGGGAAAATTGAACCGAAGCATATGAAGTGGGAAGAGTATCTATAATGATACACATTTGTGTTAAATCACATGAGTGGAAAATATAACAAGGTGGTTGATGTAATCAATAAGTGTAATTATTTGTTGATAGAAATGAGGATTGAATTTATGGGTTTTAAATCCATTAAGGGGTTGCATACGCGAGATTAAGACTTTAGAGAGGCACGCCATGTATGTAAAGTAATCTTGACAAGTGTTGACAGGATACCTTGGTTGGACTATTTTGTGTAGGAAGGATTGTTATTCGGGGGAGGTAGTTGTACATTTTGAAAGGATAAATGCGTAAAAATTTAGTAAGAGAGAAACATTGTGGAGGATTAACATGAAAATTTATATTAAATAAGACATTAAAAAAACTAGGGTAGAGTTAATTTTATCCATGGATGAGTATGAATATGCACAAATTTTTGTGAAATGCCACATTTTTCAGTTGGTTAAAGGAAGATCTTATAATTCATGTTTGTATCAACCTTTTCCCATTCTAGAGATACCTTGTGGAGACATAAGTATGGATTTTGTTGTAGGTTTTCCCACAATGATGGGTTTTAAATCAATTTTTATGGTGGTGGATAGATTTTCAAATATGAATCATTACATTCCTTGCAAGAATACTAGTTATGCAACACACATTGAGAATATTTTCTTCAGAGAGATTGCAAATCTACATGGATTACCAAATAGTATAATATCTAGTAAAGATAAAAAAAATTGGTCATTTTTGGTGAACATTATGGAGGAAGTAGTGATGCAGGACCATCCACTCCCTCTTTGTAAATAGATCAAGATGACATCAATTTTGACTTGCAGTGTGGTTATAGGTCCTAGGGGTCCATTTAAGTCATTTTGAGGTGTTAGTGTCTAGGTTCTTCAAAATTCAAATAGAGCATTTCCCTCCAAAATGTAAAATTTGAATGTGGAGGCCATTTTTGGCTTGCTATTGTTGTTTTCATGAACTCTTGGAGCTTGTAAACTTGTAAAAGGATGAAAAATGTAAAAATGTGTGTCTTAGGTCTTCTTAGGGGTTTAGAAGTCATAATATGAGTCAATAATTAAGGACTTGAGCCTTTAAGTTAAGGAACCTAGTGGTAAGTCTAGAAATCACTCATATGACCATGAGCCTAAGAACCTATATTTGGTTATAGGGTGAGTGGAGGAGTATAAAAGACCAAATGTAACAATTATTCTTCGATCTACACTGGTAAGAATTGGGTGTGAATTTTCAAGAGGAAAAACAAAGAATAAAACTTAGTTTTGATATTTCTTGTTTTCCTCTAGTGCTTGTTATAATGCATGTTTGATATTCTTAATCGAGGAGTTGATTTACAGAGATTATAGAGACTGGATGTGAGAATTTGTGTATGCATATGTCCGATATTTCTCTTAATTTACATTATTAGTATCTTGCACTTTAGAACTAGTCTAGTTCTTGAGATATTGTAGGAGTGTATTTGAGTAAAAACTTAAAACCCTTGGTCCGGGACCAGTAAATCTATGCATGAGAATTTAATAGAGGGGAGACTCATAACCTTGATGAAGTTTGGTTAAATCCTGTGCATGAACCCTCATGGTAATTTTTGTATGTTTCCATTTCTTGTGTGCAGTTCATGTTGGCAAGACTCATGAACTCTGTAACAATGTTGTAATTTTACTTAGTTATGAAAATTTGTGAGTGGTGGCAAGATATCTATCACATTTGGTTTGTGATAATTGAAAGAGAGAGGTCCTTCATGTGTGAATTATGGTACAAAGTTCATGTTTTGGAAAGATAGTGATCTAATAGTACATGCTCACGTATTACACCTTCTAAGTCTCTTAGTCAATTTGGATCAAGTAAATATGCAACTTTGAAGATAAACCTAGTCTTCCATAGGAAAACAAGCTTAAAACCTCGCTAAGGGAAAGAGAGAAGGCCTTTCTAGAAGAATATGTGGGTAGAGTTTGTTACCAAGAGATATCATAGTTGTAGACACCCCAATTTCACATCTATCCTAAATCAATTAATTCCCCTTCCTCATTTCCCACAAAAATACATTTCGAATTAATCAAATATAATTTGATTAATTATCCATTTCAAAATCCAAAAAATAATCTAATCCTCATCACATGTCATTATTCTCCATGTTTTCCATTATTGAATTAAAATTTAAATTCAAATCCTCACCCACCCTTCGTGGTCCCCACTCACCTAAAATCCTCCACTTATGAATTAAAAATATAATTCAAATCCTCACCCATTCTTCGTGGCCCCCACTCACCTAATCTTGCACACATTTTCAAACCACTCATCTAATCTTGCCCACATTTTCAAACCACTCACCTAATCTTGCCCACATTTTCAAACCATGATTACTTAAATTAATCTAAGTTAATCACTCCCCCAGGCTATAAATACAACCTTACCCCTCCCCTCTAAACACACGGAGAATAAGCTTTCATGCCATATCTAAGTTCTTGCATCCTTTGAGCAAAGAACATCATTTTGCCTCGTCCTAATGCCAAAATAGCCTCATAATCCTTTTTCCCATCTAGTGCAAAGTAAGAAGATCGTTGTTGCAGGAAGGTCTTGCTCCGTCTTGAAGAAAAGCACCTACATATCACAAAATCAGGGCTCAATCCAAGTTTCCTAGCCCATTCTGAGGTTTGCTACGGAACGCGAAGGAGGAGGTATGATTATTGGTATTTTACTTCCTTGTTAGTAGTGTATTTTTCATAGCTTACATTCTGCACGCCCGCATATTTTTCATAGAGAAGAGGATAACAAAGAAAATGATGGAGAAGGAAGGGAATACGAAAGGGGGTAATAAGTGGAAAGGAAATGGTAGAAGGAATGTTCAAAGAAGAAAGAGGGGAGGAATGACATCGATTGGAAAAGAGGTGGAGATGCATGAAATGAGGATACTAGGATGATGGGAAAATACAAAAAGGAGGTATGATGAAGACAGGAAAGATATTGAAGAGGGCAAAGCGGAGATGGAGAGATGGGTAAAAAGTGACAAGAAAGGGTGGGAGTGAGGGAAAATAATAGGAGAGAAAAGAGAATGGGGGATAGAAGAGGCAATGCCAATGAGGGGATGTTAGAGAAATCCCCTTGACAATGAGTGGTGGTGAAGGGTGAGAGAAAAAGTGAAGAAAAGGAGAAAACTAAGGAGGATGGAAAGGGTAACGCCAACAAAGGGACGTTAGGAAAACCCTTTGACAATGAGTGGTGGGCTTAGAGGAGGGAAGAAATGAAGGGAAACTCTAGAAGGTCCAAGGGAGTGAATGAGTTCGTGCAGAATGAGGATTGATAATTTTTAGGGAAAACCCGTTGACAATTATTAGCGCGGGAAGAGAAGATGATGATGAAAGAAGGATATAGGAGTGTTAACAATAATGGCAAATATGTGTGTGGGTAGAAATGTGGGGGAATTTGAGAAGATGAAGTGGAAAGAGTGAAGAAGATGGGAGGGATGAGTTGGGACTAAGTGAAAGTGAGGAGAGGATGGGGGTGATGAGGATGAACGAGGTGAGGATGAAGAACCAAGACATGAAAATAATGGGAAGAAACGGTATGAAGGATGATGGATCAAGGAGGGGAAAATGGGGGAAAAGAATGTGATTGTAGGTGGAAGAGATGAGTTGTATGTTGTAAGAGAATATGTGGAGAAAGGATAATAGGAGGAGGAAAAAGTGGGTAATAGGAGATACCAGGTGGAAGAAGTGATCAACAAAGTGAACGAAGAATGAGGTGGGGGAGAAGTTCACGATGACAAGTTAAGTGTAGGGAGGACCCTGACATAAGATTGTCATGTGACGGAAGTGGTTAAGTAAGATTGCCATGTGAGCAAAATTGGAGATGAAAAATGGTCAAGCGAGAAGTGGTGTTTGCGAGAATCGAAAAGGAGGTGAAAGGATGTGATAATGGGGAATGCCGAGAAAAAATGAAGGGTGAAGGGTGTGTAGTGATGGGGAAAGGCAAGGAGATAGATCATCCTTAAGAGGGACTCTTAAGTGAG
Source organism: Taxus wallichiana var. yunnanensis (assembly GCA_018340775.1). Lineage (NCBI taxonomy): Eukaryota > Viridiplantae > Streptophyta > Pinopsida > Cupressales > Taxaceae > Taxus > Taxus wallichiana. The sequence goes on from CM031238.1 coordinate 715,934,529, forward strand.
ATCGCCATGCCGGTGAGTGGTTTAAGTAAGATTGCCTGCGAGAGGAGGGTGATAGTGGTGGGAAAAAGATGTGATGATGGGGAATGAAGAGGAAATATGGATGGTGAGATTGGAGAGTGATGGGTGAGTGTAAGATGACATGTCATGCTTAAGAGAATCTCTTAAGTAAGATCGTCATACTGCTGGAGAGGTTTCGTAGGGTCACCCAACCGACAGGGATGATATGCAAAGAGAAAGACAAAATGATATTGGAGATAGGGGTGGAATGGTAGGGTGAAGAAGATGATCGCGATGAGAAGTGGGAGAAGGAAGATGGGGGAAATATGATGGGATGGGGGAAGGCCACAGGGCAGATCAACCTTAAGTGGAAGTCTTAAGTAAGATTGCCATGCGGCTGGAATGGTTAAGTAAGATCGCCAAGCTGAGGAAGAAGGATGATGTTAGAGTTGGTGGGAATAGGGTATGACAAAATGGACTGAAGGGGAACCCTCAAGTGAATTTTCCATACTACGAGAGCGTGTAAGTAGGATGACCAGGCATAAGGTGGATTTGGGGAAGGATGAGAAAAGAGTGAGTGAGGTATGCCTAAGTGGTATATGATATGAGATGAGGTGATAATAAGAAAGAAAGGACACAAAGGAGTGTAACATGAATGGATGAAGGAATATATGCAGTGGAGGGCGGAGAGTGTGAGGGGAATCCTTAATTGGGATGCCCACGTGGTGAGAGTAATGATGCGGGAATGGGAAGTAGAAGAGGTGGAGTTGGAAGATGTGTTTGGTGGTGATGGTTATTTGATGAGAGGGCAGGTGGTGAAGAAGCTTCTACAGCGGGAAGATCTTAGGGAGAGGGTAAACCTCCACTGAGGATTCCATATAGAAGGGGTTATTAAGTAAGATTGTCAAGCGGGAAGAAAAAGGGTGAAAGGAAAGAATACCAATGGGTGAGAGGGGACAGGAATGGTGAGAAGGGTAATATGGGTATAAGTGGCGGAGGAGGAAAAATGAGAAGTGAGAATGAATGGATCAAATACATGGTGATCATGGTGGGGGAGAAGGAGCTGCTGGATAGTGAATGCTACTTGAGAAAGATCGTCAAGTAGGATTCGCAAACTGGAGAATGCATTATTATGGGTGAATGGATGGGGTGCAAAGTAAGATGTGCATCATGCAGGAAGATACTCACATGATGAAAAGCATCTTAATTTTAATATAGCACATAACAGGATGCATCGTGATATAAAAGATCAGGATGACTAGACTGTAATATGCGTGATAGCATAGACAGGGGCCATAAAAAGGTTTGATGCCCCAGTACGATATGCAAATGGAAGAGAGCATAGACAGAGGCCATCAAGAAAGTATGATGCCCCAGTACGACATGTAATCAGATAACATAAGAATATTACAGAGAACACCAGGATACATAAAATCAAGATGCCCCCTGTAATATATCAAGATACAAGAAAGCAATTAATAATTTGCCACTAATAATGCAACACAAGAACCAGTAAACATGTCCCTAACGTGTTCCACAGTGATGATTGATTAGATGTGCCCCCAAGTAGGGGTACAAGGGATTGGGTCAGTCTCCTCAAACAAGGAAACAATGAGAGCCGGATTTTCCCCAAGCGAGGATTCACGCGAGGAGAAGTGGTTTGAAATTGGTAGTCATAAGGTGGTTGGACCATTTGTTTGGGATAATAGTTCAAAGGATGAATTGTGTTGGTTATTTTAGAGTTTTTGCGATTTTGTGGAGTTTACAATATTTTTATTTTTGTTTATTATATATATATATATATATATATATATATAGATTTTCTAATGTTTTTTAGATTTTTGACGATTTTTTAAATGTTTTTGACGATTTTCAAATGTTTTTGGATTTTTGACGATTATGTGTAATGTTTTGGATTTTTGACGAGTGTTTCTAATGTTTTTAGATTTTTGACGAGTTCTAATTTTTTTGTTGGATTTTGGACGATGGTTTCTAATGTTCTTGTTGGATTTTGGATGATTGTTTCTAATGTTTTTGGGTTTTGGATTTTACACTGTTTTTGGATTTTTGACGATTTTCAAATGTTTTTGGATTTTTGACGATTTTCAAATATTTTTGGATTTTTGGATTTTTACATTGTTTTTGGATTTTTGACGATTTTCAAATGTTTTTGGATTTTTGGATTTTTACATTGTTTTTGGATTTTTGGATTTTTACATTATTTTTGGATTTTGACGATTTTCAAATGTTTTTGGATTTTTGGATTTTTACATTGTTTTTGGATTTTTGATGATTTTCAAATGTTTTTGGATTTTTGGATTTTTACATTGTTTTTGGATTTTTGACGATTTTCAAATGTTTTTGGATTTTTGGATTTTTACATTGTTTTTGGATTTTTGGATTTTTACATTGTTTTTGGATTTTTGACGATTTTCAAATGTTTTTGGATTTTTGGATTTTTACATTGTTTTTAGATTTTTGATGATTTTCAAATGTTTTGAGATTTTTACATTGTGATTGGCTCAATCTTTTTGCAAAGTAAGAAGATCGTTGTTGTAGGAAGGTCTTGCTCCGTCTTGAAGAAAAGCACCTACATATCACAAAATCGGGGCTCAATCCAAGTTTCCTAGCCCATTCGAGGTTTGCTACTTTAACGCGAAGGAGGAGGTATGATTATTGGTATTTTACTTCCTCGTTAGTAGTGTATTTTTCATAGCTTACAATAGTTTCTTAATATATTATAATTTTGCCCGGTCAGGTAAGGGTGGATCCACGTCCATTTGGAGGATTAACAAGGTGTCATGTATCGAAATGAAATAAATCCCATGGAGAGTGATGGATTAACCCTCAAGGCCAAGTATAAACCGTGGAACAAGAAACCTTCATTATACAAGAAATCTATTACCTCTCGGGTTCCTTAACAAAGGTGCACAACTAGGGTTTACACGGGTTTAGTGATTAAGACCCTTGCACTTTGAGTTTACATTTACAAATAAAAAAAAATCTCTGTAGCTAAGTAAGGAAGAGGATTCAAAAGGAATTTTGGGATTCCAGTAGTCAACTAAGGAAATTTTTGTAATCTTTGCTCTAGGGACAGTGCACAATGAGAAACCTAGTTTGGAAGGGTCTAACTACAAAGGAAGTGGTAAAAATTGAAATACTTAAATCTTGTCACTTAGTACATAAAAGGAACAAGAAAAATGGTACTCAAAAATGTTTTTCTTTAATCCTGAAACCCTCATCCTAAGAAGATATGAATGACAATATGGGAAGGCGCAGGGCTAGTAAGCTTAACAAGAACTAGAGGAGGAATTGGGTGATGAATAAGGATTATAAAGAGTTAGGTCACAAAATCTTAACCACACCAAATGAATAAGGATATAAATCTAATGAAGGCACAACTTGATTTTGGGTATGTCCGAATGTCTTGAACATGGTTCATGCAGACTACTCGGAGTTTAAGAACACTAGATAGGTAGATGGGGAAAGATAGGTAAGTAGGATGTTTTGGTCAATGATTTGGTGAGATTATCCCTTCTTGGATTGTATGATACAGGAAAAGGAATTGGAGAGAACCCCCTTAAGGATAGAAAGTCAAATGGGCATGTTTGGCAAATGAGCTAGTGAAGGGTGTTCAAGGGTAGTCTAATGTAATGAGTGTAAGTTTGGGGTTTGAATTACTTGAATTTATTTCTTTGGGTTAATCTAACCATATTTGAAGTGAGTAGATAGGGAAACTAAGTAAAGGAGTAGCAGAGAGCATTAAGAGCCTAAAATTTCCTTCTAGACAAGCATCAAGGAGCTAAAAATGATAAGGTGTTGAAAGGTGAGTCCCAAACGTAAAGTGCTTGAACTAAAAACGTTTGATGATTGGATCAAAGGTAGATAAAGGTGTAATCCAGTCATGAGAATAATGAGTCCTTTCTATCTACATATTGTCAAATCAAGCAATATTCAAGCCTAAGAGTCGAAGTGGATTCTCTTCGACAAATTAAATGAAGTTAGCTATTTTTGAAGCTTATTGAAGGACTAAATGTATTGTTGAATTTTGTCTAGTTATACATGAAGTAGGAAAATAAGCTACAATTTAGTTTTACATACCATCCAAAAAAATTATGGACACGAAAAATTTGTGATAAGAAGCCTCGAGATATTTGGTTAGTGTAGACACTAAAATTTGGTAACTTGTCCTTTTACAATGTCAAGTTTAGATATGCTCCTCATTGAGACAAATACTCCCATTCAAAATCCAATAGGTGAAAGGGACGTAAATGGATGTGAAATGAGAATAAAACAAGAAACTTGAAATGTTGATCAACCACCAAATAACCCAAAAAGAAGTTCTATATATTCCAAACAAGGCCCGAGAAAACAAGTGATTAAGCTAGTGTAATTGCTTTTGTACTTGATGATCAAATTATGCACCTTTGTATGCACCACTAAACATCAAAATAATATTTTAAATATTAATGGTTATTACATTTTAATACCTACCATAGAAATAGTTAAAAAATGTACAAATTTCAATAGTGGAGCACTCGGTGCCTTCCTTTTAGCCATGCTTTTATTAACAAAAACACCTAAAATTAGGAAGTATAACTCAACTAATAAAGAAATGTTAACTCAAAATAGAACCATTTATAATAGAAATACACTTATAAATAATTTTATACTTAAAATTATCTTTAAAATAAGTTCATGTAATCCATGGTGAAATTCACATGCGAAAGCTTTTCTAGGGATAGAATTATGCAAGCTAGTGCGGGTTTTCAAAAAAATTATAACCCTATTTAAATAAATTCACACGAGAGATCCCTAAAACATAGGGATGGTCATAAATTATCATATTTTTAATTATCTTAACTTAGAAAGTGTTTCCCACCTCTTTGGGGTTGACTACATAAGGATTTATACTTATTTAGAAATTGATAATCGGCAGTATTTTTCTATATTTTTCATCTATTTTTAGTAAATCACTAAAAATAAATTATTTGGTCCTAATTGACTATAAAAACATATGAATTAAATAAATAAGTCAAAAATGTGCTAAAATTCTATTTTAAGAATATTTCTAAAAATAGAAATGATCTAAATTTAGCATAATTTCAAATTCCTATATTTGCATCGTTCCCAACAATCAATATATCCCTCTAGCTCTTTTGTGACTTACTCATCTATACACTCTTCTCTATTGTCGATTAAAAATTATTAATTAATAAAAGTAGTTTAATAGACTTGTGCATCATGCCTCAAATTTTTATTTTGCTTCATATATCTCCCATCCATGATCATAGAATTTGGTTAGGATGTGGAATTTGGTCATGGCCAAATTGTGCATGGTCCTAAGCTTTGACGTTATCTCAATCTATAGTTTATCTGAATAGATTTATTAAATTATTTCTTGTTCCTAGGGTTGGTATTATTATAATATTTCACCTATGGAAGGATATATAAGAAAGTCCATATCACTTTATAACTCATTCAACACTCGACAAGCTTCATTGTAAATATCATTCTAAAATTACTCAATGATCTCCAAAATCTACCCAAATCAATTGCACATCAATTAGAGTAACCTCTAATATATATCTAAAGAACTCAACAAGGTCAAATATTCTATCTTCCTCCATTTTCAAGAATGTAAAGGTCACATAGCCATGTCTTAGAAAGAGTAAAATCCCCCAAGCATTGTCAAATGGTTTCAAGGATAAATGGCTAGGCCACAAAATTGAAGCACACAACTTCATATTACTACCACATTTTTATATTCTATACTATATAGTTATCCCATTATATTTTTGTCAAGATACATGAGGGAAACAATAGGGGTTGGCCTACATCACACTCACACTTACATAAACACATAAGAGAACTACACAAGGTTTGATCCTACATGAGGGCATGTAGTGTAACACTTGGATTGATTTAGCTAGGATGACCACCCACATACATGATTTTTACTTTTGGTTTGTTAATTCTTTGATGAATGGTGTTGCAAATTTATAAGGTTTCTATTTTTTTGCAAGTGATTACAAGTCATCTAGATGTTATACAAGAAAGAACAACATACAATGAAGGGAATTTATAGGAAAGTGAAGCACACATGAAGTTTTAGATCTAAACTTTAAAATGGTACAAGACCATATAGTTCTAGATCTGGACTGAACATCAAATCTATAGTCCCACCCTCCTCATTTTCTAGTTCCATAATGCATAGCTAAGCATATCCCATCTTTGATATACCTTTTCCACTTATTTATACATCTGAATCCTCTCTATTTTGATATGTATAACTAAGTCTTCATAGCCTCTTGTGTATTTGATCTATCATTTATCAATCATTGCAAGTATTAATTCATTATTTTGGTTATGTATATGTAATGGTGAATTAATTAGATCATAATAATCCCAAGTTACAAACCCTCGCATCCTCTTTATTTTTGTGCACTTGCCATAGCATAAATTTAATTTTGGTGTAAAGTTTTGGTGAATGCAACTCTTGAATCAATTCTATTTCTCAAACCCTAATGACCGTAGGGTTTTTGTTATGATCTTAGTATATAGTGAGTTATATTCTTATGTACCACCATGCATCTTCCTTAAATATTTTATGATGTTTGTTTCAAACATAATACACCAATCCCTCATTATGGAATGGGTTATCATCCCTTTAACCATGTCGATGCCCATATTCCTTATGGTAGAGGGAGTAATGATGATGGTTCAACCTATTTCATGACTGATGATTATCATACTTATATTGATGTACAAGTTGAATATATTCCTTTTACTTAGTAAAATCCACCTCGATTTGATTCCTCACCCATGAATAATGAAGTTATCTTGTTTCCACAAAATGCCACATTAAATAGCTAGTTAGGGGAAACCAAACACCCCCACCACTTATGGTTCCATCTACTAAATATAGCATTCATTCTAAAAGGTTTGATATATTGGAGTAACTTAATAATACAACCATTAAGATATCTCTTCTAGAGTTATTACAAAATGAACCTAATTATAAGGATAAATTATATGAGACTTTACGATCTGCTACCTTTCCTCCCACTACCTAACATATTAATTTTGCATCTATTATGGACACATTCAAAGATATGGATAAAATAATAACATTTATTAAGATTGATATCCCACCTCTACTAAGTGAGGACCCCGTGCACACCTCTTCTTACTACAACATAAATTCAAATTTTACTTACTAAGCATGTCTTGATCGATGATGGCTTTGGTATCAATATTTGACCCACTCATTTAGTTAAATAGATGGGTTTTTATGCATATAATTAACAAAGCTATTATTATCATGAGGGGTTTTATAACATAATATTATCTACATTAGACATTATTACTCTTGACTTCTTGGTTGTACAAAACTCATCTAATACATTTTAAATCATGGACATGGATATACATTATAATATTATTTTGGGTCATCCTTGATCCATGTTATAACAATTGTTTCATATATTATGTATTAATGTCGTAGGTTCATACATGACGTATGTGAGAACATTGTGGCTACCGATCCAAATCATTTCAAATACTCGTTATTACTCTTTTATAACAACCCATATCTATGGATAAATTTCCCACTTATGTCATACGAGAATGGATTTGATACTACCACTTCTTTACCACCATTGATGTATTGCATGTTTAGATCCTACTACTCCTAGTAATAATGCTCTGTTAGATACTCCTAACTTATTGTCTAACAAGACAATGTTGCTGATTATTCCTCACATACTGATGTTGAGACTATTATACTTACTAATGATAACTTATTATAATCCCATTGATAAAGATGAATCTATGTTCCATTCTCTTTTTTATTCTTCTAGTCTTAGACATTATCCGCTTAAATCTACTACATTTGAAACTTTTGTCCCTCCTACCTCAAATAGTCATGACACATATATTGTTGCTAGCTTTGACCTATTACGACATGTTATTAATACACTAAATAATATTCATAATATTATTTCTATCACTATTCTAGTACATATTTATAGCCTATAAGAGTTACTATTTATATTTCACAATCTTGAGTTACTCTATCGTCTCTTTGGCACTAGTTTACTAATAAGTTATCTCAAAACCGGGTAAGCCCTTTATGAATTTCACTTTGTGTATTTGAGCGCGACACTAATAATTACTAAGCTCTCATTACTAAAATTACTATGCTAGAATCTAATGATATTATCACCATATGTTTAAAATACTCCCCACAATTTAAACACGTACTCATTTGATCAAATTAACTATACTAAATAACCAAATCATGATACTTGTACTAGCACACCATCCATCCATGGAAACTATTACGAACATGACCCAAACACTATGGATCCTAAAAAAACTATCTATATTTATGATGCATCGCATACTTTAGATCTTACCCCATATGACATTACCAATTTTTCCTTGACAAGGATGATGACCTTGATGACATATAGTCTCTTTTACCACCCATTTATTGTGCAAGAATTATTTAAACCCAAGAATATCTTCAATGTAGAATCACACTAGCCATGGAAAATTTGATAATATGATACATCAAATAAAGAATTATGATAGTTTATTATTCTCATAATTAGTCGTAATATAAAAATAGAGGTGGTCAATATATAGTAAAAATAAGAGTTCAATTCTAGTTTAATTTATACTAATTAACCGACATAAGTATGAAGTTACGAACACATGTGGGAAGTGGTGGAAATTTATTAGAAATTCCACTTATCCTATTCTAATCCTATAAGGTGTGCATAATACAAACCAACTATAATTAAGACAACCTAAGTCAAATTAATATTATTACAAGCGAATATATTACACTAACACCCCCCTTAAGTGAAAATTGCAGAGGCCTATACAAATGAAAAGATTAATAATGCTCTAAAATGGTTTATAATAACTAGGCTCGATGAGGTACCCATGTAAAATAAGTACAATATAGTCAAATTGAGGTACGAAACTAAGGTATCTCAAAAAACCATACTAAGTACTATGTAGATTGTACTAGATAAGATGGAAGACATCAATAAAAATTATTGGATGGCATGAAAGCCATAACTAAAGAATACGCCATAAGTACAAATGAAAATAATGGTAAGGAACTCAAATCTACATGAGTGGTTTGTCTCCACTACTTGATCAATGAATAAGACAAGATGACATTATATGTGTTAGAGTAGGTATTTACCTTAGATCATGTTCACCTAGGTACTTTATTTACCTCATGTATTTTATCCTCACCCACTTTTGTGTGTGCATATTTATTTTTCTTATTTAGATATTAGGAAGATATTATCTAGTTGTTATTGATAACTTGAGACCAGATTTACACACGGAATAATTCTATATTCTCTATATATCAATCATACGAGATCTCACAAATATATAGGAGAGGTTGTTCCTACAATGTAGGAAACAACCCACAACAATACACGAGTTGTTTTAACAACTCGTTAATATAAAACTATATACGTGAAGTTGTTTTAACAACTTCACTTACAAACCAAATAATAATTATTATAATTATGAGTTGTTTCTAAACAACTCATAATATAATAATAAATTAATTACAAATAATGTTAACACTAACATATGCCTAACATTCACCCCCTTAGTGTGAACATTATTTATTGATATCACCCCCTTAATGTGAACACGGAAAAAATGGACCATAGAACTGGAACTAGAATCGTATGCCCCCGCATACTTTTAGGTTTGCATACTACTGTTATTTGAATCTTGCTACACATGACCAATTTGCTTCACCATAGTTAACCCCATACTGGATGATCACACTTCCACCGATTCACCTACATAAGTGAACTCAACATTTCTCACTTTCGCTTCCAGTGAACGATAGATTTCACCGGTTCATCGACGTTAGAAGTATGACAATCAAAGAATCTATATAGTCAAAGGATCACTCTAGTTCATATGCCATCCTATAAAATTGTTCTCAAGTTCCAAAATGCACTTCTCCTCTTTTGAATCAAAACAGGGAAGGAAACCACACACCATTTTATTCAGCACACACCACACAACTGAAATAGTAGAAAATACTGCCACCAAATTTGAATGCGACCCCGTTGTTGGTGACTGACGAGAGGTGTTGATCACCCTCCATCCTATATTGCCTCCTGCCTCTAGTAGATGGCTGCTAACTCATATGGATGTGAACATGAGGCTCAATGGTTGCCAGGATGTCGGGTAACACCGAAAATGTGTCCGTAAGGCAATTTTTTTAAAACAATTTTGACAATTTTCCTAATAATCACCTAAATGGAAACAAAAATGACACAAATATAGACAAGATAGATATAAAAATGAGAACACCTTTGAATACAATTTTTATATAACGAAACAAATAAAAAACTAATTTTTTTATTACAAAACAATGAGACTTAAGAACCGACTATACACACCCCATGACTAAAGATGATATACAATTTTGTTTATAATGATATTCACAAACCACTCGACAAAATATCAACTCACCACTTTTTGAAAAATTTAAAACTCCTCACTCTAGAGATTTGAACCACTAATTACAAATCTTAATAGTAAACAAAGACTTAAAACAATTGACATATTTAAAAACTTGTAATCAACTTTGTGACACGTGACATTGGAAATCAATGACTTTTAAATTTGTTTTCAGGACGACTTGACCCAATCATTTTAGACTATTTGACTTATAGTGGAGACTTCAATTTTTGTGAGCGATAAGTGGAGGGTTAAAGTTGAGGGAGTTAAACGGATCCAACATGAGGTGTGTTTGGAGCCGTCGAGTGAAATATGTGATGGCTATGTCCGTGATGTAGAAATACATTAACCACACTTTTTGAAACTAAAAATTTTAATTATGACATCCCTATCTTGGTGGAGAAGACCATAATAGAATGTTTGTAGGTAGCTGGGAATGGATCTTCTATAGTAAAAATAATATATTGCTCATGTCAAGTGCTTTCCATAGTCCAATTCCACGTTGGGCAGGTGAATTCTTATTTGTGCAAGAAAAAAGTCTCGTGGACACCAAATTCCACACGTAAAACACAAATTTGAGTCAGTTTTCAGGCTTAGATGACTTCTAGAAGGTCGACAGCCTCTACAAGCATATGGATAAAAAAATATGTAACTCTTCACTCTGTATTTACAAACCGTTGTAATTTGCACCTTTTGGATTAAAATTATAAATCTATGTGCAAACAGTGATTTGATAATGAAAACACAAAATAGACACAACCACGACTCCCACAAGCTAGAAGCATCTTAATCACTATATCCATGACAAAAGTATCAATATCGGCACGCTTCAATACAAAGAAAGTTTAGCATATTCATCGTGCGTAGAGAAAATAAAATTATATGGATGCAAAATTTTTTGATGCTCCACAATATATTCAAGACTCTCATTTGGAAACAACCTCACATCCACTCTCAAATATTCATGGCTTCCAAAGGCTCAACCCAATTTTCTCTAATACCAAATGATAGCTTGAGACTAGATTTACACATAGAATAATTCTATATTCTCTGTATATCAATCATACAAGATCTCACAAATATATAGGAGAGGTTGTTCCTACAATGTAGGAAACAACCCACAACAATACATGAGTTGTTTTAACAACTTCACTTACAAACCAAATAATAATTATTATAATTATGAGTTGTTTCTAAAAAACTCATAATATAATAATAAATTAATTACAAATAATGTTAACACTAACATGTGCCTAACAATTATGACTAGCTCTTTCTTAAATTTATGGTCTTGACTAGTTCTTTGATGACTAGTTATTTCCCAAATCTATGGTCTTAACTAGTTATTTGATGACTAGTTCTTTCCTTGATTTATGGCTTGATCTACGACCTTGACTAGTTCTTAGATTGATCTTACTTGCCTATATAAGCAAGGCCCATTCTCATTGTACTAATGAGAGTTCCATAATAATATATGATATTACTGTTCTTTGTTTGTAAATTATTTTGTAAATTTATTCTGTGAATTTCTTTCAGCTTATCAAATGTGGTGTGCTATGATCATCTGAGATATTCATGGCTTGGAATGATCTTCTTATCATTCCTTTCATGGTATCAGAGTGATAGATGATGTATACATCCATCTATAAGTTTTTCTTTGTAAGTAAGGGTTTATTATTTTCATGTATTCAAAATTTGTTAGCACTTTTCTACAACATGATTTTTATGTAAAACAAAGCACACCATTGGATTTGGAAGGTGCTAAAACCCTAAAATCGATTGTAAACTCGACCATGTTTTTAGACAATAAAATATGGACATTTTTAGAAGTTTTTTTACACATTTCTCAAAAATCCATACAATTATGTACAGACAATTTTTTTGACACAAAAATATATCAAATTTCTGGGTTTTTCGAGAAAATTTATGGATTTCTCTCTATTTTTTGATATAGGTGACAGAAAAAGAGATATTTGCAGTCTAAGTTTGTATTAACAATTGTAATTTTTGGGTGCATTCTTTTATCCACTGGATGTAGATTTGTAATTTTTGGGTGCATTATTTTATCCATTGGATATAGGCGTGTACCTTCTAGATGCATTATTTTACCCTCTAGATATTTTTGTTTTGGATGCAATCTTTTATCCACTGGAAATAAATATGTACCCTATGGTTGCATTCTTTTATCCATTCGATTTAGATGTGTACCTTCTAGATGCATTATTTCACCCTCTAGATATTTCTCTTTTGGATGCGCTTTTATATACTAGACATAGATATGTACCTTTTGGGTGCATTCTTTTATCCATTGGATATAAATGTGCACCCTCCAGATGCAATGATTTACCCTTTGGAAATTTAGGTTTTGGGCGCAATCTTTTATCCTTTGATCACAAGTCTCAGTATCTTGTGGAAGCACTCTTTTTACCCTCTCGGAAATTTGGGTGTCATGGGTACCTTTAAAAAAATCAGCATTAAAATATTATTTTTTTAATAGCGAAACATTCTAAAGCTCATAACTTTTTATTTGTAGCTTAAGATTAAAGTGATGTTTTTGAAATTGTGTATTTTTTTCAAGATCTCCGCATTGGTGACATTTTTATACACATATTTCAAATGTAAAAGGTACTTATCCTCATTGTAATATTTACACATACTCAATTATAAAGTGCCAAATTTTGGGGGTGTTGTTATCACTTGTGGATGCAATTTCGGTTGATCCCAACGTCCTAAACTATTGGGTGTTGCATTCTTGTGTCTATCATGGATTCTGAGAACGATGTGATTTTATCCAAAGTGTGTAGGTTTTAGGAGGATATGGTCAAATTTGTGGAACAAAATAGATCACTTAAAAAACAAAACTCTCTTCTTCATAACCTTATTTGTGAGAATGATACACTAATATACTCCCTACAATAGACACTTTCTCACTTACAACATCATCCTCATATTGTGGATATTCATATTCATGCTCCTAGTCCACTTGTAGTTGTCACTCTGTGCCCACCGACTTTAATCAATTAGTTTTTGAGTCTGCTCCTGCTCCTGATAATCCTAAGCATATTAGGCTTGTTATTGCATGTTCTTCCACATTTGTGCCTATTGTAGTAACACATGCTATGTATCCTACTTCTGCTCACATGCATGGCTCTTTTGAGAAACATACCACTGCATTCGGTTCTCGCATGCTCCATTATATGGGTTTCTTGGTGGAGGTATTGCTATACGTTCACATGGTATTATTTTCTCTATTAAATATGTTAACTGGAATTCTTTCCATGGCATTGGTTTTCGAGCAGGTACTTCCTTGGGATCAAACATTGAGAGCTCCTATATTTGTTCGCTTGACTCTTTCTGAGGATCATGAGCTATACACAAGTTCTACACTTTCACTCGGCTTGAGAAACTTGATATTTCAGCTATTAGACATGATCAACCTGACACATATTTTGATGTTCCTTTCCATGAACCCATTATGCCTTTTGTACTAAGTCATATGTAAACATCTTCTTCATCCATCCATGTTGATTTGGCATAGATATATGATCACTCATGGTGGCAACATAGGAATTCATTGAGAGGACTCTATAGGCATTGATCCTCCACCATTTGACTGCTTTCTCCACTTTTATACCTTCTACATTGTAATTCTCCTTGTTTCAAACATTTTTCTTTAACAGTGTACTATCTCTCTTGTTTTTGAGAGATTTTAGATTTGTATTTTCAACATTTTTAGCATGTTGACACTCTCTCTTGGGGGAGCTATTCGGTGAAGCCCAATGTTATTTTGTCGGTGTTCAAGTAGTATTTTTGACAACTCATACAGATTTTTAGTGTTACTCCACCCATTCAATAGTATGGGAGAGAGTGTGGTGCTGACCCTCCTTCTTCGTGTTTTATGTCCTTACCTTGTTACCTTGGATTTTATTGGATCGTAAGCGGACCTAGTTATAGCGAGTTGATCAAATTATGTTTGATGTTTTTTTCACTTTTTATATCACTCCACTAACAGTCTCCTTGTATAGAGCTATTTTGGTGAAGCCCAGTGTTAGTTGTTTTTATTTTTATGATCGAGCAATGGATTTAGACCATAGTGTACACAAAAATTCTTCAACATTGTATGAGTTTTTGAGCCAAGCTTCTTGGGATGCCTTGTAATGGGTTTTTTTCTCTCTTCTTTGTTATTATTTTTTTTGGATACCTTGTGGTGTCCTTTTTTCCAAGTTATTGTACATGAATACTTCATCAGACCTAGTTTTCAGGACTCATACTGTGGAATAGGTATTTACTTTGGTCCCCTAACTTCATTTTAGGGGGGTGTTAGAATAGGTATTTACCTTAGCTCATCTTCACCTAGGTACTTTATATACCTCATGTATTTTATCCTCACCCACTTATGTGTGTGGATATTTCTTTTTTCTTATTTAGATATTAGGAAGATATAATCTAGTTGTTATGACTAGTTCTTTCCTAAATCTATGGTCTTGACTAGTTCTTTGATGACTAGTTCTTTCCTAAATGTATGGTCTTGACTAGTTCTTTGATGAATATTTCTTTTCTAAATCTATGGTCTCGACTAGTTCTTTCCTTGATTTATGGTTTGATCTATGACCTTAACTAGTTCTTAGATTGATCTTCCTTTCCTATATAAGAGGTCCATTCTCATTGTACTAATGAGATTTCCATAATAATATATGATTACTGTTCGTTATTTTCAAATTCTTTTGTAAAGTTATTATGGTGAATTTATTTTAGTTTATCAAATGTGGTTTCTATGATCATCTCGAGATCTTCACGGCTTGGAATGATCTTCTTATCATTTTTTTCAATATGCACCATAATAGTTAAAAAGACTATCAATATATTGAATAAGGTGACACAAGTAAAAATGAGTACAACAAGAATTCCATAAATGACCCAAAGTAGATGATATGATATGCCAAATATGAGTAACATACATAGCATCCGAAGAACCAAGATGAATACATGAACCCTTCATAATGTTTAATGGGTGAAGTGGAAAAATAATATCTCTGTATGAGTGTTTTGAATCCACTACTTAAATAATGAACAATGAAAATGAAGAAATATTGGTATGCAAAAAAATGCTCACTAAAAGTAAATAATTTGATTATCAAGGCATTGAACAATATTGAAAATGGTATTTCAAAATAACATGACACTTATAGTTATAGGAATACAAACCTTCCTACATGTGTGTCTTATTTTTCACACCCTTTTCTTATTTGTTATGTATTCCTATAACTATAAGTGTCATGCTATTTTTGAAATATCATTTTCAATATTGTTATGTATTCCTATAACTAATAACTACTAGGAATACTATAAGGTTTGTTGTTATGTATTCCTATAACTAATAACTCGTGTGTCACTCAATATCCTCACAAAGAGTGGAGAGAAGAATAACATGTGATTTTACACAAAGTGAACATGATGAAGAATCATCTGCTCTATATCTAATGGCATGGTGAGAAATCTAATAAATCGGTTAAATAGGGAAGTGGTTCCTTGCAAATGTTTAACTATACTTATGTTAAAATGACCCATGGAATGGAGAGTGTAAGATATAAAACTAATTGTGTGCTTCTTAAATAATATAAACAAAATGACAATTAAATATTAATTGTGGGTCACAATATGTGCAACATTTGATGCATTAAATTCGATGGGAAAATCATGATTAGGAAGAGAAAATGATGAAAATGTGTCAATAGAATATGAATCGATAACATAAGGTAGACTATGTTCTATTAAAGGTATGTACATGGTGTCAATCTGATGTTGCAAGCATGCAACTATATCTTGAAATGATTGAAGGAGGGTGTGTTTTCTAGAAATAAGTGAGAGTAATAAAGAGTTGTGTTTTTAATCTTCATATTCTCTTTAAAAATATAACTATGACTTCTTGAAGTGACCATACTTTTGTAAAAGAGCATGGTGTTTTTTGAAAGCAGGTTATTATTTTTCTACTTGAGAGTGTGGAATTTATGGCAGGATCTATTAATAGTTACAAGGAAAAATGCCTTAGAATGACCTCAAAAAATAACACACTCAATAAACCCCTACAAACTACTTATAACGATGCAATTTTTACCATCATTTCTCAATAGAATGGTCAACACAAAAGCCAAAATCAAATAATCCCAACCCAAAAGTTGTTTTAATAAACAAAAAGAACTTTTTACCTTAAAAAGTGTTACTTTATAAAATAGTGTATTTACAATAAATTTTCAATTTAACTATGACAAAAAAGCGAAAAATTATATTTTGATGCGTAGTGAAATATATCTTAATTTTGCAACATGTATAGTGTGAAAAATACTCATGTCAAGAAAATAACAATGAAATTTGTTGAATGGATCGAAAGAAATGACAGTCTAAAGGTTTAAAATTAAGGTAAAATGGAAAACCTATAGGAAAAATTAGAATTTTTGAAAACTTTGTCATCAAAATATAAAAATACAACACAATGCATAGATCTTGAGAAAATATGAAGGGTGACAAATAATTACCCCCAAGGCCTCTTAGATAAAAATATATGGCAACAATGCAAGGAAGGATAAAAAATTTACCTAAGGGGCTAATAAATGTGGAAACATATCATATGGAGGTTGCAATATACAACCATGGGTTAACAACAACACAAGAGGCCAATTGTATGTAAGTTATGGTCATATTCACAATCACGGGCTTTAAAAATGTACTTAAGCTTTAAATATCAATTTTTATAAAAATAAGTATCCAATGGATTTGACCTTGAGACCTATTACAACCAAGTGTCTTGCATATACACTTATAACCAATGCACCAAAAATATACATTGTATATAATGTAAACAAAATTAATTTATTCAAGCATTTATGTTTGAGCCTTTACCATTAAAGAGCGTGTTAAACATATACAAACTTTAAACCGACGCCTCAAGAGCATCATAATATAAATTTCAGAAATCCAAACATTTTGGAAAATTTGTGAAGAGCATAATACATAAAATTATATATTGATATCCCATTTTGCACAAAATTGTAAAAAATATTGTTTAACAACTTATTGCTCGTGTTTTTGGAAACCTTGAGCTTTAACTCAATGCCATGGGTACGTGCGATATATATTTTTCACAAACCAAGACGTTCGAAATATATCAAAAAGGGGGCCTAGAAATGAATATTGAGCCTTTAGTATTACTTTTTAAAATAAATTTATGTTGTACATGTTGCTGCTACATGTTTTCATGCAAATATGGAACTTCAAAAATTCACAAAATATAATTTGTGAATTGAAAAAATCCTTTTTTATTTAAAATTGTTTTGTTTCATTTACTTTTCAATAAAATACATAGAAAAATAAAAATGATATTTTTCTAAAAATGCAAAAACTTAGGAAAAACACATAAATAGTCAATTTTTGGCAAAATAAAAAACCATATGTTTTTGAAACCCAAAATGTTGGTTGTGCCAAGAAACATGTATGATGGCTAGAGAAGTATGCAGGAAGAGAGAGAAAACAATAATTCTTTATAAATCCATAATTTCCACTTGATGGAGAAAGACTCTAGTACCATGTAAAAATTGTTGAAAACTAGGAAACTCCACAATGTGTACTCATACCATCCACGTACAAATTGATAATATGCTATAAAAAATACACATTAACGAAGAATGGAAATATAATATTATTCTCATTGTTAGTCACAATATACAAATAGATGTGGTCAATATATAGTAAAAGCAAGAGTTTGGTTCCAATTTTACTTTTGAGTAAGTAAAGTAAGAGTTATGAACCAAATCTATATATGAATAAGTAACGAACACATATTTGAAGTGGTGGACACATGTGGGAAGTGGTGGAAAGTGATTAGAGATTCCACTTATCTAGTTTTAAGCCTCGCAAGGTGTGCACAAAGTAAAGATATTATAGTTAAACTAACCTAATTAAAATTAATATTAGTGCAAGTAGAATATTGCACCAACATCTTATACACACCTATTTTCAAAAATATTCAACAACATTCATATAATCACATTTACAAAAATTCACAAGTGTAGACATAAAATCTATGCACTTGGGTACATTTCTAGGTCCTAAAAGCATGTTAGCATTTACATGGTTCCTAAGAAATAAAACTAGTAATTGACAACTCCCTTTATCCTTTTTCTTTGTCTTATGCACTTTATGACTTTATGCATCTTGCACTCTTTTTGGAATTCGATTGTTTTAGTTTCTTATGGCCTCGAACACTAGCGCCCAGTTGGGACACTTTGGTGTCGAGACATTCCTATCCTTTACTTTTTGTGTATCCTTTTGGACCCCTTTCTATTCTTAGTTAATTTTTACTACTTTGGGTTGGCCTTTCAATTGTCAATTATGAAATTGAAACAAGGAAATAATATAAATACACAGTCATGTTTTCAAAATAGAGGACCAAGCACTAAGCATTACATACTATCACATAATATTGCATTCAAAGACACAAAATAAATTCAAAGCATACATCTAGCACATTCACTCAAGGGAAAAGGGTCACATCCTTTTGTATACACAACATAGGAGGGAAATTTATTCTATTTCATCCCACACATTCTATACATCTATTACATTCTAGATCTAGCTCGCTATCATTATGTAACTTGCACAAGGGCATCATTACACACACTTACAAAAATAAATAAATGGAGTATGAGATGTAGTGCAATGATCACCGTAATTTCACTCTTTAGGTGACCACCGAGGTCGTATGTTGATCGGATAGAGTATGATACTTAGCAGAAGGCACACAAGAGGTTTGCACATGAGAATAAGGCACAGTCAAAGGCACAAAAGGATAGGGAAGAACACGCACATGAAAGACAAGGGCAGATTTAGGACTTAGCCATTTTTACATGTACGGGCTACTTTTGGAGATAGCATGCAGAGCACACAAACCAGATAACGACTTGCACAAAACACATGGGCTATTATTAGAAGAGCGACTACTAAGCTCTTTGCATGGGTATGAGCTAAGAATAGAATTGCTACTACCAGTTAACTAGAAGAGGTGTATTGTTAGCACACTTGCATGTGTGGCTATGATTGTAAAGGCACATGGCTATTTTCAGCATGTGACCTATTTTTAGAGTTATGCAAGCGGTGAAGGGAAATTCCCCACCCTTATAAATATGTAATGATCTGCGTAGAATAAGAAGAGTGTGTGAGAACTAAATTATTGTGAAGTTATGCTTTCAAATCTGATGCGCGCATAAGCTTATGGTATTACCCATTGTAATGAGCTTCTATGTATTTATTATGTTTAATATAATGGGGTGTATTTTCTGAATCAAAGTATTAATCCTAAGTATAATTGGTTCTTACATGATTGATTTCATTATGGATATTATTTAAACCTATTTTTCTTTAGATCTAGATCTGGACATGCTCTGTAGAATGATATATTAATTATGGATCTGAATGCATTAAGTCTTCATCATGCTAACATCCTACAACAACAACCCTAAAGAGGGGCCTAGTACCTTTGCACACTTTGGGTGAGCACTCAGTCTAGGTTGAGTGATGTGCTAATGCACCTAGGTTTTTACTGGTAAATTCTAGGTTGCATCACAATATAACTCCCATTTTACATTTTCCTTTTTAGGTTTTATGTAGTTTGTGGGTATGTGCAGGTGAACTTATTTCTTGCAGGTTATAAGTACATTCATATATCGAAGTGAATCCGAATGAAAACCAAAAAATAACAACAAACATCATCCAACCCTAAAATAACCAGATCCGTAGTATCTACTTAAACACTAAAGCCCAGACCCAAACACCAGTGTCAGGCATTCCTCTCCTCTCCTGACGCTTCGTCCTATGCAATTTCGAGTCCAAAACCTCTAGTGAGCATTGCCATTACTATCCTCATTCGATTCAGCTATCCACCTAACCAAATCACTTCCATATTGCTTGGGAATCAAATAAGTCTCTCTATCTCCCTCTCTTTCTTAGGGTTTCACATTTATATGCTTGTTTTCTTGTGTATTACTTGTATATTAACATTTATATATGATTTATTACAGGGTACTTTACAATTAAGATTTAATTCTAATTTATATTAAATAATTTGGTGAACCCCACTCATGATGAAACATTTTGATCCTTATTTTTCCTATTTTATCCAATCTTATTTCATGGATCCTAAAGTCTCCTTACATCAATTACTTCAAATTCACCCACCTTGCAAAGATGTTATCCAAAAATATTTAGACACTATGTACCTCCTTGTAATAAACCACCTACAAAAGTAAGTTCCATGTTTAATCATCTCTCCAATGACCTTATTGGTCCTAATACCATAGCTAATCAATCCATTTACAAGTCAATTCAAGATTTACATTATTTATTTCAAGATAAAATTCAAGCTATGGAAACCACAATTACATCTCTCATAGTTGAAATCCAACATCTTAAGGATTCTTCTCAGGCCCATGTTATTTCTTCTTCTACACCTCATCCCAATCTTATGTCTTCTACATGTGCTCATATCAGTGAACCCCAAGTATTACCATTACCAACACCTCTTAAGTTTGATCTAAATGTTAAGCAACATGATATTATTCCTGATATCCTCAATCACCAATTGATCGACTTGCCAACTACTCATTGTTACCCTCTTTATCGGCTTGCCAAATACATTGGTATCCCATTTTACAATTATCAAAAATTTAATGGACATCATGAAAATGGTTTCTATGCTTTAAAATAAAGAATTAAGCACCTAGAGTATCAAGGTTTTATTTCATTTGTTACACAACATTCTACTACATGCTCATCACCAATTTTTAAACTCAATGGACTCACAAATCCGATCCCTCCATGTCTAGTAAGTATCATTCTATAATCACTAATGTTCCTTCTTCGGCTAGTCAAGAGCCACCAATCCAACCCATTCCAACTAAACAACCACCTCTCAAAATTTGTACCCCATTACCTCATCCTATTAAGTCTTCTACAATGTTACCCATTCAAACTAAGTAACCTCATTCAAAAATCCATCCTTCATCCTCTCCTCCTATCCACCTTCTACAATGTTACCCATGCCATCTAAGAAAACTTATTCAAAAATGCGTCCTCCATCCTCTCCTCCTATCATTTCCTTTAGAACCTTTCCCATTCTAAATAAGAAACATCCTGTAAAAATCCATCATTTATCCTCTCCTTCTATAAACTCTGCTACAACCTTACCAAATTAGCAACCACCAACCAAGAAAGACCAACTAATTCACCTTGTGATAACTCACCACTTTAAACTTTCTCCTGTCAACCCACAACCCAACCCTTGTCCTAATCTCACTTTTACCCCTCATCATGACAACAAAATACTTTCTTATGATACATTTCAAACTCCATCACCATCGCAATGTCTCTCTTACATTGTCACATAGATCTCCATTACTGGCACACTTGGGGAGCATCACACTTTCTCCCCCTCTTCCACCATTATCGGTTGTATCTAGTATCTACTATTGAATTTCATTCTTTATGCTTCATGTCTAATCTTTCTCAACATTTCTACACCTTTGGTACACACACAGTGTACCATCATTACTCAATGACACACTTTGTATTGCTACGGTTCACACTTGACTATTAATGGATACTTCATCAATGAACCTCACATTATCTATGATTTACGCTCAAAGGCTGCATGTTACATATTTTCTAGCATCTATTCTCATGTAATACATTTATTTCCAAATGACGCAGTCTAGTGCTACAACTCACACTTGAATTTTGAGGGATACTTCATTAATGAACCTCACATCATCTATGCTTCACATTCAATGCTTCATGTCACATTCTAGCATCTATTCTCCCACAATATAACTCATTTCTTGATGACACACTCTTGTTCTATGGTTCATTCTTGACTATTGAGGGAGCATTTATAAATGAACCTCATCTCATGCATATCCATTGGGGTAACACTACTCCTATCATCGTCACACCTTGCATATCACACCATCACACTCATGTAACATTTGCATATCTTGGTTGCATTTACTCTTGCTACTTATACTACTTACATGTTGCACTTTGCTTACTATGCTAGACAGATACTTAGTATGTCATTATCTTTATCATATACACATGCACATTCACTTGGTCTCTGGAAGTGAATGCAGATCTCTTACAACTCCTTACATGATGTATGATGCTTGACACTCAAATATCTTACCAATCCCATTGAGGATCTTGAGGGCATCTACCTTTACTACTCTCACATTTTACATTTCACATGTTCTATCATCTCATTCTTGAGTACTTATCAGTAATGTCACTTTACTTTTCACTACTATATACACGCTTTGACATACTATTTATCTTTCTAACATGTTAATGGGTGCTTCATCCACGTATTCATCTAAAAAAAAATTTAGGTGGTGAAATTTTTCTAAAAATACCCTTCAAAGGTACAAACCAATGTTATTTATATATTACTAATAAAATATATAAAGGAATATGTGTAGCATTTTCCTTGCTAGACTATATATAACCAAGGTTATCTCGACACATTTTTCTTGCTATTGTTTGTTATTGTATATTATTGTTTGCAGGATATTCCCTATGTCTTGTTTGATCATTGTATCCTTTTGGCCGCTTTGGCCCTAATTGTCTCGTGACATTGTGAGTGATGTACCGTGTTTGAAAACCAATTTTCACGATCCATTTTTTCTTCCTAGTTACTTGTTACATTACCTTCTATTGCATGCTAGCTATTTTTACTATGGACACATGTTACTAGCCTATTTTATTTTCATGTTCCTTGGTTTCGACTATGCACATCCCCTACCCAATGTAGGTATCTCCACTAAGATATGCATTTCATATCGAGTCCTCTCTTTTGGGATGTATTCTCCTATAATCATCTCATGCACACCAAATGAAAGGGCATTTATTGGGTGAAAAATCACCTTATAACAACTCGTAGCTATAATACATATCAACAAAGTACATAATCAACATAGGAATACATCCATAGAATAGTCTAGAATCAAACTTGGACCTCTCACATAGAATGGAAACTAACAACCAAGGTAGTAGACAATAGAACCCGACACTTGTGTCATCCTCGAGCACCGATATCCCTAGGAAAGAAATAGTCAATTTCACGGTTTTTGCATGATCTCCAACTGATTTCGAATAGTTATAAAGTAGTAGGAACTTTCCTCTAGTTACATATTTCACCTTATCTATACATTTAAGTTATAATCATAATTAATAAGGACTAATCAAAAAATCGAAAAATTGGGACGTACCATCCAAGAAGTGCTTATCGGGAAGCATCATGGAAGGAGAGAAAAATTAGACCTCTCTCCCCAACACTCTTCTCCCGGTGTGAGATCACCCAAAAAAATCTCACTTGGCATGAGATCTCCCAAATAACTCTTTCTTAGCGCGATATTTCCCAAAAAAATCACTTTCGGATGAGATTGCCCAAAACCTCACCATTTGACAATTTTTTTAGCATCATTTCCAAGAAAATCAGGAAAAATTCTTTCTCATACTCTTTTACATATAAGGTGTACACTTTTCTTTTACATACTTTCACACTTTTTATTAACTATACATATGTTACTTTGACTACTATTTTACTCTTATTTTGCAGTCTATCCTTAATACATAACAAATATCGGCTCACATCAACAAACACAACATACTACTACACATACAATTTACCCCCAAAGTGTTCACCTTTCCTTCCTATTCTCCATACTTCATGTCTTCACTTCATGCTTCAGCTTGTCCACTCAAAGACACTATAGGATACAAAATTCTGTACAAGGTTACAAGGTGTGTATTTTCTATCTACTTTAAGCTATCGAGTATTCACTAAACAAAATAAAGTGGGGTATGCACTTGGGTACATTTCTAGGTCCTAAAAGCATGCTATAATTTACATGGTTCCTAAGAAGGAGAACTAGTGATTGACAACTCCCTCTAGCCTTTTACTTTGTCTACCGCACTTTATGGCTTTATACATCTTGCAGCCTTGCAGGACATTTGACTATTTTATTTTCCTATGGCCTTGGACACTAGTGCCGAGCTCTCCTGTCCTCTTGGGCACTCTTATCCTTCTTTATATTTTTCTTATCCTTTTGAACCCCTTTCACTTCTTAATTACATTTTACTACTTTGGGTCAAATTTGAAGTTGTTAATTATGAAATTCAAACAAGGGAATAATATAAATAAATAGTTATGTTTTAAAAATAAAGTACCAAGTAATAAGCATTACATACTATCACCTAAGCTTGTATTCAAAGGCAAAAATCATTTCAAGGCATCCATCTAGCACACTCACTCAAGGGTTGCATCCTTCTCGCATGCACAACATAGGAGAGGAAGTTTATTCTATTTCATCTCACACATTTTAAACATATGTTACATTCTATATCTAGCCCACTATCACTATGCACCTTACACAAGGGCATCATTACACACACTTACAAAAAGAACTACATGAAGTATGAGATGTAGTGCAATGCTCGGTCATAAGTTCACTCTTCGTGTGACCATCCGGTTCAATTCGAATCCCCATTTTGCATTTTCCTTTTTAGGTTTGATGTAGTTTGTGGTTATGTATAGATGAATTTCTCTCTTGCAGTTACAGTACATTTGTAGATCAATAATCAAATATAGAGAAATAAATAGAAAAGAACAATGGACATCATGCAGCCCTAAAAGAACCGATCTTCCAAATCTACCTAGACACCAACGCCCGTACTCAAACAACAATACCATGCATTCCTATCCTCTCCCAAATGCTTATTTCCTATGTAGTTTCGATTCCAACCTCCAGCTGAGCATTGATGACACTCTCCTTAGTCTATTTTAGTTATCCACCTACCTAGATCACTCCAAAATTTCTTGGAAATCATATAAGTTTCTCTATCTCGCTCTCTTACTTAAGATTTCACATTTATATGATTGTTTTCTTGTGTATTACTATATATTAGCATTTGTATATCATTTATTAGAATAGTTACTTTGTAATTAATATTTATTTCCAATTTATATTAAATCAATAAGGTATATTGAGTGTGATGTATGACATACATATAATGACACATAATGACATATGTCACCTTGGTTCCCTTCCTCGACACTACTCTTTAGGAAAAGTTCATACACTACATAAGTGCTTCTATTTTAGTATAGTTATTTTATACTTCTTCATCACGTTTGATTATATACATAGTGTCTATATTATGTTTTGAGCTAACATGACTAATATATATATGTTTTGTGAAGTGTTAACGTATCTTTGTATCTCTATTTCACTATCACTATTTTCTATACTTGCTTGATACATTATTATCACGACGTGTTTATACAAATTATTTCCTTTATTTTGTTACTACATTGTTTGAATCCTTGTTTATGGTTAAATTTTGTCTTGCCTAATTACAATTCTATAATTTATTACTCTATATTACATGAGTGTTTGATTTTCTTGTGAAAATGTGGGTGTCCCATGCTTATGGCTCAATGCCTATCTTTCATGTATGCACTTATTTCTCTAAATTTGGCCCACATGGCCTACTATTTTTATTATTTTGTGACACCATGGGTGTCCTATGTTTAGGACTCTATTCCTCTATTGGAATATGATTTTATATTAGTAATTACTTACCTCAACTTTGTTGTTTCTAATTATATATTATTGCTATTTTGGCCACGAAATGCTTTATTCTTGCTAGTTTGATGTTTCTAGATACTATTAATTCTCTGGTTTCTAACATGATTGATTTCTAATATGATGTTTCTATACCATTACTACTTTGGCTTATTGTTAGGAATTAATAATATCTAATGCAAAATAATTCCTCAGAATCGCAATAATAATAAGTATGAATAGAATTATAGAAATTAAATATGCACAACATGAAGACAATATTTAACGTGGTTCACCCAATGTGGGCTACATCCACTAAGAACACTTGCTCAGATTTTATTACAAGCCACAAATTTTCACCGTTACAATAATCAGATCTTGTTTGGAGCTGCACTCAACAACCCTCCCAAATTCGCACTTGAATTCACACACACTATTCACCTTCTTGAAACAAACTCATATCTATCCTATTGTATGTCCATCTATTTATAAGTACATCAATAGGTAGCTGAAGAGGTGGTTTTACAAAACAATGGGTATAGAAAAACCATGGGCCCAAAAACAGCCCATAACGGTTACCCATTACCCATGGGTTAATAAACCACCCACGAAAATTTGCTTCGAGGTCTTTACCCTCGATCCCCCATCCGGGGCTTCACCCCCCTAAACCCCCTTGACCCACTCACCAGCAAGCGGGACCGCCATAAAAATATCCGAGTGTAACACATGGAAGGTATACCAAACTCTAACATGAAAACAAGGCTCCACAAACATAACACTTATGACATTGATGTTTCTATACTATTACTACCATGGTTTATGAAACAATTGATTTCTAATATGATGTTTCCATATGATAGCTACTTTGAATTATGACATGATTGACACTTTTCAATATTGTTCTTAATTCGACACATATGTATTATTGATTGTTGCATGTTACATTTTAATTTTTTAGTGTGTCATGGATTCCACCATAACAATCCCTTTTTCAAGTACATGTTCTTAATGATGGCCATCATTCCATCGCTCTATGCAATCCTACAGAGATATCAGACTTATTACACATGGGCATACATTTATTATTTTGAGGCACATGCTCAAATTATTTAACACACATGCCTCAAAAGAGGGGGAATTCATCAAGATATATTTCACATCTACATATAGATTACAAAATGTAAGAAAAATTCTTAACAGGGTCCATATCCTCATAAATATACACATATACTAAAAAGTGGAAGAATCCAAAGTAGGTAAAATTGTATAGTATAATCAAGACCATAGTAAGGTCTTGACTAAGATGGATGTTCTTGAAGGGGCATATTCTTAGGAGTTCTTTAGTTTTTCTCATATTACATCAACTATCTACATGCTTATCATAAAATTATAGATAGAGATTAATTTTTTTAGAGAATGATATGAGAGGCATGAGTACTTCATTCCTTCTCCTCTACACTAATCAACCATAGTTGTAAGAACAAGGTTTCGTGGTATAAACTATTTTTTCCTTTATGATATTTCTGAATACATACACTCAAATTATGTAGTATAAAATGTTATGGGGACATGGTTCATCCATTATATTTTTTATTTTTATCTTACTCATCAGTAAAAATAATATAAAATTGTACCTAGATCCATTTGCACTGGTGCGATCCTTGTGTTTGTGGAACTTATCAAAGCAACTCAGTTATTCATAGGTTTTTCTTCCTCTTCTCTCATAAATTTATAAAAGGGAAGGTATTGAAGAAAAATTTATTCATAGGATGTCCTTCCTCTTTTCTTACAAGTTTCAAACATGGGTACTTCAATTTCTCTCTCTTATCTGGTGTTGGGTTGCATGCACCCAATATTCTAATTTATGCTTCAACACAATTGGGAACTAATCGCCACTAATCCCCGAAATCTCGGTGAGAAATTCCAAATATTTATAGTACAAATAGAATTGGAGTTCCTCCCTTCGTAGAATGAACATTATTATTCCTTCCATGTTTTTCATCTCCTTTACTTACTTTATGAAACTTTAAATTTATAATCATTAGCTATATTTCGATTTACATTTAAGTTTCTATCATAGAAATTAACTACACTTTGTGTTGTATTTTTCATCATAGAGGGTGACAAAACCATCACATCAAAGAACAATTGTTGAGTGAAGATAAAGTGTGTGTGTACACTTAGGTATGTTTTTACTTTAAGCATGTAACTTTTAGCTACACACTTAAAGGGGGAAAAGTAGACACTAAAATATCAGAGCTCATCCTTTTGTAATGTGAGTTTCACTATGCTCCCTTTCAAAGAAAAATTATCACATTCAAAATACAATCAATATACTTTGTTATGGTATTTTGTGACTTTCCTATCTTTGCACTCTATTGTGTTGTCAATTATAAAAATATTGTTTAGTCAAAGTAGTAAACTAGCCATGTGCATCATGCCACAAATTTTTGTTTTATTTCACATCTCTCATTCTAAGACCATATAATTTGTTTGGGATGTCGAATCTAGGCTGAAATTTCATATTCTTTGAATCTATTCTTTATTTGAATATCTTTATTGTGTTGCTTCATCTTCTTGGGGTCAAACTTATTAAAATATTTCCAATGGAAGGCTATACGAGAAATTAAATATCACTTTATAAATCACCTAGAACTCGAAAGATCATATTATAAATATCATTCTAAAAGCACTCAAGGATCTCTAAAATTTACCTAAATTAATTACATATTAGTTAGAGAAGCCCTTAATATATGTTTGAAGCACTCAAATACATCAAAGAGTATATATTCCTCTATTTTTTAACATGTAAAGGTTATATAGCCATGTATTAACAAGAGAAATGCACAACCCAAAACATTGTTAAAGGGTTAGGTCACACAAATAAAGAACACCACATCAAACTACTACCATAATAGACACATTCTATACTATATAGGTATCCCATTATCTTTATGTCAAGAGACATGAGGGAAACCACAGGGGTTGTATTAGATCACACTTGCAAAAAGTACTTGGGATAACTACACGAGACTTAATTCCACATGAGGATATGTAGTGAAAATGTGGATTGGTTTAGATGGGTCGACCACTAAAGGGTCGCGAACTTCACCTCACACATGATTTATGCTTTTGATTTTCTAATGCTTCATGAAAGGTATTGAAGGTTTCTAGGGTTTCCATTTGTTATAAATGATTAGAGGTCATCTCAATGTTGTGTGAGAAAAGTGACATATAAAAAGAATATTTCTAGGAAAGAAAAGTATACAAAAATTTTTCAATCCCAATTTTCAAATAGTCCAAGACCATATAACTCCAATTAAGATGATATTGTTCTAGGTATATACTATACAATAGTTCTATGGTCCCACCCTTACCCAATTTCTAGTTCTGAAATTCATAAAAAAACATCTACAAAGATTTGAGTTTCCTTTTCCACCTACATACACATCCAAATATTCTATATTTTGACCTATATAACCAAGTCTCCATCCACTCTTGTGTATTTAAGCTATTATATATCATTTATCAATCGTTGCGAAATTATTAATGCATTAATTTGGATATATAAAATTAATGTTAAGAAATCCATGGTTAGTGCTCCATTTGAATGTATGAGTGAATAATAATTATGCACATGTAATTATTATCTTGGTGAATGTAAGTTAGTAAAATAGTAAATAATAATTACTGGGGTAATTATTATTTATGTTATGGTAAGTTAGTATATATTGTTATATGGCTATATAAAACAACATATAACAAATATTTGTTATGTGAGTTTAACCACTCACGTATATGGTGTTTGGGTGAGATATTTATGGGAGAGTAGTTAGTAATACTTAATAAAATATAGGAATGTTATTCCTATATATATGTAAAGTATTGTATTGAGAAAATTAATGAGAATGAGTTTGAATTAAGTTTTATTTGTATCAATTTTGTGTTTATTTCTCTCGTAAATATCCTCCTCTCATCCACTTTTGGTATTAGAGCATCCTTATCCTCTCTCTATGATGGATTTTTGAGAGTAACCAATGATAGTTTGTTATTTGTTATGATCCTATGTATAAGCTTGTTAAATTTTGAGTTATCCTTACTAAGAAGGCCATTTTAAAATTTTAAAATTGTTTGCCCTTCTTTCCAAAATTTTAACTTAAGAATTTTTCCTATAATACAGATTAAATTTTGAAGGTTTTTACAAGTTGAGAAGCTTTCCAAACTCCGAAGTCTAAATTTTGGACTTCGGATTTTGGAAGTTCTTAAGTTTGGAAGTTTGGGGTTATATTGATTTTTGTATGAATTTTTTTCATAGAGTCTTGAAGTCTAAAAGATCGAAGTTCTAAAATTTTAGAACTTTGGGTTTCAAGTTTCGCTATGATTTCTTGGCATTTACAATTGTGGAGTCCTAAAGTCTAAAAGACCAAAGTTCTGAAATTTCAAACTTCGATTTCAGTTTCAAACTTCTGGGGTATGTTGTTTAGTCAAACAATTTGGCATGAAATTCAGGTTTTAGATTGCTAAGGCATTTATGGTTCAACAACCCCACATGTGTCAGCCTGTGGGAATTAAATTCTTGGTTTACCTATATAAACCCAAATTTTTCACCCATCATTTTCACCTGGTGATTTACTCTAACATCCTAAATTTTATTGAGCCCTAGTTGTACTTCTAAGGCATCATTTTAAAGGTAATTTTTGTGTTTTTATTCATTTTTGGTTTAAGATTGGCCATCGGGATCTTGTTTTTGTTCTTTTATCTCATCTTATTCTATTTTCTTCATTGTTTCATCTTGTTGATTCAATCATGGCTTCTGCCATTATATTTTTCTCGATCTCGACCCTCCTCAACCATGACAATGAGATTTATACTCAATATCACAAGTTTCACATCATGCAGGCATCAAGTTTCTTCATATCTAGAAAAATTGAGGAAATCATCGTTTACAAAAGTTGAGGGATATTAAGTTCATCCTACAGGTTTCAACACTTGGCGTTTTCAAATTTTCTGATTTGAAACTCGATCGACTTCAAAATTTTAGAGACAAACGCTTCGGGAGTGTTCTCTTCAAGTTTTTGGAGGTACAAGAGTTTAGGTTTTAGATCCTTCCAATTTTTAGTCTGGAATCTTTTACTTGCAAACTTTGTGAGCATTTGGATTTCGTGAGGGAGATAATTTTGGGTTTCAGACATCTTCTATTTTCACATTTTGGAAGTCTTTGGGTTTCACACACTCATTAACTTCAATGTTCAAATATTTTAGAGGTCCTTTATTTTCAGAATTTTGGACTTTGATTTTTTTGAGGTTTGAGGTTTTCATAGGGTTCTTGCAAAGCATTCGGGTTCGAATCAATGTCTACTTCTTCCTCAAAGGGAAAAGAGAAAATGAAGTATACTTATTCGGGAGTGTCTCTATTAGGGATACTGATATGGGGCACATAGATATGGCTAAATTCTGGGAAAGAATGAAGGCTCCTAATAAGAAGCCTTGGATGTAATCTATTTTTGACAGTGGGCTTCCTCTTGCCTCTATTTTTTCCACATCCATGCAATGTCCAAAATTTTTCTTGGTTATAGATTTGCACTTTGACAAAGCCACTAGGACCGTATGGGATGATTATGGTAATGTCATGTTTATATTGGATAGTGAATTCTTTGAAGATTTGTTTAAGCTTCCTAATGTGGACGAGTACACTACGATTTTTCCTAAGTCTACAATTGAACATTTGGAAAAATAATATGAAGTTTGCACAAAGATCGTGATTAAGAGCTTCTTGGCTAAAGGTACCACCAAAATTCCTAAGATGATGCCTCATTCTGACTTCATTTAGGAATTCAATGATATCATTGTTCTTTTGAGTAGAGTTTCCGGTCTTGCTTTAGTAAGATATTTTCATAATGGATGTTTCTTTATATAGCTACTATTAAGAAAAACAAGGAGTTTATCTGGTGGGGAGAACATATTAGTAGTTCAATATGTTTCCAATTAGGATATGTACTGACCTTGAAGAATTTTTCCATGCCGTCCTTTCTTATCTACACAACAGTTGTGATGAGGGAGTATCTGGGTTTGAATCCTTAAGGTGTTAGAAGCACCTCCTAGATTTATGAATTTTATCCTCAACTTCCTATGGATGAAGGAAGCAAGCATTTCAGAAGAGTAACTAACACTTTCTTAGCTATCCTTTTTTATTATTTCAATAAAAGCTTGTATAATCGAAGGATTTTAGATGAGGATTCAAGAGAAGTACGGAAATGGGGAGGCATTTATCTCGAAATTTGCAACTTTCACTTATATCCGGTAACTAGGATTCTCAAGTACCCCAAATAAGCTGCCAATATGTTTAAGTGACACATGGGTATTACTAGAGCTAGTTCACTAGTTGTTGGATTGCCAAAAATTCAAAACAAGCAACACAAGGTAGGATTCTAGTTTCCTATTTCTATATGGATATATACGTGTGCCAATATCTATAAAGCCAAAAATGTGGAAAGAGAAATGTCTCAAATCACCCTGAGGAATTTTCATCTAAGAACAAACTTTGATTATTACAAGAAATTCAATGAAACAAGTCTAGCTAACACTCACGTTCCTTAATTAGAGTTTATTTTGATCCATTTTCGAGATGAAGTTATCATAAGATAGTGAGAGTTTGAAAGATTGAATTTGAGTGAGGTAATATAATTCGGCATTGCAGATATTCCCAAGGGTTAGAGGATGATTGAGAGATACTTGATCATACTTACAAAAGGGATAATATTGCTAACTAGCCTCTACCTTGGATTGATTGGTATAAGGAAGAATATAATATTACAAAAGAAATGGCAGGGCCCATTTTAAAGAGAACATATGATTATCTGGCCACTTTGGGTATCACACACAAAGTGTCGATCAACCTATAAGGATATTTCAAGCCCAAACAATAAAGCATGTCACCCTACATATTCAAGGAGTAAAAGTTTGACCCACAAAGCTGTTATAAATCCACGGAAAATTTCATTTGTTGTAGGAGGTTCCTCTTATAAAAAGGCTTCCAATACTAAGGTTGTATCTCCAAGGTTACAAGTTTCTGAAGTGGTTGATTTAAGTACTTCTCTAGTCGTGTCTTAGGTATTTTCACTTTCTCTCCCTCCTTCCTCACCATATTTTCCACCTTCAGACCCACTCCTCCATTATCATCTTCCATTTTTTCCCTTCCCATTTCTTCCTTTCCTTCACCTTCCATGGCTCAAGTATTTTCTTCTCTTCCTACACTCTCAGTAGGAGAGATGATAGGATCTCCATTTTCCACTCCACTTTCTCAACAAATCCTTTCTTCTTCCACTTTTGTTTCCACTTCCATTTCATCTAATCTTGAATCCATTTTGACCACTACACCCTCTCGTTATCACCACATCCCTTCCACTTTCTATCGATGCCACTAGTGTCATTATAGTATCCAACATTCCAAGTTTTTTTGTAACTATGCCTTTGATGTCATCTTTGTCTTCTTCTACTATACCTGAATGGTTATATCACCGTACTCCAAAGGAGAAGAAAAATGTGCCACTTGTTGATTTGGTTGATATAATTTTTTTGGATATAATTCCTAAGAGATAAGCCAAGTGGCTAAGAGTTGTCTCTAATCTATCAATAAAAAATCAGGAGAAAGATTCATGGAAATAGCTACCCCGCCAAAGGAAAGATAAAAGATACCATCACAACAGTGGATTACCAGATCTCTAGATTTTCATTGGGAAAAGCTACACATGAAGGAGCTAAACATGATGTACAAGTGGCTCTTGGTAATGTTTTGGACAAATATGATAAGGACAAGGCAACAAAATATGATTTGAAAGGAAAGGTTGAGCAACTCACTGCTCTTCTTACTAAAGTTACACAACCATCACAAGCCACAACCACTCTTTCCATTTCCTCAAGCTTTAATGATACGTCCTACCACATAGTGGAGAAGATAGGTCATAAAGGAAGATTGGTTAATGGATGGATTGAATGCATACTTCAGGAAGCTAATTCGCTAATCAAAATGGTTGTGGAATTGTAGAATGATTTATATGTTTAAGAACTCTATCATGAACTTGGATGAAATTATTTTTGAAGATAATAATAATTTGGACCTTAATTTGAATACCTGGAGAGAAATTAGAGATGTTAATTCAGATCTGATCCTTCAGGAGGGTGTGATTGATGATGCCTCCAAGTTATTTGAGTTCCAAAATATATAGAGCTCAGAGCATAGGTGTTACAGGATCTAATCAAGAAATTGGATGAAAATGGGTTGAAATAATGGATGGATTAAATGACATTTCAGAGGAATTTGATAATATCCATTGTAAGTTCACTAATGAGACCATTGATGTCCTTCCCGTCGATCAAATTATAACAAGTTTCAAAAGTTTGGTCAAAGAGGATGATGATATGAAGAATACCTTCAGTATTGATTCCATTTACAAATTAGTTTCATATCAAAATTTTATAAGTCAGCTGAAGAAGGTCGTGAGTAAGTTGAAGAGATTACCGCCAAGGTTTCTAGAGAAGTTGAGATAGCAGATGTGGTGAATCATTACACGTGCCGACCATAGGAAGAGCAAGTACAGGGGGATAATCAAGCATCTAATTGAATACAAACACAAAATGGCTATGTGGGAAAAGGATGAAGAATAAATTAAGCGGGGAAAGGATGTTTTTGGCCCAAGCTAAGCCCGATAACCATTGATGGACAACTCCTAAGCTCTGGATTGGTCAAAGTTGCAAGGCCAACTTGGTCAAACATGTGCAACTTATTTTTCTATTTTTGTGGGATCATGTTCCCTATAAATTTAATGCACTCTATTTTTAGTAATTAATTAGTTAAAGGTGGAGTTGTAATGGCTCAACCTCTTTGATCTATAAATAGTTAGATGCATTATGTTTTATATGACTATTAGATCTTTGGGAATTACTCTTCAATCTTGAAAGAGTTTTAAAACTACTTCAAGCCTTTTAATAATATTCAGAACAATATTTTGACATTGAATATTTGGTATATTGTGCTATTTATTAATTTATCTATCACTCGTGAATGTTTAGTTCCTTGGATACGATTGATTAATTTTCCTTTAGATTAGTTATATTAATTTAATCTTTGTGGGAAATGATATAAAATATTTACATTTCAGTTGTGGAAAACATGTTACTTTATGTTATTGAAGTGTTGTATTCATCCAATCACCGATTGAAAAGGTTATAGGAAATGCGCATGACATACGTTGTTTTGGGATATTAATTGTGTAATTAAGTGGATATTTCTATTTCGTTTATACTTGGTGTATCACCCATTTCAAGTTATTAGTTGTTTAAACTTCTCTCACTCTTATCCCAATAATATAGTACATTATCTCATTTTCAAGTGTTATATCCTTGCACGTTGATCCTAAATCAAGTGTGCCAAGTTTCAAAGGAATTCAGCCTTCTCTCGGAGGTTCATCCCAAGGAAACAAGCTCCCAAACCTTGGGATGTTCCAATGTTACACGAGATCACTCAAAGATTCAATGGGTGCTTGATCCGTGTGACAACAAAGCCATTATATGTTGTGGATATTTAGTTATGTGTATATTGTTTTTAAGTGTTTTTCACATCCTCACCTATATTTGTATCCATTGTGATATCTTTTTTTGGAATCTAAACACACATATATTTGGTGTTGTGCATTTTTATCTTAATTCAAGGAGTTTTGCTTATGTTTTATTCTTGCAGTGAATCACACAAGGAAATAAAAATTGTTTTTAGTCAATTTAGGTGTAAAAATCAGTCAAGAATAGCTTTCATATCATGTAATGAAATAAAAAAATTAGTACCATTGTAAATCTCTAGAAACAAGATTTCTGGTGCATTTAACGGTTTGCAAATCAGAGCTATGGTTCCCAAATTATCAACAAATCATTGTTGGTCATTTCAACTCAAAATCAGCTGTGAGTTACTTACCTTCCCACAATAATTTATGATTGATTGGTTATTATTATTTTTACAAAAATATAGTTTTAAAAATTTAATTTTTCTATAGATTTTTCTTAAATAATTACAAATTGAGGGCAATTAATACTTTTATGGCCAAATTAACACATTCTTAGTGCCGCTTCTTTGAGCCATTAACTTTTTTGGAATCTTCATTTCCTTCCTAGGTATTAACGATTGGTCATGCGATAAAATTTATCTCCATCTTGAGAAAAATTTTAATTGTTGAGCCAATTTTAATTAAATTAAGTCTTTTATAGGGAAATTGAAATCTTAATAACTTTTTCATTGTAAGTTTTAATTGAGTGCCATTTTTTTGTAAAACTGCTAATTTTTTCATCCTTATCGCATTAATTATAATTTCATTGAAAAACACCAATTTTAAAAATACCTTCTTTGTAGACATATTATGGGCATCTCCTTATTCTGGGCTCGTGTATACTTTTAGAGAGTTTTATAGCCCATTTGAGCCTTATTGAGTAATCAATGCCAAAAATAAAAAAATTTAAAGGATGCACTATCGCTAGAACGCTATGTCCAACTTGTGGGGGTGATTTTTGGTCTTCATGATCAAATCCCACTGAGTTAGGAACATCACATTTGAGGATGGAGGAAAATAGAGTTTTGAGGTCAATCAAATACCTTTCGTCATTCGCCAATGATGGAGCCACATCAAGGCTTGGTGGCACATTTTGTTTCAATTATGTGTTACTTCCAATTGTGCATGGTGTGTGGTAGTTTGTAATGTTCCTATTTGAATAAGTGGAAATTTCACATTAAGGGGCGAACATGGTCCCAATGTTTCATTTCCATTATGCAAGTTTTTTCTATGTGTGTATGAGCAACATAATTTCCTATGTTATTCCCTGCAGTGAGATATTGATGAGAGATGATAATAGTACTTGGCACATCATGATGTGGTTGTTGGTAAACCACTTGTAAAACCTTCATTTTTGGTTTGTGGTAAACCACTTGTAAAACCACCACTCTTAGTTGTTGGTAAACCATTTGCAAAACCATCATCTTTTGGTTTATGGTACTCCACTTGTAAAACTACCATTTTTCAGTTTGTGGTAAACTATTTATAAAACCATCTCTGTAAGGTTTGTGATTATCCTGTGAAAATCACCAAATCATGAGCAGGTGCAAGTATAAGGCAAGTTTTCCCCATGTTCGCACTAAGGGGGCAATGTTAGGAAATCCATGGTTAGTGCTCCATTTAAATATATGAGTGAATAATAATTACATGTGTAATTATTATCTTGGTGAATGTAAGTTAGTAAATTAGTAAATAATAATTACTGGGGTAATTATTATTTAAGTTAGTATATATTGTTATATGGTTGTTATATAAAACAACATATAACAATTATTTGTTATGTGAGTTTAACCACTCACATATATGGTGTTTGGGTGAGATATTCATGGGAGAGTAGTTAGTACTACTTCCTAAAATATAAGAATGTTATTCCTATATATGTAAAGTGTTGTATTGAGAAAATTAATGAGAATGAGTTTGAATTAAGTTTTATTCATATCAATTTTGTGTTTATTTCTCTCGTAACTCTCCTCTGCTCCTCTATTGTTAATGGTGAATTAATTTGATTAAAAATTACATGTTTTTTTATTTTTCATAATCATAATCACTATAACTTAGAACATGTCATAGTGAATTAATGGCTTATATCAACATGTCATAAAAAAATTCATTATCAATTAAATTATGACTAGAATTATTGTCATAATTGTGATCACTATAACTTAGAACATGCCTCATGTGTCTCCTCAAGACAAGGTATAATGATTTGGTCACAAGTAATGGAAATATTAAAAGAGGAGAGGTGAAATTTACCTCTAATGGGAGGAAATAACTTTACTAAGTGAGCATGGAGATTTATAGATTGCACGCATATCCAAAACACATATCCTAACATGGGTAGGGGTGGTAAATATTTTACAAATGTTACCATATATATTTCTTTCTCATAAGTATTAACAATATCAACACCCTCACTAACCTCCTCACATATAGAAATATATATTGAGATATAGAGGTAAGCTGATTAGTATAATAGATTAACATGTCACCTGGTAGCGTAAGAAAATAAAATACCAAGGAGAACAAAGCCTAAGGTGAGGGTAGGGATCATGCACCAAGAAACAAATGGAAACCCTAAGACAAACTAAGGAATTTATAATAAAAAAATTCCTATCTAGGTTAGGAAACTTAATCCAAACTAGGTTAAGGAACTGATCAATAGATAAGTTCACTAAATGATTTAACCCTAAAATTAATAACATGAGTATATTATTAATTCGATAATAATCTTAAAGGAATAATTGAATAATCGATAATATACATCAATATACAAAATTAGAAACTAGGTTTTTCATCCACATACATCCATTAAAATAAACAAGAGGATAATTAGGGTTCAATAGACCACTTGAATGATGGAGAAGCTGATTTGGGTACTTTGTCAACTAAAATAAGCTCTATGAAAGTCTCAAAATGTACCCAAAAATTTCCTTTATGATTTATTCATTATGAATCAAATGATCAATTCAGACTTAATCATTTGGTTCTTTCATCCCTAATTTGTGGTTATGTCCTCACTGTTGATCATGCATTTCTAGTTTTTATACGAAATCGCATCTATATTTATACTTGATTATGTATATTTTAAGAAGTCTCATGATGATCATATCTATACATATATTTGTAAAATACTTAACTTTTTACACTAATACTCAAATAGGCATTAGATACAAAAAGGTTACATACTTGGGTTGTATTTGTATTTAAAAATTCCTTAACTTTGTATACCAACACTCAAATAGACATTAGATAAAAAAATGCTACATGCCTAAGTTGGATTGATCTTTGTGGTTAACCCATGTGATTTAGATTGAGCATTGCACTACATTTAAACTCTATATAGTTTGCCTAGTGTGCATGTAATGGTGTATACAAATCTAGACCCCCTTTTCTATCCTTTCCCTCATCCCTCAACACAAATATTAGGTTACCAATAGATGTGCTTCAATTTAAACCCCTATATTCAGAAATATAATGCTTGAATAACAATAATTTCCCTCTTATGATGTGTTCTTGAGATATTTTAATCTAATGCTTGATAATTCATAAGTAGTTGATAGATGATTTATACCTCCTAACAAACTTGCATATATAGGGATCTATTACTTTGAAATTTGAACCTAGTGGCATGTGAAAAATGACTTACATAATATGAAACAAAAGTAAATAAGAGTAACAAAATGACTAATGGTAAAAGAACCCAAACATAACCCTATATGGAAGCATAAATCTAATTACCATTAGATAGTCATGTCTCAAACTTGTTGTTTCATCCAAAGACCTAGAAACAATCAAATACTCAATGAAAAGGTAATATATATTTGTGACGAAACATAATAATGTGATAAATCCAAGAGCCAAATAAAATACTTTTGGCAATCAATCCAAATGATAATAAACCAAACAAGTACTTAGAAAAATAGATCTTTATATCATTATTTAAGACCCATATTTTTTTCTTAA
Organism: Taxus wallichiana var. yunnanensis; assembly: GCA_018340775.1. Classification (NCBI taxonomy): domain Eukaryota; kingdom Viridiplantae; phylum Streptophyta; class Pinopsida; order Cupressales; family Taxaceae; genus Taxus; species Taxus wallichiana. The sequence continues at coordinate 715,974,268 of CM031238.1, forward strand.
AGTGTTATGTAATAATACTTTGTTCCAAATTTAGGTGTATATACTTGTGTATTTAAAAAATAACCATTACAAGTACAATAGATAGAATCATCATTCTTGGATATGAAAATGGGCTGATTTTATCCTCTTCCAAGATATTCGACTAGGTTTAGCTTAGAACTTGATTAAAGACATGAGGTGAATGGGTAATATTTTATAGTATGTGTTTTGTATAGGTTAAGTTTTCTCCATAAGTGTCAAAATGAATTAAAAATGTTTCTCTAGTGGACTCAAAGTGTGGGAAGTGAGTTACATTCCATTTGATTAAGTTAATCAAATTTATAAACGTGATAATCTTTGAATAAATTTCAATGATTATTACTAATTGTTTAGGTCTAGATTTTGGTTTTAACAATTATACTCATTTTCATATAGTTGTTTTAGATTAGATAAATATTTGGTTTTGGGGGGATCCAAAACTCCACAAAGACATATAAAAATAAAGAAACAATCGGGTAAGAGATCAGCCCAAAAACATAAAAGGACTCAAAACGGGACAAACTATCTAGACCCAACCAAGAGCCCAACAAAGGGAGAAGCCCATAAGAATCCCAACATTACATTTTTTTTAATATCCCATATACAATAGAGTGTAGCAACAGAAAAGTAACCTAGAAAATAACATAGATAGACTAAAAAGACACAACCAACCACCATATAGAAAAACCCGGATAGACCATTCTTCCAAAAGTACGCTAACATTTCGCTTCGGGTGCTTCTAGTTCGGGAGCGCGGGCCTCCTTCCATACTTATTGGGGTTTCGCTTTACACCTACCTGTCTGCAGTATCATCTCCTGAGGTTCTCTCATTCTCCGAGCTACTCAGGACCGTGTTGACCCCTCCTTTCAGAGCTTGACTAGCAAGTTGGTCTTAGATAATGGAGATTCTAGTCTCCTGCATTTCTAAGTCAGATTTAATGCCATTAATCCTCTTCTCCTACAAGGTTTCCTTCATGATCCACTCTCTCATTTATTCAATCAAATGCTTCATGATATTTAACAGGGATCCCACTGCCATCTCCAGATTAGTAATCTTAGACTCATTACTAAAACCCCACTAGCATTGGTATCAATCTGCTTCCCCTTCAAAGACTCCCCATGCCTCAAGTTAGAAATAACCTCCATAGCCACATTCTCTCTATTGTCTTTCACTATTTTTTGCTTCTTTCTCTAAATTTTGCTCACTAGATTTTCCTCATCCTGACTTTAAGGTTGGGGAATAGGAAGGATGATAGGTTTCCCTTTTTGGAATAGAAGAAGGATCAAACCATGGTGGATGGGGGAATCACTTTTACCCTTTTGAAACTCCTCAACCATGACAGTCAAAGACCTAAGGAGAAAGAAAGGTAGACTCATCACCTGGTTCCTCCTGAAGAAATTAAGGATGGACAAGTGGTGGGTGTATATTTTCTAAACTTTCCCTCTAAGGTAATATACCTCATAACCACCTTACAAACATCAGCCCACCTTTCAGGTAAACAAGTTCTGAAATCCCATCATCAAATAAATGGCAATTTTCCCCTAGTCCAAAAAATAGAGATATTTCATGGTTTCTTCATTTCTTATCTTTGAAGAGCTTCAATCCTCAGTCTACATCCCTGTTCAACCTCCACGATAAAATATTTAGTGAATTCAAGTTCCATACCCCTTATTTTAACATTCCCCTTATTCCAAGTGGTAGCAAAATCAATGACAAACACATGATTACTGCCTTTAAGATTTTTGATGAACTCTGTAAATCCCCCTTTTCTCATCAGTCTCAAGATAATGGCATCATGTTTAATACCTTGATAAGATGTGGGTTATGACCTCACTCTCTCCCCTCCCATCTTGTTCTTGAAGATCTCCCTCTGGTTCACGCCCACCCGTCACAACAAAAACCACAAGAAAATAACAAAAAAACTAAGGAACACCTTTTTAGTCCCAACTTTAACTTTCCAATTCGAGGCTTCCAGCATCACTTGCCCCATTCTTCCCCTCGCTCATGCAATAAAAATGATCTTTTTGTTCATTTGTGATTACCTTTATCACATGTCTCTAAGGTACCCCCTCCTACCAATCCTTCCATTCTAGAAAATAATTGCCTTGATTTGCCAAACTATTCGCACAAGCATTGGCCTCACGATAAACGTGGAAAACCTTCACTTCCTCAAAATAAGTGATGATGGACTTAGCTTCATTAATAAGATTTTTAATATTCTAGCTGGGTTTATAATTTCCTTGAATGGCCTTGATCACTTTGAAAGATTTTATGAGAATCGTATTGAAAATCATGCACCATGATGAAGTTTCACTCTAAAGGAAATGTAATAGCTCCAGCAGTAATCGAAAGGAGAAATCAATCAATCAATGGAAGAACTTACATAACAGAAAAAAGCTTACACATAGAGAAATATAGTGGAGTGTCTTGGAATTCTCATAAATATCAAATGAAGGGATACATATAGGGTGCTTTGAGTAACCCTAGTGCATGACACACAAGTAAACCCTAAACCTAACCCATGTAAGATGAACCTCCATATGTGAGTGGAGGACACATAGGATCCCACACACCAATAATCACGAGGAGTGATTCACCTTCAAGTATAATTTTATTAATATTAATCTTCTTGGTTAGTCTAAGCCCTTAACAGCTACCACAACTTCAACAAAATTGTTTGAATTTTCTCCCAGGGGTCCAACATACGCCAATATACAATGTCCTAGATGGTTCCTAATCAACCTTCCACCTCCAGAGACTCTCTCCCTTTGTTTTTGACCCATCAAAGTTGATTTTACACCACCCTATGGGTGGGGTTTCCACTTTTAGTTAGCCCTTTTTCCTTTTTGAATCCACCTTGGTGCTTTTCCGAGCTGATCTTGAGAGCCTGTAAGATCTTAGCTTCTTCCTTTGAAAAACCCCTTGCCACTTATGCTTATGAACAACTATATTGTCCTTTAGACTTTGTAAGATAATGTTCACAATTTTCCCAGGTTTAGCTTCCTTGTTTCTAAAGACTCTATTATTTCTCTCCTTCCATATATTCCAAAGAATATATGGAAGAGAGCCCTTCCATAGCTCCTTGATCAACTGTGCTTTGTAGGGAATATTCCATTGCTCCATGACATTTATAAGGTTTCCTATAAATATCCTTGAATTTTGAACACATTTATTATTTCCATCAGTACTTGAGAAGAGAATTTGCATTCTAAAAATAGATGTGTTACTGATTCATCCTCCTCCTTGCACAAGTAACATCTGTTGGTGATGATCATGCCCTTTTTCCTTAGATTATCTATTGTTAGGATCCTATTTTTAACAGATTCCCAAAAGAAAAAATTCACTTTGGGAATAATATATTTATTCCAAACCTTGGAATAGTGGCTATCTTCCTCATCATTCTCAAAACCATATTATACCTAGATTGACTTCATATTCCCCTGAAGCGGTTCTACTCCATATCATCTCATCTCGTAGCTGATCTAATGGGAATTATTTTATTTTTAGTTTAGCATTAAGATCATCAAAAGGGTCTTTTGGTCCATTGTAGCTCGGGGAGGGCATATAGTAATCCATCCTGGTTCCTGATTACTATGGTTCCAATAGTCCTTGACTTGTCTCCTATTCCCTATTTTTAGAACTCTTTGAGTTCTTTCCATGGTTCTTTCACCTCTAGGGTAGAGTTATCCAACCATATATCCTCCCATAAAGTTATTCCTCTTCCATCCCCAATGTTCCATTTGATGCCTTTGAGGAGCACATGTTTTCTGTGACAAAAACTATCCCATAAAGCTGAGCCATTGGGTAATTCAGTATTAGAGAAAATGACTCTGCTTCCACCAAAGTTTTGCAAGTATTTCACCTGCAAAATATTGACCCACAACCCTTGTTCTTTGGAGAGTCTCCAACCTATTTTTTCTATCAAGGCTTCATTCATGATATTCATATTTTTCAATCCCAATCCTCCATTCTCTCTTGGGTTTAGTCACTTTTTCCCAAACCACAAGTGGTATTCTTGTTTTATCCTCAGTTCCTGACCACATGAATCTCTTTTGTATAATTTATATTTCCATTCTAACTTTTCTTGGGATTTTGAAGATAGACATAACATAGATAGCCACCCCCTACATAGAGCTTTGAAGCAACTGGGCCTTACCAGCTTGGGTAAGGAGGGCACCTTTCCAGGAAGCAAGATTTCTTTGAAATCTCTCTATCGAAAGTTCCATGACTCCATAGGAATATTATTACCACACAAGGGCATTCCAAGATAGCTATCAAGAAAGGCTTTGATTCTACATTCCATAATGTCAGCAAGTCTATTTTGTTTCTCCTACGAACATTTATAAAAAAACATGAGATTTTGTGGAAGTTAATTTTCTAACCCGAGATAGCTTCATATTATTAAATGTGACTTCCTTTAGTGTTCTTGCTTCATTTACTTCCACCTCGCCTTAAGAGGAAAGTATCATCCACAAACTGTTGCAAGTTTATGGGATCCACATCATTTTCCACTTTAATTCCCTTCAGTCTTCCCTCCCTCATAGGATAACAACACAATATACTAAGGGTTTCTACCACAATAATGTACAGAAAGGGGAACAAGGGGTCTCCTTGTCTTAGACCTCTCTCAGCCTTGAAGAAGCCATGAGGCTTGCCATTTATCATGACAGAAAAACTAGGAGAAGAAAAACATTCCTTAATCAGATGGATAACTTTAGGATGGAAGTCTGGTTTGTCTAGAATATAGTAATGAAATAATTGGATTAAAATAAAATGTAAATGCAAACCTCGTAGTGGGTATTGTGAATTTAAAACCTAGGAAGTGTGTTATCTTTACACCATATATCTGAAACTCAAAATCAAATGCAAAAATCATACATTAATGCACAATAATTATGCTTATAAAACCATGAATAATAAATAATTGAGATTATAATATCATGAAACAATTATAATTGATTTACCCTAGTGTCATGAGATAGGGTGTGAATATTATACAAAATGTTTTTCATTTGAACCTACCATTATAAAATTTTAGCACTTGAAATTTCCATCAACTATGTCTAGTACTTGATACTACTACAATCCATATGTAATAATTTAACTTTCTATAATCCATATGTAGCATTTAATCTTACTATCAACCATATTTAGCATTTGAGGACATGTTATAAACTAATATGTAGCACTTAATCTTACTAAAAACCAACTTGTACATGGTGTGTGTGTGTGTGTGTGTGTGTACACACACACAAAGCTATTATGTGCATAAAATCCTATAATATGTCCTAAATAATTGTGTGGATGTTAGCACATAGTGTTAATTAAAGTACCATAGGTATATTTTGTATGATATTATTAAAAACACCACAATATGCCCCATTTTTTAGATTTAGGTATAAAGAATCAATTACCTCAAAATATAAAGTTTTAGCTATATAATGTACATAAACATAAGATACGGGATGTCAAACATATACAATATATCAACTAGCATGGTAAAATAAGAAATATGTACTAAACATGATAATTTTAGAACAAGTAATAAATATCATTTCTTTGTGAGGCATATCACGACTATATCCAGAATTCGTATAAAACCATAACTAAGATCATAATAATAATCAATAGATTAGTATTATAATATAACATGCCTTGATTCCTCATTGATCCATTATGACCTATGACATGACATGAAAAACCCATCATTAATAGACATAACTCACAAGACATGACGACTTGACTAGTGTTCGTAGTTATGTGAAAATTATGTATGTGTCAATCACTAAATATAAACAATAATAATGCTACGATGTTTCATAATAAATGTATCACAAATATTCCTAGGTGTATCAAGTAATATTCCATGAACAAATTATAAATCAAGATATGTATCAATCAATGTGTTAAGAAATAATACCTATTTTCAAGAGTTGTAATAATAAATGTGTTATGAGTAATATATAAATCAAGATATGTAACAATTAATGTCCTATAAGAAAGAGTGTAAGTAATAATATGTCATGAGCATTATACAATTTATAATATGTTCGTAACATTGTGTGTAGAGGAAATAAATATAACACGAAATGTGTTATGAGGAAGTGTGTGTTTAAGGCTTGTATTTTGAATAATATGTGTCATAAGAAATTTGTGTCTAAATGAATTAACTCAAAGAATATGTGTCTCAAGTAATATATCATAAGTTATGTATTCTAATATAAATATGTATCAAATAATATGTATGGTAAATATTAGGAGTGGTAGGAACCATATGCAATTAAGCATAAAACATACAAGTAGTGGTTCAAGATAGGAAAGAGTAAAATTTTTGTAACAATGAATAAGTGTATTAGGATATGATCAATATAAGCTCAATTGGTAAGACCTTAGTGTAGGCATGCCCCCAATGTAGTGGTTTTCCTAAGAATAATAAGGTTGTAAAATATGTAGAGTGTATTATGTCCATGGATTAAGGTGTTTGTGATCCCCAATTGGTACTATAAATATCAAGGATGAAATGTTATGATAGATGTAGAGTAATACATATGTGTAATCATAATGTTTTTTTATGAAAAGGATCTTATATTATATTCAATTAAACATGATACAAGATATTTTCAACAAAAATTAGGTGGTATGAGAGCATGCCCCAAAGCCACAAGAAAACTAGGCCGTGCCTAGGAAAACATCAAAATAACAAAAAACCGAACATAAGTCACGGTAGCAAAAATACCAGAAGGAGGAGGATCATGATCATCTAGCTAGCTAGGACCAGGTAAGTCTTTTCCATCATCTGGAGGCTCCCAACTAGAGCCTAGGGAGGATTCTTCTTAATTTTCAAGAGCATCCCAAGTGGGAGAAAACATAACACCCACAAATTTGATGCACCAAAAAAAGTCAAACCTCATTAATTACTTGTGATAAAAATTACAGGATAATTTTGTTTAAAATGATCATAAGAGAGTAACATTAATTACGTTTAATTTAATTTCCGTTAATAATATTAAATACCTTTATCCACCTAGTTCCTTAATAACCTTAAAAACATTTCCTAAGTCGGTTTTAATTAACTCTCATAATAACTTAACATTTATATCCATTATTTACATTCTTAACTATACATTCCATCTTTAATTAAAAATAATCCCCTTAGATCATTATCTATAATACCCATGCTCATAATTATTTATTCAATCCCTATAGTCCAATGTAATTCATTTAAATATTAAACCTTACTAAGAGGGTCACATCTTATCCTAACTCACTAATACACTAGGTGACCCATTCACTTAATACCTATACCAATTATTTAAAACCCATCCCATAAAATGTCAACAACTTAAAGTTGTAGAATTAAATATCCATCTTTAGACTAAATCATCATGAGCCCTTAGAACTTAGGTTTTCTCTAAAATCCCTAAAATCCTTATGGAGTTCTTTTTATTCTTTTCTTTGCCCTAATCTCATCATTTGTTCATTTGTATTTTACAGTGTTTGGGAGAATGGAGGCCATGGAAGCATGTGGAAAGCTAAGGAGTTATCTTCTATTTTTTTGTATTGATCCACCATGGAAGGAGATTTATTCCTCCATTAACCCTATTATTTCATTTATTTTTCTTAATTTGTTTACCCAAAATAGACCTTTGGTTGAGTTTTCATATTACCCCATTTATTTGTTTTAGAACTAGAAATTTACAGTGTGTGTGTGTGTGTGTGTGTGTGTGTGTGTGTGTGTGTGTGTGTGTGTGTGTGTGTGTGTGTGTGTGTGTGTGTGTGCGCGTGTGCGTGTGCGTGTGCGTGTGCGTGTGCGTGCGTGTGCGTGTGCGTGTGCGTGTGCGTGTGCGTGTGCGTGTGCGTGTGCGTGAAGAGGATAATGTTGGGGTGCATGCCTCCCCTCACCTCCACCACTTTGACTAAATAAAAGAATAGTGGGTAACATTTAAATAAACCCCATACTTAAAAAATAGTGGCCATTCTTATTTGGAAGCCCCTATATGGGGTTCGACCAATATAGGGGTTCCAAATAAGAATGGCCGTTGTTTTTTTTAAGTATGGGGTTTATTTAAATGTTACACACTATTCTTTTATTTAGTCAAAGCATGAGGGTTGGGGCCAATTATTATAAATATATATATATATATATATATATATATATATATATATATATATATATATATATATATAGGCCATATATATATATATATATATATACTTGTCTATAAATGGCATAGGTGGGGTGTATCTTTTCTTTGATTATTAATACACAACCATGGTGTGGAGTATAGGGCAGCCCAACCATGTATAATGGTAAATAATTTTTTTATTTGTCGTATATACTTTGCTTTGAAACTTAAATACCCAACCGAATTCACTAAATTTTTAATATTAGTTTGTTTAATATTATTTTATATATAATATATATATATATTTTGTTTTTGTTTTTTATTTATTCGTTTAGCTTTTAATTTAAACCAAACTCAGCTAATTCACATTCTAATAAAATTTTAAATTTATTTACAACACACACACACACACACACACATTGTGGAAAATAAAATAAAACAAAAATATAAATATTATATATATATATATATATATATATATATATATATATATATATATATATATATTTATATTTTTTGTTTTATTTTATTTTCCACAACGTGTGTGTGTGTGTGTGTGTGTGTGTGTGTGTGTGTGTGTGTGTGTGTGTGTGTGTGTGTGTGTGTGTGTGTGTGTGTGTGTATATATATATATATATTATTTATATTTTTTGTGTTTATTTTGTTTTTGTGAGCTAGTTTTTATAACAAGAATACATAAGTGGGGAGTAATGTAAGTTTCTTTCCTTATTCAAAATAGAACTAATTGTAAAATTTCTTTGATACTATTATCTAAGATATATCAACAATAATAAAGTTCTTCCATTTTAAAGGAGAAATAAATTCAAGCCTCACCAAATATATAATTCTTCTTTTAGAATACAATGAAATATGATAAGATCATTTTAAAAAGAAAGAAAGCCAACAAATACTCTTTTGTAGTTCCATTTTAATAAAGATAATTTCCATTGATAAATCAATGCACACATGATAAAATTTGAAGTTTGAAGGAGATACAATAATCACAAGAATCAATCTTCACATTCCTCTTTCCAACATTTCCACTTCTTAAATAAATAGTAAAATCAGATTTCCATAATACATTACAAGGATTACAAAATTTCCACTTGATACAATAGGATAAAATTTATAAAAGAAAAATTCTTGTCTTCTACATAATGTAACTCCTCCAAGCTTCAACTTTGCACTCTTTCATCTCTTCAAATTTGAATCACAATACAAAGAAAGGGGAGTAGGTGACGCTCTCTGCCCAACCTTTAATCCAATAAAAGGAGAAGCCATCCTTCTTATTGGCCCCCGAGCCCCAACCATAGAACAATAAGGTGTGTTTGTAACTCTGACAACTTCAAAAAAATATTTTCAACACTCATGCAATATTTCAACACTCAATCACATTTTTCAAGAAATATCAACAAGAGTAGTTTTGCATTTTTTCCATAACAAACACAAATAAGATTCACATTTTCATCACAATCACAAAGGATTAATAGTAAGCCAAATGGAGACAAGAACATGGAGTCTTCTCCTTATGCCTCCCATGTGGGAAGAGGGTCCACCCAATACCTCCAAGTGCACTATCAACATCACACACAACACCTTATCTCTCCCTTTACAAATGCAAAAATAACATATAACCCTTTTACCTCCACATAGGTGGAGCACCTCTCCCACACTCCCTCCACATTTTCCTCACTAACTCCCTTTTTCCTCCACAAAAATAACTCCATTTCCTTCTCCCACACCACTCTTAAAGGAAATCTACCCATCCCAACATAATGCAATCACAACACACATAGCATACACTCAACAATCACAAATTTCACTACTATATACATATATAAAAGAAGCAACAATAAGTGAAGATCCTACCTCTCCATTTAGCTTCCAAAATCTTCACACAACAAGCTTCAAACACCTTTAATCCAAGAAAAATCCCAAAATGTAACTCCAAAAGCTCCAAGCATGCAATCCCAAGCCAAAATTCCAAAAATGCAAGTGTAGAAAATGAGACAAGTAACCCCAATTACTCCAAATTCACATCAATAAATAGAAAAGGAGGTGAGGATGATGAGGTGGATCCATGTAGGATGTCACTTCATCATTCCTCCATTCCAACTCAACAAGTCAACACACAAAGATCAATGCTAATAAATGAACAAGTAAGGCTATGAACTCCAACATGCACTCCATACCTTCCAAGGACATATTAAATGAGGTAAGTAGAAAAGTGACTTTATTTACTCTTTTTCACTCAACAAATGCATTAAAAATGCTAAAATTAACTCCATACTTCATAAGTATGGTTGGTGGATGACTTTGAGAAGCAAGGGACAAGGTTAACTTGTCCCACAAGTCTCAAAAAGTGGCCTCTAAGGAAAAATTCGAGATTGGGAAAGGAGGAAGAGTACACACTTCAAAATGCAATTAATTTCATTCAACATCAAGCAAATATCAAGGACCATCTACCCTACTTAATGCCCAATTGTCACATCTTCTTTTTAGTTTACAATTAAGTTAAATTAACTAATTAAAAACATATTAACAAGTACTAATAAAGTGACTAGATTTTACAATTAATTAGATACATGCACCACAAAATAAATACCCAAAATTAAAAGAGGGAAACATCATAACCCATGGCCACACACATGAGGTCACCCCCATGGGAAACCTCCTAACCAAGCATAACAATTAAAAACACACACACATAGAACACAAGTTGTCAAATTGGCCTTGTTGCAAACACCCAACATTCTTCTAGGGTTGGTCCCCTAGCCCCTTCCAGTGTATAGTGATATCATTTTCTTGCAATCAAAAACAACAATACCTCTTCAGCCTCAAGGCCACATCAATAACATCGAGAAATAACACATACATATCAATCAATAATCATCATCAAAATTAAGCAATTCTATCACTGTCTACAATTTCTAATTAATTTGATTCTACCATTTTACTAACATCAATGAGATCACAATACTAGTCTGATCATTTAGACATAATCAATATGTCAAAGGATAAAACACATACTTCACTTATCAATTATTTACAATTACAATTCTTCCCTATCCATTGACATTTACCAGCTATAACAATTCATATTTTTACGATAACTATTGAATTTTGTACGTCTATTATAACTCATATCTACTAGATGCACTCAACAACATATCACTGATCCCTAATGTCCTCACATCATTAACAACTCTCATCACAAGGTTAGTTCAATAATCCAAATATAGTCATCAAAACACAATAATAATCATAATGTCCATCGTGTCTATCTATAAGCTATCCAAGATATAATAATAAAGTCCATGTCTCAATCAACAATAATAAAAATCATAGTAAAATAAGTTTCTAAGATAAGTGGTCATTACAAAAATGACCATACAAATTGGGAACTTATTTGATGGAGGTGGAGGTGGAGGCAGGGGAAGAAGGCTCTACCCATCATGGGTGTGAGACTCATAAACACTAGGTGAGCCCCACCTAAGTTGACAATCCATCGGGATCCCCAACTGCGCGCTAATAAGCTAGTGGGGGGATCACAACCTTGAAGACAAGTTTGGGGAAGAGGCTTCTCTATGGTTGACTCTGTGGGAACCAACAAGCACATATGAATGAACGTTATTATGAGCGGCTTCGTCGACCTCCTCGGGGATGGATGTCGTGGGGTAGAGAGCACCTTGAGGGAGAAGGTTACTCTTGAGAAACATTACAGGGGGCATCACCCCAATACCGTAGAAGGGTCTGGAGGTGCTCCACCTCGAGAGCCACCTTATTGGCTTGGCATTGAATCTACAAAAACACATTGGAGATAACAATAGATTTATTATACAAGGAGAAATGTTGATCAACCTAAGTATTATAAAAAAATGAATACCTTTATTTCCATAACTAGAATAGAATTTCCACTCTCGAAAGCACCCCAAATATGGGAAAACATGTTAAGAAATTTTGGGACATCTCCTACAAGAATATGTTGCCTAGGTGAAGTATTCCGGCCGGAGGGGGAAAAAGAAATAATCAATCCAATTCCATGCTTGTTGGGCTTTGGGACAAAAATAAAATGATGTGATATGGTTTCCAAGTTCCCAAAAAGGGAAATTTGGGATTGAAACACCATTGAACCATGAGACCCCAATCAAGAGACCTTGATGTAAAATACACCATAAGAAATGTGCAATTTTAGGCTAAAAAACAAGATTGTGTCAACCTCATCCTCTAACAATGTAGGATAAGAATGAAGCCCCCACCGATTGTTGATCTTACCAACCATGGGAAGATGAGGTAAAATCCAACTATGCCCTTTACTAGACACACATTTCTGGAATGGGGTATCCACAAACCACTTTTAATCTATTCACCAAGGATAAGAAGGATGCACAAAAATCTTATGAAGCATATGATCAAGAACAAAGGCAATGATTTCCGTGATACTAGCTTTGATCATACATGGCAGGATTATATAATTTTTAGCTCATTCAAAGAACACCAAGATTGGAGGTGTTTGTAGTAGAGGTCTTGAATTGAGTGAATTTTGCAATTGAAAAGTTTGAGTGTAGGAATGCTAGGGACCTCTGTAAGACACATATCCTAGATTTGAATGATAGGAAACCACCACAAGGAGTGCTAGTTAATGAAAATTCCATTGTGATAACCATTTCCTTTCCATTGTAACCATGATTTGATACCTCCCATGCTTTCCAAATAATTTTGAGAACAAAGGTGCCAACAAATTTGATGGGCATTGAAGAAATGACGAGATTGGAAAATCCTAAGCCTTTTTAGGAAGTGCGGTCATAAAACGAACCATCCTCGATGCCATATCATAGAAGCACTTTCCAAGATTCTTGGCCTTCAATGCAACAAGTTATCTATTTGGCACAAAATGTTTGTCCTTGGCATAAAATATAAATGAGACGCATTCCCAGCATTCATAGGGAAGGCAACAAGTTTTCAAGCCACTCTATGAAGCCCTTTTCCGGAAGAGGCATTGGCCCAAAGAAACTCTTTGAGAAGCTTTTCTAATTTCCACATGAAGAGGACTAGAGGACAGATCAAAGAGATCAACATAAAACAATTTACAAATAAACCATTAATTGTCATAATACAAACCAAATAGTTATATATGAATATCATTCCTATAATTTTCGATGTAGGTATAACTACACTTCCACGAATCTCTCCAAAATACGTGTGTGGTTAAATTCACACAACCACATATTTGTTATAGTTGTTTTAATATAATAACATATAAGAAATTACTAATTTATCATAATAATTACCAATGTAATTATTATTTTCATATACATGTGGAGCACTAATAGCTAGGATATTCCTAACATTACCCCCTTAGTGCGAACATGGGGAAAACTTGCCTTGTACTTGCACCTGCTCATGATCGATGAATTTCACAGGATGATCACAAACCTGAAGGATAGTTTTGCGAATGGTTGACCAAAAACTGAGAATGGTGGTTTTGCAATTGGTTTACCACAAACCACGATGTGATGGTTTTGCGAATGGATTACCAACAACCAAGAATGGTGGGTTTTCAATTGGCTTACCATAAACCACAAATACAAAGGTTTTAGTGGTTTACCTACAACCACATCATAATGTGTTAAGTACTATTATGAGCTCTCATCACATTTCATCGCAGGGAATAACATAGGAAAATCTACTCATACACACAAACTAAAAACTAGAAATGGAAAATTGGATCATGTTCCTCCCCTTAATGTGAAATTTCTACTGATTGAAAATTGGAACACTAATCATAACAAAAAGCACACCGCAAAACTAAAAGCAAATTGCACACATATGTCATCAAACCTTTGTGTAGCCCCATTGTTGGTGATTGATGAGAGGTCACTCATTGACCTCCAACCTTCAATGCCTTTCTCCTCCAAAGAATGAGACGTTGCTAGTTCAATGAAATGTGAATATGAAGCTTAATGGTTGTGAGAAGATCGGGTAACACCCAAAATGCATCCGTAAGACAATTTTTTTAATTTCTACAATATTTGACTCTTTTACGTTTTTGACAATGGACCAAAAAGACTTGATAATACAATGACATTTTTTCCACATTGACGACGTAAAAATAACTTTACTAATTCTTTGAATATTTTTCCAAAAAATGACACATTTTAAAATTGACTCGAAAGATACTTTGACAATGCGATGATGACAAAGACTCTATAAAATAATTGACTATGAAAATAATCGTGACATCAAGAAATGACATGAAAACTCTTCGATTAAAAAGGGTGACTATAATGTAACAAAACATGATGATAATAAAAAAGTACTATTTAATAACTTTTGATTGACACTTTAAAAAAGAAAAATACAAGACTCTTGACTCATTATTTTGATAACAAGACTTAGATTGACACACATGTCATTGAACTCCATGACAAAAAAAATACTATGATTAAAAAATACAATGACTATACCAAATCAATCTACACTTTTGACTACTAACACACTACCTAAGATAAATAGTTATAACCATCGTGGATAGCACAATAACTATACACAAATCCTATTAAAATATATGAGAAAGTATAGTATAAAGCACTAGATCGTGCGGAAGTAGCTCCCAACTGTTGCCGAGACAAAAGCTATCGTTGTAATGAACAATATTGAAATTTAAAGATAAATAATCTTCACATGAGTGCAAACCCAAATTGAGAGAGAGGAAAGTGATGTAGGGGCTCAGATGGTCCACATTAAGTATAAAAGAAATATCATCCAACTCCATACCATAAACAACTTATATATGGAGATAAGTGGTTTACAAGAGATGTCAAAGCATCCAAATATAAGTAAAGAATATTCCCAATAGGTGTAGGTGTAAATAGATTCAACAAGATGGCGCTAATTTTTTATAACAACTCAGCAGTCTATCATTTGAACATTGAACTATAGAAGACATAATTCAAATAACAAGTATACAATGCTAAAATCTTTCAAAGTACCCTCATTTGGATTGAATTTGCTCCACATGGAATATGAACTAAGATCTAATTTCAGCCAGGAGGTAAACAACTTCATATGAAAGATTGAAAATGATGCGAGTAAATGGAACATGGTGTTTATTTATTAGCTATCATAACTAGACACATTACACATCATTCTCGCATCGAAATGAAAGCACGAGGAATTGATATGCAAACATGACATATTTGCATATTGATGACAAACAACTGATCAATGATGCACATTCTCTTAGATGGGTCGTGTAGATGGTGAAAGAGATAAATCTACATACTCTTATACCTTCTCCGATACCATATGAAGAGGATCATAGAGATTAACACAAAATAATTTACAAATAAACCATTAATTCTATTCTCATTAATTATCATAATACAAACCACACAATTATATAGGAATATCATTCCTATAATTTATGATGTATGTATAACTACACCTCCATGAATCTCTCCAAAGTATGTGTGTGGTTAAACTCACACAACCACATATTTGTTATAGTTGTTTTAATATAACAACTTATAACAAATTACTAACTTATCATAATAATTACCAATGTAATTATTATTTTCCTATACATGTGGAGCACTAATAGCTAGGATATTCCTAACACTACACAAAATCTTTGGAAGGCACCCGACAAGAGGAATAATAGACATGGGTGTCTTCGAGGACTTTATAGAAAATATGGAATTTACCCACTAAGGACAACGGTTTGGTGATCCAATGTTCTAATGTTTTTACCACACATGAACCACATATTGCCAAATATCCGTAGGTGATGCTTGAAAGGCGAAGGAATGCATAATAATTTAAACATCTCACCATGGCCTAACATCTTCTAATCATAGGAATCCAACCAAGATGGTGCCGAGAGGAAGGATTTCCTCTAACACTACATTTTACACCATTAGATTGAAGAGTTAGAGGCCAAATAGAAACTATCAAGGTAATGCATGACATTGTAGATATTGTTTTCTTCCTCAATTAAGGTAAGGAAAGAATCATCTACAAAATTACCATTGAGAAATTGGGAAATATCTATAGTAGGCAAACATGAATCCTCGAGATTTGGATATAGCAAGAAAATACCCAAAATATTTTGATGTGAGAACATAGAGAGTGGGTGCAAGAAGGAAAGCTTGGTGAATGGAATGAAAGAGGCATAGAGGCATTGAGATGTGACCATTAATGATGATTTGGGCCGAGGCAATGGAAAAATTAATTTGGATAGATTGAATAAAAATAGGACCAAATCACAAAGTGTGAAGCATTCTAGTGATAAATGGTCATTCTATGCTATCATAAGTGTCAAGATGAGGGGCGAAAAGGTGTAATAACCAACTATATTAATTAATTAATTATTATAAAGTAAAACATTACAATATAAATAAATTAAATAAAACACATAGTACACATAACACAACATGTAATGTGGAAAACCCCTAAATGGGTAAAAATCACGTAATAAATCCACTATAGAGAAACTTTTACAATTACTAGTCCAATAACTCCCTCCTCACTTCTACTCCATGTTTTTACCAGGATTAACCTTCATATTCCACACACTGGAATATTATTTGATTGATTTGATTTCAATTCAATATATCTTGAATATGACCTAAGGTCATATTTAAATAACCCAAAGGGTTATAACCTTATTAAGTGACGGGGCACACCTCCCCGATTTAATTAGTTGATTAATTAAATTAACCAACCCCTAATATAAAGTTTATATTTAAATAATATGAATATAGTTTATTCTATATTATTTAAATATAAACTATATATTATGATGCACTTAATATTATAGTTCTAACAATCCCCTTAATATTAAGTGGCATCCATATGCCAACATTACCTGTTTGTACAACAAGATTTACAAATCCATAAACTCTAAAGGTGTAGGCTAGAACATGTATTTGTGAGACTAAATCTGACCGCTTTCTGTGGAAATATTCTTATACCGTATCTCTAGAAGCCTTTTATAACACAAGGACCTCCTTTACGAACATATGCACACTATAATGTATTTTTCTCGTAAACTCTATCAGTTTACATGTAAAATCTATCAGTTTACTTTAGATCATACAATATCTTTTTACAATGCTTTTAAACCAAAATAGAAAAATAGAGGAGAAAAATTCAATCAATTGGTCAGCCATGAGAAGGTGGTATTTTCATACACACTCCCCCTCAATGGAAACTCTGAAAGGCCAAGAATTACATGGAACTTGTAAAACTTCGTAGGACATAATGACTTCATGAACAATTCTACAACCCGATCTTCATTCGGGCGACTGAGATCTATATCACCATTGAGAACCTTCTTGTGAATAAAGTGCATATGTATCTTGATATGCTTCATTCTTTGATGTTGAACTAGATTCTTAGCAAGATAAATAAAACTTTGGCTATCACATAGAAGAGGATTACTTCCTTTAACTTCCATGTGCATCTCTTCCAACAACCTCTTCAACCACATGACTTCTTTTGCTTCTTCCATTGCACTTCTATATTCTACCTTAGTAGAAGAAATGGAAATTGTTGGCTACTTTTTACTACTCCAAGTAATGGCACTTGCACCAAACTTGAATATATATCCAGTTGTAGATTTACGATCTATCACATCACCAACATGGTCAAAATCATAATATCCATATAAATATGCATTTTTAGATGAAATATAATGTAAACCATAATTAATTGTGTCCTTTACATAATGCAAACTTATTTTGGCTAATTTCCAATGATCTTGATAAGGTTCATGCATAAACATTGAAGAAATCCCTACTGCATAAGCAATGTTAGGTCTAGTAATAGTTAGATAAATCAAACTACCTACAAGTTACCTATACAAAGTAGGATTAACTTTTTCACATGCAGTTTTAGAATCAAGTTTACATCCTACTTTTACAGAATAGAAACTGGTTTACAATCAAGCATATTAAATCTCTTAAGAAAATTAGTTGCATATTGTTATTGAGATACTATAATAGAATTTTTATCCTGAAATATAGCTGTTATCCAAAATAAGCCCATGCTTATTTTGGTTAACTTACCTCCATTTTTCCTTCTTTGTGCTTCAATATCAAATTTCACACATGTCAAGCACTCAAAAGTTTCTAGAAATGGCTTCATCAGATGGGAAATTTCTTCCCCTTTCCAGAAAGGTAAACAAGTCTTCCTAACTCCTTGTATTTTTCAAGTAATGGGCCGCGGCCTTAGGAAGATTTTTTTCCCAAGGCAGGTAGGTGGGCTCAAGGGAGAATTTTTGCCAAGAGAATTTATGGATTGGGCAAGGATACGAGAGAGAAATTCGAACTTAGCCTCTTTTTGCTAAAAATTAAGGTCAATTTCCGGCCCACGAGCCTACGGAGGAAGGATTTCTTTGACCCACCAATCAAGAAGCTGACACGTGGATAAGGAGGAAATCATGAGTGGCGAGAGAATTTCGAACACTTAGGCATTTTTGTCAAAATGTGCAAAAGTTAACTTTGGGCCCATAGGCTCAGTGAAGGTTCTAAATACATAAGCGGGCTGCGAAGAATTTTTTTCACTTAGCCTTTTTGGCTAAATGCGTAAATTCAAATGCCATCCCGTGGGCTCGGTGAAGGGAAGAAACGGACTTGCGGAGCCAAGGGGAAAGTTTTGGCACTTAGCCTTTTTCGGGCTAAAAACTTAAAGTGATTTTTGAACCCGCAGCCCATGAAGGAGGATGAAATAAAAAGGCCTAAGGCCTCGCGTCCAATCAAAAGATGACACATGGCCATTGTGCAAAGGCGGGCCATTAGAGGTATTTCAGAATTTTTTGGATCTTTTGTCAAAAAGCTAAAGGAACAAATTTGAACCGTGCTTCGTAACCAATCGAAGGTACCACGTGTTAGGATTTTTCCAAGGTTAAGTGAGCTATAAAGAAGCGGGCATCAGAAAACATCAGGTTTTTTACATCTTTTGTGAAAAACACAAACCCAAATTTGACCCTACGGCCAATCAAAAGATGACACGTGGCCAAGTGTTGTACGGAGACATGTCGGCCGACGGAAGGCGGGCCATTGGAAGACTTTGGGAAATTTGGCATTTTTGTGTCAAAAGGGTGAAATGCTAGTTCTTGGCCCCTGCTAATTAGAAGGCGACACGTGTCACAATGGAGCTATGGGCCCGTGGAGGTTTCTGGGATTTTTGTAGATTTTGTGGAAAAAAGGGGAAAAGGAAATTTTGGGCCCGCAAACCTGACTTTCACCTTTTTTGCCCTAATTTGGTTACAAGACTTCAAATGGGCATATCTCTTGTTCTAGCAGTCAAAATTCCACAATTTTGGTACTGTTGGAAAGATGTTAACACCCTATATCCAATGTAAGCTTCAATTTTGATCTTTGGTGAGATCTGGTGGAGAAAAAATGAAGAAAAGTCTTGGGAATGGGAAAAAATGCGAATGACATCCAACCACCAAAAATTAATGTAGTATGGCACCCATTTTTCTCCAGCATGGTCGAATACATTGGAAAATGGATTTGCGAAGGTGCCCTTGCCATTTTAATGGATATTTTTGGGTGGTTGGACCTTCAAATCAATTTTCCCGTGTTTCTCTCTCCTCTATTTTCTTGCTTCATTGATATATGCCAATTTTTGGCTCATTGTAAAGGGTTGGACATTTTTGGTTTTGTAGGCTCCCCTCTTCCCCTTGGAAAGTGAATTTGTGGAGTTTCAGACCTCCCATATAGACTATAAATGTAAATTTTCCTTGTTACTATTGTAATGCATCGTATCAAGCCATGAGAGAAATAATACATGTTATGTGGGTGATCTTCATCCCTTTATGTGTTAATTGTTGTCTTATGATCCTTCATTACAACTTTGGTTATTTGTGCATGTTTTTGTGTTGTATTCTTCTGTTTGTGTGTCTACCAAAGAAAACAAGTGTTCATCACTCCTTTGGTGTATCACCTTATAGCTTAAGTTTTATTTTCTTTTCATCCCTTCTTTAACTATGTCTCCTTGGAAAATTAGAGTAGGATTTAGGATAGATCCTTTGCAATTTCATGCATACACCTAAACAGAGGAGTAGGAACCAACCTTAATCTGGAGAGATTTTCCAATTCTACAAAGTCCCACACTTTGGGAAAATCTCAATGTTGCAGCAGTCACACCAAATGACCCACTTATGGAGTGAAAATATGAGAGGTCAATTTGTGGGTGTTGTGATTCTTCACTAACAGTTTTGGCACGCCCGGTAGGAGAAGAGGTCTTCATTTTCATTTTTAGCAGGTTGGTGTGTTCCTGTTAAAGTTTCAGCCTTTGGAGGCATATGCAAACACATCTGGTGACTCCATCTGGTCAAAACCCATCTCTGAAGTTGCAGACCTTCTTTCCTTTCATTTTCATCCATTTTTCTTTCCACCTCTTTCATCTTCTTCCATTCCATGAAGTTGTGCAATCATGACTTCATTTCCATCATGGAATTCACACTTTCAGTAGCAGCAGTGCAATCAACCTCCAATGTATTCCTCAACTCCCCCAGATCAGCATTTTAATCAAATCCAAAATCATTATGCTTGCCCACATGAACAATTCCAAAACTAGTTTGGCTATGGAGCTTATCAAGAGCAGGGGTATGCATATAATGACAACAATCAAATGGAAAATGTAGATCTGTTGGAGAAGATAAAAAAATGGAGGCAAACATGGTGCAATCTAGGGCTACAACTCAAATGAAGGCTTTCAGAATTGGTTGCAGGGCACCTTGTCCATGGGTTGGCCCTTTTCCAAGACATTATAGCCCTCAGGAGAAGTTTGATTTCATTGTTGAAATGTTGCCCCAACTTGCAGAGTGGACCGAGGGGATAGAGATATATGAGCAAAGTGTTACACAACCTTGTCAATGGGTAAGTACACCACCTCATAGTTTTTCTTTTCCTCATTCTCAGCCAATATCATTTCAACAGTATCAAGTTCCAAGCTTCCCATCTGCTGCCCCAAATGTTAATTCCTCTTCTCCATCTACTAGTCTTCCATCCCACCTCAGCCTCTCTCTGCTTTTCCCTTCCAAATCCAATTCCCCTCCACAAGAGCCAAAAGTAACACCTTCCTCTCCACCACAAATAATTGCAAATTCTGTTGTAAATCAAACCATCCTTCCTCCTACTTTCCCAAACCCATGTTGAGAAGAAAATGATAAAAAAACCCAAGAGTAGCAAGAAGTAGAGCCAAACATAGAAGAAGAAATCAGAGGTTTGGTGAGCTTGGATCTTAAATTCAGATTACAAATATTCCCTTGATGGTTAAACATTCTAAGGAGGTCAAAGTTAAAGAGCCAATGGTGGCCAAGGCTGATTTTGTAGCAGCAATGGAGTGAGAAGACCAAAACTTGTTTGTTCTGAGTATAGTGTCCATGTTGGCACTCTATTTGAAGAAAATGTTGATCCAAATCAAGCTACACAATCATCCCAGAAAGGGAAGAAGAAGCTACTCCAAATCCAAAAGAGGAGGAGTGCATTCTGGCTGTGGGGGTGAACAAGATAAATTCAGAGGCACTGAACCATGAGTAGGTTGCACAAGAAGTTGTAGTTTTCTCTCCCACTTCATCTCTCCAAAAATATGACTTTTTGGATAAATTCAAGCTGACAAGCTTCATGTTTGATGATGAAGTTATACATGATGAGAAAATTTCAGATTTAAAAGTCATCATACAAGAGAGAGAAGCTTTGGCACAACAAGACATTGAAGAGTTTGATTTCCTATCAGACTTAGAAGAGTGTTTTGATGGAGAAGAACCCATGGAAATCACAACATTTTCTGCTCCATCATTCATCCTTCAACAACAAGAGACTGCTGCCATGGGAGGGAACGTGCAAGAGCAACTTGCACCTCAAAACAGTCCTCTTGAATCAGAATTGGAGGAGTTTGATCTTCCAAACTTCATATTGGATAAGGAGGAGAAAGAGAACAAGGATGACATCCATTCCAAATCAGTCATTAGGGAAGAGTTTCAGTTGTCTGTAGATGTGCAAGAAGAAAAAAATCAAATTGCAGACAACCCATCCATCCAGAAGGTTCTGCAGGAAGACTCCATTTTTGGAGTTAAATTTCAAGGCAATGGGAAAAATTCAAGGACTAGACCTTGCCCAATAAGGTACTTGACTTCATTGGAGCCAAGGGAGAAGCCACAACCAGTCATGCTTGCTTCTGAGCATGAGGATGAGCATCAAAGTACCAAGGATCAGCTACAATACCTCTGGGAACCAAGTGAGCAGCAGATTGAAAAGGTATTTATTTTGTTTCTAGTTGATACCTTGATGGAGGGAGTGGAGAAACAATTTTTAGTTAGCCTTCCACTCCTAATAACAGCCATGTTCAGCTCCAAATCATTTGCATGGCTACCAATTTTGAGGAAAGGAAGCTATTTTGCACAACCAGTTATAGGGTTTGTTTAGCTCACCTTTTCTCCTAGCTAGCATAAAGTAGGTAGGTTTGCTTTCAGTAGAAGAAGTGCTTTGCACACTCTGCATGTTCTACTTGGAGCATGTATGATTTCTAATTTTGTACATAGTGTTGTTGTGGAGTTTTGTTGCTCTCATGCAGTGTTTGGACTTGGCATTTGGTCAAGATCGGCCATTCTAGTGGGTTTCAAGTGGTGCAGGGGTTAGTTTTCAAAGTTCAGATAAGTAGCAAGCTATCACTCATGACTCCATGCCCAATGGATGCTTCAAGGTAGTTGATCACTTCATCTAACAGTAGATGACCCTCTCGAGTCACCAAAATTGTTATCCAAAATAAGCCCATGCTTATTTTGGTTAACTTACCTCCATTTTTTCCTTGTGCTTCAATCTCAAATTTCACACATTTCAAGCACTCAAATTTTTTTGGAAATGGCTTCATTAGATGGGAAATTTCTTCCCCTTTCTAGAAAGGTAAAGAAGTCCTCCTAACTCCTTGTATTTTTCAAGTTATGGGCCGACGGGCCTTAGGAAGCTTTTTTGCCCAAGGCGGGTAGGCGGGCTCAGGGGAGAATTTTCACCAAGAGAATTGACGGATTGGGGGGATACGGAGAGAAATTCAGCACTTAGCCTCTTTTGGCTAAAAATTTAAGGTCAATTGCCGGCCCGTGAGCCCGTGGAGGAAGGATTTCTTGGACCCAGCCAATCTGAAGGTGACATGTGGACAAGGAGGAAATTGCGGAGCAATGGGAGACTTTCAGACACTTAGGCATTTTTGTTGAAATGCGCAAAAATCAACTTTAGACCCGCAAAACCGGAAAGGTTCTAAATGCATAAAGTGAGCCCACCGAGAAAATTTGTCGCTTAGCCTTTTTGGCTAAAAAGGTGCAAATTCAAATGCCGGCCTGCGGGCCCGGTGAAGGGAAGAAACGAACTTGCATGAGCCAAGGGGAAAATTTTGGCACTTAGCCTTTTTGGGCTAAAAAAATTAAAGTGATTTTTGAACCCGTAGGCCCATGAAGGAGGATGAAAGAAAAGGCTTAAGGCCCCGTGGCCTATCAAAAGATGACACATGGCCATTGGTGCAAAGCGGGCCGTCATACGTATTTCAAACTTTTTGGCTCTTTTTGTCAAAAATCTAAAGGAACAAATTTGAACGTGCTTTTGCAATCAATCAAGGCGCCACGTGTCGATTTTCGCCAGATTAAGTGAGCTGCAGAGAAGTGAGTGTCGAAAACATCGTGTTTTTGGATCTTTTGCGAAAAACAAAAACCAACTTTGACCCCGTGGCCAATCAAAAGATGACACATGGCCAAGTGTTGTGCAAACACGTTAGCAACGGAAGGCGGGCCGTCAGAAGACTTTGGGAAATTTTTCATTTTTGTGCCGAAAGGGAAAAATGCTAGTTCTTGACCCCCACAAATCAGAAGGTGCCACATGTCACAATAGAGCTACGGACCTGTGGAGGTTTATGGGTTTTTTGCAAATTTTTTGTAAAAAAGGGGAAAAGGAAATTTTGGGCCACGACCGATTTTCACCTTTTTTGCCCTAAGTTGGTTGCAGAACTTCAAATGAGCATATCTCTCGATCTAGCAGTCAAAATTCCATAATTTTGGTACTGTTGGAAAGCTGTTAACACCCTCTATCCAATGGAAGCTTCAATTTTGAATTTTGGTGATATTTGGTATGGAAAAAAATGAAGAAAAGTCCTGGTATTGGAAAAATGTAGAATAGACATCCAACCACAAAAATTAATGTAGTATGGCACCCATTTTTCTCAACATGGTCGAATACATTGGAAAATGGATTTGCAAAGGTGCCCTTGCCATTTTAATGGATCTTGTCAGGTGGTTGGACCTTCAAATCAATTTTCCCATGTTTCTCTCTCCTTTGTTTTCTTGCTTCATCGATATATGCCAATTTTTGGCTCATTGTAAAGGGTTGGAATTTTTTTGGTTTTGTAGGCTCCCCTCTTCCCCTTGGCAAGTGAATTCATGGAGTTTCAGACCTCCCATATAGACTGTAAATGCAAATTTTCCTTGTTACTATTGTAATGCATCATATCAAGTCGTGAGAGAAATAATACATGTTCTGTGGGTGATCTTCATCCCTTTCTGTGTTAATTGTTGTCTTCTGATCCTTCATTACAACTTTGGTTATTTGTGCATGTTTTTGTGTTGCATTCTTCTGGTTTGTGTCTACCAACAAAACAATTGTTCATCACTCCTTTGGTGTATCACCTTGTAGCTTAAGTTTTATTTTCTTTGCATCCCTTCTTTAACTCTGTCTCCTTGGCAAATTAGAGTAGGATTTAGGATAGATCCTCTGCAATTTCATGCATACACCTAAACAGAGGAGTAGGAACCAACCTTAATCTGGAGAGATTTTCCAATTCTGCAAAGTCCCACACTTTGGGAAAAGATCAATGTTGTGCAATCACACCAAATGACCCACTTCTGGAGTGCAAATATGAGAGGTCAATTTGGGGTGCTGTGATTCTACACTAGTAATAGCCATTCCTAAAAACTAATGCAATAATCCTAAATTTGTCATCTCAAAATATTGCATTAACTTTCCTTTAATTTTCATAATTAAAGTGTTAGAATTACTAGTGATAAGTAAATCATCAACATATAATACAATGAGAATAATAACATTTTCTTCAATTTTAACAAATAAATCATTATCAAATGAACAGCTTAGAAAACCAACTTCAAAGTGAAAAACTATTACTTTTAGAATACCAAACTCTAGGAGATTATTTCAAACTATATAAGGATTTTTTCAATTTATAAACAAACATTTCTTTACTTGGTTCTTCAAATCCTTTAGGTTGGGTCATATAAATTTCTTCTTGTAAATCACCATTTAAAAAATCAATTTTTACATCCATTTGATGGATTTCCTAACCATATTGAGTAGATAAGGCAATCAGCATCCCTACTGTACTCATTTTTGCAATTGGTACAAATGTTTCTACGTAGTCAATACTGGGGTTTTAAGTAAGCCCTCGAGCTATAAGACAAGATTTGAATTTATCTATACTGCCATATTCTTTATATTTAATCTTGTATAGCCATATAAATCCGACTATACTTCATTTTTTAGGAGGGACTAATTCACATGTTTGATTTTTAATTGAAGCAATATATTCAAATTTCATAACATCTATCCATCTTTCCTCAGAAGAGGATTCTTCGAAAGATTGGGATTCAGGTTCATATAAAGTCATCAAAGCATGATATGTATGATGACTCCTGGTCATTTTCTGAAGGCTTTTCATGATTAGAGTCTTGAATAATAGACTCATCCCATCTAGGTATTTTAGTTATAGAGGAACTAGGAACAATCTCATTTTCAATTATAGGTTCAACACTAGTTTCTTCATCACATACATTATTTTCACAATTTTCAAATTCATTTTCATTAGAAACATAATAAATAATAGAAGATGACGAAGAATAGGAACAAATCGATTTTTATAAAATTTTAACATTCCTATTTTTATAACTTCTCTTTTTGACGGATCAAATATCCTAAGAACTTTATTTTTTATATGGTATCCTACAAAAATACAAGGAAATGAGGTCTAACCATGCTTCTTCCGTTTTGATTTCAGAATGTAGAGGGAAGTTGGGCTACCAAAGATTCTCAAATGAGATACACTTGGTTTTTGCTTGAACACTTTTCCAAAGGAGTTGAATTTGCTAATGTTTTAGTGGGAAATCTGTTCAAGATATGAACATCAGTGTTCATAGCTTCTTCCCAAAGGAAATTATAAACTTGAGAAGAATGCATCATGGTCCTAGCCATTTCCAGAATAGTGTAGTTTTTCGTTTCTGTAATCCCATTCTGATGAGGGGAATAGGGAGTAGTTAATTCCCTTTGAATGCCACATTCAACACAAAATGAGTCAAATTATTGACTCACATATTCTCCCCCATTGTTAGTTCTAAGCCTCTTAATTTTATACTTAGAAGAGTTTTCAACTAAAGCTTTAAATTATTTAAATTTTGACATGACATCTTATTTATTTTAAATAATATACGACTAGATCATTGGAGTGAAATCATTAATGAAAGTGATAGCATACTGAGAACCATTAAGAGAAGGAAATTCTAGGGGTCCTCTCACATCACTATGGACAAGCTCTACAGGTTCAAAAGAGTTATCATCATGATGAATGTGAAAAGGATTAAAAATTGCTTACCACGTAAACATCCTTCACAAGTTTCATGATTTTGGGAAATAGGTGGCAGACCAATTACTAGGTTTAGTCAAGACATGTTGTACATGCTCCTAAAATTGACATGACCTAGCCTCTCATGCCAAAATTGCATGTCACTTCTTTGAGTTGTCAAACAAGAAGCAGAAGGAAAACCAGAAAACACATACAATCCATCTCTTTGAATGCCTTCAACTATAGTAACATTATGTTCATTTTTAATAAACCATTTATCCTTTAACAATGTTACACTATAGTTATTTTGAGTTAACTAAGAATAAGAAATAAAATTCATTTTAAGTTTAGGTACTAACAACACATTGTTAATAAAACCATTTGCTACTTTTGCTTTTCCTTGACCCTAAACATCGAGAATGGAATGATCACCCAAGTAGATTTGATCATTACATTCACTAAGTTTAGATAGGATATCAGATCTAAAATTCATGTGCCTAGAGGCACCACTGTCTAATATCCATTCATTTTCTTTTGCAGTGACAAAAGTGGCATACAAAGCAATTACATTTGATTTTTGGTTATTTTTCGATTCTTGTTTTGATTTTGATTTTGATTTTGGTCTTGAACAAATTTTTTACCCTTTTGAAATTTAGGATTTGTTTTGTTATTTTTAAATTTACAATCCTCTTTCTTGTGTCCAAATTTACCACAATAATGGCATTTTCCATCAAAGCTAACTCTTAGATTTCTAGGTTTCTTATCCTTGCTAGGAGGTTTAAAAGTTTGCTTTGTGTTTTTATTGAATCTAGAGGTTTTACCTTTTGATTTCTGAGCAAGAAGTGCCTGTGTGGCATTCTCCTTAGAATCAAAATTTGACATTACTTTTTCTTCTTGTATAAGAAGAGAACTAAGGGTTTGAAAATATGGAATGTCTTGTTCTGTTTGATATTTAAAGTTCAAAATTGAAATGAAATTTCAATTTTTTTCATGAATATTTAATTGGATAGTAAAATAAAGCATTTTATTTTGAATCAAATTACTGCCACGTCCATCTAACTATGACTTAATAATTTTAATTTTGGCTAAATAATTAATCATTTTCTCATCTCCTTCATGGGAGTTGACATAAGCTCTAAAATCAATTTAATAATTTTTGATAAATGCGTACCTTCGTGCATCGACTCCAATTGATCCCAAGACTCACTAGGACTTTATTGATTTATGATATGAAGCAAAAAATCATCCTGTATGCTTCGCAAGATAATGGAAATCACTTCTTATACTTTTTGTTGATATGTGGTGACATTATCAGCAGTTGCATGTCTTCCAGTAGGAGCACTCTCAATCCCATTTACAACTGCCCACAATTTGTGAGCCATGAATTCTTCTTTTAATCGAATATTCTAAATACTCTAGTTGTTTCCATTCAACATCTAAGATTTATTAATTGAGAATTGATTAGACCCCATTTTTGCGTAAAATAAAAATGAAAATATTTACTAAAAAGATTAAAATAAGAGTTTTGTAGAAATTCCCCCTATCGTATTTTAATCCTCGTAATCGATCCCGATCAATTTATGCCAAAAAAGGAGGTCATGTTAATTAAATAGTCTATACACAAATGCATTAGAATGATATCAAAAATTAAATTGAAATGTAAGTGAATTTTTTTCTAGCTTTAGAATAAAATAACGATGAGAAAATTTTCATCGTATAGGAATATATCATAAAAAATGATAATTTTACTATTTTTACAAAAATGATTTATAATTTGTCTATATTTTGTGAAAAAATAAATTAAAAAATTATTTAAATACAATTTCTATAATATAGATATACATAAATTTTGGAGCTCTTTCTCTTTTAGGTTTTCTTGTCAACTCGGTGAGCCATATTATATCAACTCGGTGCGCCATATTATAACAACTCGACAAGCCATATTATATTGCAAACCAACTCGACGAGCCATATTATATCTTGAATTTTAATGTAAACCATATAACCCTATCAAACCGAATGCCAATGTTTATTATAACCAAACATATATTATCAATGTCAACCATATATATTATACTTTGAAACCACATTACAATGTTAGCTATGCAAGAAACCCATGGCCAAGCCACTTAAACAATAGTCGAGCCACTCACCGTGCCCATGAAGGGCTATCAAACAAAAGGGGTGGTGTGACCTAAGTCACACCACCGTATCACCGTGGGGAGGATTTTAAAGCCTTCCCCATCTCTCGCATCATCCCCATGTCGACTAATCCCATGATAAGAGGAGGGGGTTGATGTTTTGGGGTCAGTAGGAGGTAGAGGGGCTTGTGGAACACGTGACGGGAGCAGGTGAGAGCTTGTAGAGGCGATGAAGTCATGCCAAGTAGCACACATCTAGGAGGGGGCAGTATGGAGGGGGCTGCCCCAATAATACTATATAAAATTCTTAATATATGGTTTTTGTTTATATTTGCGGTTGGTTGAATAGGTTTACGTTAATATAGGCTAGGTTTAAGTTTAGGTTTATATAAACCATATATATATTGTATTTTTATAAAATACAAATATTTAATAAAAAAACACACAACTATTATAGTTTGAATTAAACTATAGGATCAAATTTTTCGAGGGCCCTATTCGAACATGAATAAGGGTTTCTGAAAAACAAATGTATTACACCGGACAAGAAAATTTCTTGACCAATGAAAAAAATAGAGAAACCTATTTTCTCGAGTGTTGTCTCCCCTATAAACTTGAATTTTACTCTATATTTTTACTTCCCCTTTTGAATTTATCGAATCCCTGCAAACTATATAAAACTATATAAAATATTTCAAATATTTACAACCCTTACCTTATTTTCCAGAGCCTTGGTAATTCCCGAAGTTGAATTCTTTTCACGTAGTTGAAAATTCCAAAATGCCTTTTCACCTGTGCAATATTCATCCAACCAACCAACTATGTGGAATGGGAAGGGGGGGTTAAATAATATTTCAAATAGTTTAACTACCTTCCCAACCGTTATAACCTTAGGTTACATTAGGATTAAATTTAATTTATTAATCCCGCTCTGGTACCATGTCAGGACGAGGGGTGAAAAGGTGTAATAACCAACTATATTAATTAATGAATTATTATAAAGTAAAAAATTACAACATAAATAAATTAAATAAAACACATAGTACACATAACACAACATGTAACATGGAAAACCCCTAAATGGGTAAAAACCATGGAATAAATCCACTATCGAGAAACTTTTACAATTACCAGTCTAGTAACTCCCTCCTCACTTCTACTCCATGTTTTTACCAGGATTAACCTTCATATTCCACACACTTTGGAATATTATTTTATCGATTGATCTAAATTCAATTCAATATATCCTGAATATGACCTAAGGTCATATTTAAATAACCCGAAGGGTTATAACATTATTAAGTGATGGGGCACCTCCCTAATTTAATTAGTTGATTAATTAAACTAACCAACCCCTAATATAAAGTTTATATTTAAATAATATGAATATAGTTTATTCTATATTATTTAAATATAAACTATATATTAGTTCTAACAATAATATTTTTCAAAGTCAATTTTAATGAACATAACAGGCTGGTTGGATTTGTGAGCCCATTCCATGCCCTCCCAAATGATAATAATATTGTCTAGAATTTAATGCCTCTCGAATGAATCCAATTTTCTCTAGTTGTATAGTGGTGAAAGAATATGACGATCCGAATCGGAAGGGATTTGGAAATGATATTATAAGAGATATTAAGCAAGGTGATAGAATGCCAATTGATAATTTTCTTAGGGTCTCTCGGTTTAGGAATGAAATTGATGTTCCCTTTATTGATGTGAGTTCCAAACGACTGGTTGTGGAAGCCTTCAAGATAGACCTGATGGAGTTCCATCCCAACAGTATCCCAAAGTGATTTGTAGAATTCACGTGGGAATCCATCACACCTGGGAGATTTATCATTAGCCATTTTCATGGCCACTTCATGAATGGCATCAAGAGTGAGCATATGGTCACAGGCTATCATTTAAACTAGAGTGATTTTGTGAGGCATGACAACCGACATTTTTCAAGTGCCACATGTTGCTCCTCTAAGGGATCTTGGGCTTGAAAAACAAGCTTGTAATGGTTGGCAAAGGCCTACACCATAAGCTGGGTGTCTGTAACCCCATTTTCACCATCCTAAATGCCCGAATTTGCTTTGGGAGGGTTGCTTGAATTTGAGATAAAGAAATAATTATTTCAATACACGATCCCCCACTTTAAGCCAATGCACATGGGCATGAATTTTAGCTCCCTAAGCATTGTAGTTGTCCGTAATTTGTATTTTCTAACGAATTTATGCCACTTGGAGCTGCATAAATTCACAATGTTTATCTTTACAATGAATGTACAAGTCACTATAATTTTTTTCATATATATATTTATATATTTTTGTTATAGGGAATATTTCCAACTAGAAACAATATAGTGACCCAAAGAAATAGACTATAAATGATATAAAAGATGGGATGGGTCCCGAGTAGTATATTATTTCCTCAACAATCATATCAAACTCATGAAAGGTGTTACATCATCAAGTCACATTACTATTCATGAACTAGCCGAGAATATGTAAAATGATTAGTAATCATCCTAAGAGCATAGGCCATTGGTGGATCAATGGGTGAAGGATGTGTATGTCCATGCAACTATGTACAAGTGAGTACATAAAGTTCTAGGAAGTTAATATATGATTTTTTGAGGGATATATAATATATATATATATATATATATATCAAGTTCATGGTATGTGGAGAGTGAAATGTATCCATGATTTGTAAAGTGTAATGAATTTGTAACGAAAAATATAATCATGCATAATATCATATTATGTGTTATCAACTTCAAGAATATGTGTGAATATATGTTACATATCACAAGTAGTCATAATATCCATAGTCTATTGATGTGTATGAGAGTGTATTAGTGTCTCATGATGGTTATGCTCACATGACTATATCTGAATTACCATGTTTTTGTTATAAAAATACACTTTTATATTCATATGATCAAGAAAATACATAGGGTTCTCAATTAAAAACCGGGTGGAGAAGTCACACCCCAAAATATGTCATACCAGTGCACACGTGTGCCATGAGATACAAAATAAAATCAAACAAAGAACAAATCACGAAGTGACAAGTCACGAGAGAGATCATTAAGTAGTAGCAAAATATGGTAGACGAAGGAGGAGGAGGAGAACAAGGCATGCGTTAAGCATCACCCCAACCCTTAGCAGGGGATCGGAATAATCTAACGCAAGATCCCATCCATTTCCCGATCGTGGGCTAGAGAATCCTATCTCGGTTGGAATCACAAGAGCTAAGTGAGGAAATTTATCAGGGGGGCACCTGGCTTGAATCAAATTTCGAGAGAAGAAGAATGCCATCCAAAGGCACTATCTCCGATGTAGCTAGAGGGAGGAACACCCTAGCCGGAGCCATCGCCATCCAAGGATCTCGGGATGATCCCCAACCATCATAATCAAACCATTGGAAAATGCCACCGACCTATCACATAGGAGAGTAGGAACTGCGCAAGCCCAGTGCACACCGCTTGCTCTATCG
This sequence comes from Taxus wallichiana var. yunnanensis, assembly GCA_018340775.1. Lineage (NCBI taxonomy): Eukaryota > Viridiplantae > Streptophyta > Pinopsida > Cupressales > Taxaceae > Taxus > Taxus wallichiana. The sequence continues at coordinate 716,006,669 of CM031238.1, forward strand.
GGCACCTTGACCGCAAGACCGAGGCCAAGGGGGAGGCGGGGACCATCACCGCAAAGGGATAATGACGATGCAATGATGATATAACTTAGATGAAAGAGCATGGGGAAATATCCCAATGGGTGAGAAGATCTTGCAAATGTTCCACTTCTAAGTGGAATTTCTTCACTTAGACCTAGATCTAAAGCAACACATGAGAAATAATTCCATTTTTAGCATACACAAAAAACTCTAGGCTAAGAAAAGTTTGATTAAAAATAGAGTCATTTCTAATCTTCCAAATTTCAAAAAGAATTTCGCATGAAATATTTTCCAATTTTTTAAAATTTTGCAGAAGTAAGGCTAAATCCCCCAATAAACCAGTTTTCCAAGTGAAAGGTTCAGGGAAGAAAGGTTGGAAGTGGGAGTGAATCCACTTCCAGTGGACTAAGAAAATGGGAAAAACTATAACAAATGCATAAGAGACTCAGGACATTGACAAACATGACACAAGTGATTAGCTACCCCAAGATGTTGAAGAGGTTTTTCAATTGACAAGCCTTGATAAATAATGCACAAGAGAAAATGATCCTTTTTTTGGTTCGATAAGAGCTTTCCAAATATTATTGAATCTACGTTTCCAGACCCTGTGTGGGGAATTGATCTTCTAGGTCTTTTTCAATTTTTTGAAAGGGATGTGGGCAGGAGCAAGAAGTTGGTAGGCAAGCCGGGTTTATACCGATTGAAGGGAGTCACTCTGGGCCAGCCAATCATGCCACCACTAAACAGGAGGAGAAACCCCAATTTTGTGAAGCATATCTTCAGGTATGACATTATGTATTTCATGTATAGATTCTTTATCACCATTGTTAAGACTAAATTGTACTTTGATAAGGACCCAGGGTTTCTAAGAACAAGTAACCTTACAAAAATATCCCCAAGTAGTTTGATTCCATGTTTAAAAAGCCGAGGCTTTTAATCCATGGGACCATAACAAAGGGAACATTGTGAAAATTAATAACAAGAGACCACCATAAAGAGTGTGAGTTAATGGACAACCCGGTTCAAAACCATCCCCCACCTAGCTCAGGTGAGGTTTGACTAGTTCCCATGCCTTCCAGATACTCTTCATAACAAATGTTCCTCCAATTTTGACTGGAATAGGGGAGAGCAATAGGCTTTGTAGACCCAAGTTTTTCTAGGATTGCTTTCCAAAAGGAGCTCCTTGACAGATGTAGTGACAAAGAAATATTTTCCAAGCCTCGAGATCCTTCTAAACCTCTGAAAATCTATTTTACACTAAGAACAATGCCTTAAATCCAAATTTTAATAAGGCCTAAGCCATCCGCCTCTTTAGGAGAGAAAAAAATGTCCTAATCCACCCTGTGGAAGTCTTTGTGACCATGATAATTAGCCCATAAGAAATATCTAATTTTTTTCCAACTTATCATAAGAAGCCTTAGAGGGATTCTAGCATGAAAAATAATACACATGAGTAGCAGTGAACACCTTAGAGAAAATATAAAAATTCCCAGCAAGAGATATAGGTTTGGTAATCCAATAATCAATTTTTTGCTTAACTTGTTGGACAACATAAGACCAAAAAGTAGCAGAATAGCCTTGAAAGCAAAAGGAATGCCCATAATTTTTAATTGAACCCCTGGTTGAATCCAATGCCAAACATAACCTTCCAGCCATGGAGGTATGGGATCCATATACTATCGTAGCATTGAGTCTTTTTCCATTGAATATAAGAACTTGAAGCCAAGAAAAAAAGTATCTAGAAACTGCAAGGTGTTGGTAACAAACTCTTCATTCTCAGTCAGAGTTAAGAAAGAATCATCAACAAAGTGACCATTAATAAGTTGCATCTCAAAATTAGGAAGAGAAATGCCCTTAAATAACTATTGCGAAGCATACTTGGCAATAAGATAACTAAAACCCTCAAAGAACAAGCACATAAACTGCTGCTGGAGGTAAGGGGAAACCTTGTCGAATGGACTTATGAAGCTCAAACATGTTAGAGTGGACTCCATTAATGGTAAGCTTGACATTAGCATCCTGGAATAACATATTGATAGACCGAATGAACCTAGGGCCGAAGCCAAGAGCTTGTAACATGGAAATAATGAAAGGCCATTCAATCTTGTCATAAGCTTTTTCAAAATCAATTTTGATGAAGAGATCTTTTGATCAAAAACTTAGGCCCACTCCATGCCTTCCCAAACAACAATGATGTTGTCCAAAATGAATCTGCTCTTAATGAATCCAGTTTTTTTACTTCACACAATAAGAGGAAAAATATTACAGATCCGAAGGGCTAAGGCCTTAGAAATGATCTTGTAGGACACATTTAACAGAGTGATCGGTCTCCAACTAGTGATGAGTTCAAGATCTCCAGCCTTGGGGATAAACTTAATATTACCTTGATTTATCAAAGCCCCAAGAGAATTGTTGGCCATATCTTCACAATAAACATGATGAAGGTCAGACCAACAAAGATCCCATAACACTTGATAAAACTCACAAGGAAAGCCATCAATACCAAGAGATTTGTCAATTTTCATTTGTATAACAGCTTCTTCCTTGAGGTCATTGAAGAAAGGGCATGATTACATGAAATTCTCGAGTCTCAATTTTTTTACAAGAAACTCGCCTAAAGGAACTATAAAAAAAGGGATCCCTCTTTGGAGTGTATGGTTGCGTAGAAAATACACCATGGTAATGATGAAAAAATTCTTGCAGGACATCTGGGAGGTCAATGATATAACCAGCAGCACCCTTGATCACTTGGTTTGAACTGGAGGTGTGGCAACGTCGAAGGAAAGAAAAATATTATTTGGTAACTCGGTCACCAATCTTGAGCCAATGCAACCGAGCTCTATTTTGCACTTCGTGGGCTTGATATACCTCTTCCATCTTGAGTTTGTGTTGCCATTTTTCCACCTTGGTCTGAAGGCGGGTATTAAAAGGAGAGTGGTCAAGAGCTCTGAAACTTATGACATTCCTTGGTAGAGGCCTTATGTTCCCTTCATCTAAATAATGCCTCTTGTTTCCTAAACAAATGAAGAAAGGACATAACTCTGATAATGACATCCTGCCACCAAACAATCCACCTAATTTAGACCGTAAGCGTGCTCAACCAAGTTCTAAATACACGAAAATGTAATCCATGGTTATCTTGTATTACAAGTGAGCAAAGGTTAAGGTAGAATTGAGAGTTTCAAGGTTTAAAAGGAGCTATATTCCATGATTTTTTGAAAAAAATAGGCGGGTGTAATTTGAGATCAAAGTCCCTTCCCAGACGGAAATAGGACTTCTAGACTCGGTGGAGAAAGAAAATGCCCTTTGATCCGGAAGGATAGCACGATCAAGTACAACTCTATCATCAGCTTGTTAGAGGTTGGACTAGGTGAACTAGGGTGCATCAGAGGCATGTCGAAAGAATTGGTTAGGATAGAAAATTCTACGCTTGTTACGCATGTAAAACCATGCTTTTCGCTCACCCATACACCGCCGTATAGGAAGACAACCCACTTTATCATCAACAAACTCCACCATGTTAAAATACAGTCACAGAATCCAATGTGCATCGACACCTTGTCGAAACCCACCACCAGAGTAAAGATCGCTCAACAACATCATTGAAGCATAAATATTAGCAATACCAAAAATTTGATTATGTAAATAAAAAAGGGACCACACAACCTAATGTGAGGGGTTAGAACCCCAAGAAATAATTGAATGTTGTAGAGAAGGAGAGAGAAGAGTAATAATGCCCCTTTTCCAGGATCATGATTAGAATGATGAAAAATGGCACCCGGCCAAATAGTATGAGCAGCAGAATGAAGAAGAAATCCAACAAGCTTAACCTCATGTAGAAAGAGCACATGCATGTGACCAAAATTTTGACAACTATCCCTAACGTAATGATCACAAACATTCCAAGAGAACACAATCATTGAGAATCATCAAGGTTCATGCCAAATTCCTCCTTGAGGCCCCCAAAATGGTGAAATTATTCACAGAAATGGACGAACCAATGATTTTTGAAAAAGGAACATAATCTCCTATCTGAAAAGGACACCTTTGCGGTGGGACATACTCATCATCCTCTGGGGAGAGGGACTATGAGAACACGTGTGCACAAACTTGTTGGAGGTGTCAAGATTTTCCTCGTAATGAGGTTGTTAAATTACGAGGCATCGGCGTAATTATGGATGACGTAAGAGGGGAGAGATGAAGCGAAAGAGGAGAAATCGGTTGTTTTGTGTTCATGGAGGCCAGAGATGAGGTAGAAGCTCCAATGGGCTGGTACATAGATGACTGGGTTTCGAGTTTTTCTTATTGGTGACCACAGTCCAACCCTCACCAGAGGAGGAAGAGGGTTCGGGGATAACATTTTTTTCATTGATGATGGGGTTAAGGAAGCCATTAATGGGCATTCACGAATCATATGGTCATCGGATTAACAACAAAAGAAAGTATTAGGTAGATTAATGTAGAGGACTCACTGAGAGAACCGGGTGTCACCTACTTGGATATCAATGGTTTCCTTGAGGTCTTTGGCTAGGTCAACTTCCACACAGACCCGACGCTGTGGGTGGGCCACATAAAACTTGTTTGGTTCATGGAAAATGAAACACCCAATGGGTTTGACTAGTTCTTCCACAAAATCCATAGGGGAAAAGGTAGACCAAGAAACTCCACCCAGACAAAACTTTAAGCTTAGCATGTTCGAAGACCTAAAAGTCACACGTCTAGGGGGAAAAGATGACCAAAGTGTTCCTAATAAACCAGGGGCCATGGTTCACAATGGCCTTGCAATGTTTAGGATTAGAGAAATGAAATAGAAAAAAACCCTTGGTAATATTTTGATGCCCTCAAGTTTGACACCATAGCCTTGGTGGTTGTGAACCCACTGTTTGAGAATACTCTTTAGGGGGACACGACCAACAAAGTATGCAACCAAAGTGAAAGATTCAAGCCAAGAGAAAGTCTTTTCAAATTGAGGTAAATCTAAAACAACATCAGATCAGGCAGAGGAGGGTCATTACCTCATCGTAAACCTTTGGGACAAACTTGTGAGCTTGTTTCTTTATCGGAGGCATGATCATTTGAGCTCCTGTCACCTACACCTGCATCAATAGATGTAGGAATAATGGCTTCCACCATTAAAATAGGAAAGTGCCACTACCCAAAGGGTGAAAAAATCAATTAAGAGCAATAAAATACTAAATAAATGTCCCACCTTAATTGAAAAAGGTGGTGTGACATCTCACATACTCTCTCACCCTAGGGTCATCATCATTATCACTTTTTACACTTCCTCTTCTTTAGCTTCCTTGCTTCACATTTTATCACCCCACAATTTTTCTTGTCTCTCGCATGCTTTTGCCATCAATCCACATGGACATTAGGTACGCATCTCTTATCTACTTTACGTTACTAAGCATCTACTCAACAACATAATGTGGGGGAAAATGTAGACACAAAATCACGCACTTTGGGTATCTATCTTGTTATGATCACATACTACTATTCATATGATTCCTACATAAGAAAAGTACTAATTAACCCATATATTTGGCCATTTTTGTTTGATTTATATTGTCTTTCTTAGTTTTACACTCTTTCTAGCCCATTCTGTCTTTTCATACTTCAACATTTCTCATTTTGTACACCATTGCCCGGCCAGACGTCAATGTCGGTGCCCCTGTCCCCTCTGGGTGCCCCTGACCTCTTTGTACTTTTCTCACATATTTTGTGTCCTTTGTAGCTATTTTACCATCTTATCTTTTTGTTAGTCAGCCTTTTTGGGGTTAATTACGAATTTTAAGCAAGTGAATCAAATAAATATAAATTTATGTGACCATAATAAAGGACCAAACATTAAATATTACTATCACCACCTAAGGTTGAATTCAAATGCCTTTATCAAGAGCATTCAAGCATCCATCTAGCATCTATAGAAGGGAAAGGGATTGGATTCTTCTGCATACATGCATAGGAGGGGAAGTTCATTCTTTCATGCACACATCTACTTACATCTTTTACATCTAGCTACTTGCTTGTTATCAATGTGACATGCACAAGAGCCACCTAGGGCACGATTCTGCACACACACACACATAGAACTAAATTGGTTCTGAAATGTAGTGTAGTACTCGGTCGTAAGATCAATTGTTTGACAACCGAGGATACCAACCCCTCATTTTGCATCTTTATTTTTGGGATTTGATGAGGTTTGAGGGTTTTGTAGGTACATATTTTTTACTACGGGTTTTAGGCGAACAACAACGAGCTCTAGTGGAGTACAGGAAATCAAAGGCAATAATAGGTGAATACCTTGTGACCACGAAAATTGAGTTTCACAACTTCGAGCCAATTGCACCCATAATAGGGCTACTACACTAGCGCCCGCCCTCCATAAGCACCTTGGTCCCGTCTATCTCGACACCTTTTCATTTTTCTAGGTCTTTGTGTGATGCTTCTTCTTCTTTGTTCATCGATCCGGAACTTCGTCATAGTCCATCTTTAAGCGTGAAATAGCTAAGCTCTTCTATCTCCTCTTTCGCAACTAGGGTTTCATACTTTCTAGTTTAATTTTTTTGGTTCAATTATGTACTTATTTGTTTATTCATTTACTACTACATTGCAATTAGAATTAGGAATCTATTTTCAATATTTACTTAATCACCTATCAATATATCACATCATACACCATGGTTTGGGAATGCAGTTGAGTTCACTCCAAATTATGTGGTTAGTAGGGTTACACAATGATTCTATGGTGGTAGTGGGGAGATTATATCACATGTCTTAGGTTTATCTCTTATCATACTTTTCTCTTGATGATGAGTCTTATATAGATGAGAAGACCCTTCAATTTTGAATCCCGACACTTTAGTTCCATTCACATTGAACTCATGGGTATTAATGATACTTCCAATGATTTTGATTCACTTGGAAGAATCATGTTGACTCTTCTTCTAATGTAGATGATGATAATATTGATGATTAGGGTTCAATTTTCAGTCTAGATGATGAGAGTAGCAATTAGGTCTCACATACTTACTCTCCTAGTTATGTTTTAGAGGATGATTACTCACATTTTTACCTTCCTCACCTCTCTCCTAGTCATGCATTAGAGATTGATGAATCTTCTCTAGATTCTCCATCTTCATGTCCACTTCCTCATATCTAATAGAATTCCAGGACCACTTCCATCTAACATTATAAATTTTATTTTAATACTCAACGAGACATTACAATATGTAGATGATTTGGTTAGTGATCCATCAAATGATGGGAAAACATAGTCACAATTTTGGGATGATCCACATGTTCATTTTTCTTTTCCTCTAATCCTTAGTATTTTAGTGTAGTGCTCTCATCTAATATTCCTAATTAGTATCCAATCTTTATCAATTATCTTTCTCGATACTAGGATTCTACATCTACAAGATTTATTGGGAGTTCATGAGGCTTCATCTTCTGGGGATGCCTAGTCCTCTCTTCTTCTCTTCATTTTCTCTCTATTTCTCTGGGGATTTTATATGTTCGTCTAGGGGGATTATCTATTAGGGAGATGTTCTTTACACTTCTATTTTTTCTTGTTTGGGGAGGAATTTTCCTACAGTGGTTTCTCCCTTTTGCCACTTTATGAGGGATTTTATATGTACTTGGATACCTCATCATGCCTTGTTTGTGGTGTTAGGAATTAGTCCTAACATGCATATTTTTGTTCTCCATATTAGAATAGTATTATTTCATGTGTTCAGAAAAATAATATGTAGAGCGAATAATTGTAAGTGATTTTAACAACTCACGTTGGAATAGTGTGTGAGAGATTGAGATAGGAGAGAATATAGGTTGTTAGAACAACCTATCTAAAATAAAGCTAGTAGTTATAGGAATAGTTATAGGGAGGCATATTTATTAGTGTATTGTAATATTGTTTATTAAGTTGAATTGATTGATTAATTGAGCCTTCGACTCTTCTCAAATATGGGGTTTCCCAAGACATTTGGTATAAAGCAGAAACCGGTATGATTTTTTTGGTCTTGTTCATCATTTTTCAGAGCTAAGAAATGAAGACCATGTGCTAAAGCTCGCATTCGACAAACTATTTATCATCTGACAAGCAGATGAGTTGTGCAGACCACGAGAAATCCTTTTGTCATTTGTGTGTATTAAATCAATAGTTTCATTCCTTGTCTGGTACAAGTGATTTGGAAATCCAATTAAAGATTGAATTTTGTCATCTGTTTGAAGATTGTGTTTTGGTATACTGGGTTTCAGTTTTGATCGTGTTGGATGACATAAACTTTTAGCATTATATTGTGTAGATGTGCATGTTGGCTATACAAGGCCATATAGCTCTTGACTGATGTGTGTTTCTACAATCAAATCTATAAGGAAGATCTCATACTCATTCCAGAATTGAACCCACCTATTCATTCTAGATCTGTCTCGTAAAATCTTTTGGACCATGGGGTGGAGAATCTAACGTAAAATCTACTTCCTAAATCGCAGGCTATGGAGTACACGCTTTCATTTCCTTAAGGAATTTGCAACCTGCACACAAAAATTAGCAATTAACGTTTAAATATGAACTGGATTCATAAGCGAGTCTCTTGAGATCTGCTGAGAATCTTGATCATAACATATTTGATAGTATTCTATACAACCGTATTTCAAATATTGCGACCCCTACATGTTATCTATTGGCATCGGATTCTTTGTATTTTTGCACTGATACATCTGATTCCACTCTAGCCGATTGTGGAACGACCATTGATTCAATAGACGTCTGTAATTACCGAGATTATAGGCTGCATATTTGCTTCCAATTTGGACTGCCCACAATTTCACTACAACTCGCAATCCCCATCATCGTCTTCTTCTCGATATGGTGGTGGTCAACTCGTACTCCTCATCACAGATTTATCCATCCTCTGCTGCAAAGAACTCGGTATTGGCTTGGCGAGAGAGATTCAATCCATCCTGATCCGGTCAAATCTCACTCCTTCAAACTCTCCATATCAATTAGAGAGAGAATTTAGAATGGTGCATTTTTCAAGGAGTATATATTCCTATCGGAATTTTTTTAAAGGAAACTTCTTATAAGATGGGGAAATTAAATTTTATATGTGCGGGGAAAATTATTATGATGGAGAGGTAATTATAAAAAGGAATGATTTTTTTTTTTTTTGTAAGGGTGGTATAATTGTTGTTTCAAAAAATTGTAAACATGTAGAAAATTATAAGGGGCCATTATTTTTAAGAGGATATAATATCGGTAGAAGCCGACATCCATTCTACTTTGCATTGTGAGGGGGGATAAATAACACAATGCTCATTTTGCACCACCAAGTCAAATCTGCAAAGTGGACAACCGCAAAACCTAGAAGACGGAGGCAAGGACCATTCACGACCAACCATCACTATGCGGTTCCGTAGAGTTCCTCACCCTATATTAGAACTAAGGGAGGGAATGTTAGGAATTAGTCCTAACATGAGTATTGTTGTGCTCCATATTAGAATAGTATTATTTAATGTGTTTAGAAAAATAATATGTGGAGTGAATAATTGTAAGTGATTTTAACAAATTTCGCATTGGAATAGTGTGAGAGAGATTGGGATAGGAGAGAATATAGGTTGTTAGAACAACCTATCTAAAATAAAGCTAGTAGTTATAGGAATAGTTATAGGGAGGCCTATTTATTAGTCTATTGTAATATTGTTTATTAAGTTGAATTGATTGATTAATTGAGCCTTCGGCTTTGCTCAAATATGGGGCTTTCCCACATCCGGGACCCTTTTATTTACATACATTACACGTAAGTGGGCTTGTTGATGTAGTTTTTTTATTCCGTTAATTTTTCCCCTACACATGTATGTATCTTTCTTAGGTGTTGGCAAGATAGATGGGAGTTACACTTCTCCACCTTTTTAGGTGGTGGTTACACTTCTCTACTTCGTATTTATACACCTCTTATAAATTTGTTTTCTTATGCATTCAATATACAAGTTGTCTTTTGGATCATATTTGGTTCCTCTCTCTTTCTACTTAACTCTTTTTCTATGTTTATTTTTTATCGCTTCTCAATCTAAGCCCACAATCTCACAAAACCCTATCCAAATAATATGTGTATTTATGTTACTTGTATGTTAACTATGTTTTTGATTTTGTAGCTATAACTAAAAGTATAAGTAAAACTATCATTAAAATAATGATAGTTGAAAACTTCTAAAAAAATTATAATTTAATGTATTTTTAATATTTTTTTTTATCTTAAGTGAATCAGAAGGAATTGTATCTTCGCTCCTCCTTTACGGGAGCCAAGAATATTGAATTCTTCTAAGGATAAATTCTCATCTTGTGGAAAATGGACCTCTTAGGATCTTATAGCTTTGTTCCCTTAGTGGTGTATTTCGGGGTCTTTACTTAGGCACTTCCTCTCTTGACAAGGGCATAAAAAAGATAAGAAAAATTGTAAAGTGGATCAAACCTTCACACTCTATATTAAAATTTAATTTTGGTTGATCAACAAAAGGAAATCCAAGGAAAGAAAGAGGTGTTGGGGTCCTAAGGGATTATGAGTGGAACCTACTGGAAACCTTTTTCAAGTATGCTTGAAATCCAAACTAATCACTTTGTTAAAGCTAATGTGATATTATGGGGTTTAAGGATGGCCAAAGAGATAAATATTAAAAAATTTATATTGAGGTAGACAAAGTAAATTTCTTAAATCACCTTAGTGAAAATTCTAAACCAATCTAGACTATTAAAAAATATTAGAGGAGGCATGGCATGTCATTCAACCCTTTAAAAGGGTTACATTTATGCATGTGTATAGAGAGGAAAATAGGTGCACGATAAATTTTTCAATCTTGGATTCAATTACAATAAAATTATGATATGGAGAATTATCAATAATCTTCCAAAACCATATCCATGGTTTTTAATCATGAAAACGTAATTGGATTAAAAAATATGTATTTGAACTAGCACATGATTGGTATAAAATAGGTTCAAATCTACATAGCAATTATGATAGGTTGTAATGAAATTACTTACATAGATCAAAATAATAGCAATAATAAAACATCAAGAACACCATAATAGATGGACAATATGAGAATATGTGAGTGGAAATGACTTATCCACTTCAAAAAGGAAACCTCAAAACCTTGCAATGGGAATCAACTACTTAATATGATCCTCAGGTACTAGTTACTACCTCATATATATACCCAACTTATGGTATGTAATTGAACTAGCATAACCTACTAAGAATATGAAAGAGTAAATAAATGTTATATGACATGTTAAGATACTATATTAGCCACACGTTGGCTATACATATCTAATATGTGACCTAAGATTAAGGGTGTAACATGTTTCTCCCCTTCAAAGTAACATTTTCCCCAATGTTGAAAATTTTCGGATGATGTTTCACATAAATGTAGTCCTCAATGTTGATGATTTGTGGATTCTCGTATAGGAAATATTCCTCCTTCCATTTTGCAACCTCATCATTTTGGTTCTTCCACTTGATTAGACACTCATGAATTACCTTCTTCTTCACCCTCTTGGTTTGTGTCTAAATAATTTTCTCATCTTTAAAAACAATATGTACTTCTTTATCAAGATCTAGTAACTCTTTTTGGGATGTAAAATTCTTTGTAATGACCTTCTCCAAGCTCAAAATGTGACAATGGAAAAATTTATTTGAGACATGAGAGTATCTTCTATTGGTGCTTATTGTGTTCTTTAACTACTACAACCTTTGGTGTATCTTCAAGGTTGAGATGGTGGGTGGTGGTTGATATTAGGGAGATTTTGGAAAAAGTGTGTCTCATAGGTTGTTGTCCCCCTTGAAATATTGACTTAAGTACAAAAAGTCACATGGGCATGCAAGAATAAAGCGCGAAGTAAGTAAGGTTCTAGGATGGTTTTAGAAGGACCATGTTACGTGCCCGATTAAAAAAGGTCTCGGGACTTGGCCATATTTTTGTATCGGGAAGAACACGAGAAAAGCGTGACCACAGTGCGCATGATGAATGGATAAGGTGTCACCGAGAGAAAGTTGTCCTAGGAAGGAATATGCCATGCGATGGAAGCTTCTAGAAGACCATCATGGAAAAGAGTGAAGAGCTCAAGCTTGAGGAGCATGCGCCCATGGAGGACCACATTTAGACACTTGGCACCGGATCTAAGGCCGCAGAAGGATGAGTTGGAACTTCAGGGTGCCTATAAATACAAGTGCTCGCAGAAGAAAAGGAGACGGATCGATAGAGAGCGGAGCTCTGTAGAAATTCCGCGAGGAGTTATATTGGGTTGGGTAGATGAAATATAGGAGAAGGATGCATCAAGGGGCTTTGGATTGTAAATTTTATTTTTGAAGAGCTAAGGAATGTAGATTCAATTATGACTTCATTTTACCATATTGTGATGTTATGTAATGGATCTAATGAATGTAATGAGGTTACCAACTTATTTGCATACTATCATTAAATATTTTGGTTCGTCCTCATATCTCCATAGTTTTACTTCATGTATGTTTATGGAATAAGTATGAATCCTTGTGCATTTCCCATTCTGTTTGGGTTCAGTATTATATTATGTTAAAGTATCTTTCTGTCTGGAATGACTGCATTGGTCTAGAGCCGTTCTGAGCTCTATGATGTTTGCATGTATCATTCCCACTCAATTTCTTTAAAGTTTGGATCATAGATGATGTTTTCCCACTCAAATCACATAAAAAAGAAACTCAACACCCGCGCATGCCTTGGGTGAGTGCCCAGCCTGTTGGGTGATAGGCTGACGTGCATGGGATTCCTTGTTCTTTGGTGGGTGTAAAAATGACTACATCTTGGTTCCGTTTCCGGGAGCTCTTTTCGAATTTGCAGTGAGAAATGGCATACATCATGATTTGTGCAATGAGTGATGATAGAGCATTTAACCTTGGAAAGTGTTGAAACATGGTTTAAGAGCACGAAGGATGAATTTTCTCAGAGATTCAGCACTGGACCTGAGTTTGATGCACATAGATGGGTAGAAGAGAACCTCTACCATGATTTGTATGAAATTTTTTTCGTTGCTTCCCAGTAGAGCTGTATGAATGGCTCTTGGCATATGCATCTAGATCAAGCTGGTATTATAGATCACACACATGGACCCAAGAAGAGTACCAAAGTGGATGTAAGATGCAAATATGACATGGAATCATGTTTTGGATCATTGGTGGAAGGGAGTGTTGGATAGCTACACTATGGAGTACGATATTTCTACATATTCTTGTTTGGAAGTTGCTGAGTTCAAGTTTTTACGGGAGCCCAGAGGATCATTTCTACATGTTATCCCTTTAGAAATGAAGATCTTGATCGTGACCATGGGTTTAGAGGTATTTCGATGGCTGACTAAAACTTTCCTACGTGCTAGGCGAGGAAGCTAAGGTGGAGGAAGATGGCAGACATTGCGACAGAGAAAGAAAGGGAGGAGAGACAACTCAAGTATAGTGAAGTGCGTGAAAGGGAGATTGATAGAAAACATGAGGTTGCAAGTGTGATGGATATATGGAGGCAGATGTTGTGGGAAGGATTTGAGGTTCACGTAGAGGATGTGGAACCTGAGCAGTTTGTGCTACCCCATCTTGGCAAGCACGTAAGAGAGACCCCTTTGGATTCTGATGAGAGTTCGTTGCATGGAGAAAGAAGAGTCGTTGGCACGTATCTAAACCCACCTAGTGACCAAACCCTGGCACTTGGTTTTCTAGATCAAGGAAGGAGTATCACTGACCTAGTTGGTATTAGTGGAAGTGACAGATCTGCACCCAGGAGATACAATTTTTCATTTCCCACTTCTATGGCTATGCATACTATTCCAGTATTTGGAGGAATTTTTGGACAAGGAGAAAATATACAAGGCTTGGGTAACAGCGTTAGGGAGTAGCACAAGACACACATCTAGCAAAATAATCTCACGACGCTTTGGTGCATAATTTAGTGGGACGTTAGAGAACCTAGGCACGACACTTGAGCCCATTAATGGCTACTAGTGGATCTTGAGGCACAAGACCATGGATCTAGTGGATCCGGCAGAGGAGGAAACACCGAGAGGAAGTCAAGGAACTGGATCAGGAGGACAAGGGCCCCAACCACCTCCTCAAGTCTTCTTTGATATGTCTTTACATTTTCTAGATTATAGGGGTATTGAAGATGTTGCGGAGCATGTTCACAAGTGTGAGTTGCTATGGCATGCAAAGGGGATCACAACCCCGAACGGAAGGCCAGTCAATTTGTAATGACGTTGCAAGGGCGTGCACATAGCTAGTATAGGAAGTATGACCCCCATCAAATGGTGGTAGATTACACCACATTAAAAATGATTTCCTAGCAAAATTCCACATCCCTGAGTTTGAATAGAAGAGCATCAGCGCCTAAAGGAGATTCAACAAGGAATGGCGGAGAGTGTGTGGGAGTATGATGCATGGTTCAAAACCCTCCTATCAAAATTGTCATATGACATTCACCCTTCATAGCATGCTCAATGGTTTGTTGGAGGGTTGATAACACCTTTTAGAAGAGATTTATATCATAATAATTTCACAAACCCGCACGAGGCTTTAGAAGCTTCTCTGCTCATCGAAGTTGTTAGAAGTGTTGATATTGGGGTTAGCCCATTCCTGGAAGCTCAAATCACTTCTATGGCTAAATAGCTGGAGAAGTTGTCTGCGAACTCATCCTATGAGACTCGCAGTGGTATATGGTGTACAGATTGTGAAGTAGAAGGGCATGCCAAGGATAGTTGCCCCTAGAGGGAAATACGCACCATAACAATAAATTGTGAGATTTGTCATGGGTACCATGATGCGAGTAGATGTCCCTTGTTACAACGCATAATTTGGAAAAATGTATCTTGCTATTGTAAGATTTACACCTCTACAACCCATGATACCAAGGATTGTTAGCTTATTGACCAGATCCATGAGGCCATTGATCATGGTGTGCGCCAGACCAGAATTTCTAGTAGTTCTAAGAGTGATGACCACCGTTATGAGGAGCGCACGATGGAGGTGCGTACGGAAGGGAATTTCGCAGAGGATTCCGTGGTTGTGGTAACTGCAGAGGAGGAAGAAGTGAGTTCCCACATGGAACTTGTTTTAATTGTGGGTCTATAGACCACTACAAGCGTGAGTGCCCAAATTTGTTGCAGTGCTCATGGTGCGGGAAGAAGCACAAGTATGAGGAGTGCCCTGAGTTGTTTAAGCATATGAATCAGCAACACTAGAAAGACAAGGGTGCTGCAATGGTAAGCATTAAGAAGGCTGACACACAATGGATGCCATGGGTGACCCATGATGTAGGCTTGGAACTTGTTATGGTAACAACAAGAGCAAAGGTCGCGTGCATAAAGGAAATGCCAAGGCAGAAGAACCTGGTTTCAAGGGAAGAAGTGGTACATGGGAAGTACCCAGACCCTATGCATCAAAAGGAGGTATATTAAGAAACCATGGATGTCATTCAAAGTTTACAAGGAGAAATCCAATGTATAAAGGAGTATTCTAGGAGGGAGGAGAAAAGAAGGAAGGTCAAGGCACCAAAGGATGACTTGATGAGGTTAAGGAAGTATGTAAATTACTAAGGCAAATAGAATATTATTCCCTTGCTAGGGGCATGGTTGAGAGGAAGGTACCACGACCGGAGAAGAGCGTGAGAGGCAGGACTTGCATGAAAACCTTCCCCCTCACAAATTTTTAACTATGATAGGGAGATCATGTTAAATGTGGTCGTGGATGGATTGATCCTTTGTAATATCCTCATTGACATAGGCGCGGAGGTTAATGTTATCACCTTAGATGCATGGCATCAGATGGGAAGACCTTCTTTATAGCCATTTTTGAATATGTTGTATATGGCGAACAAAATGAAGGCAATTCCCATCAGTGTTTTAAAGGATGCAACTATCACCATTTAAGGGGCTAAGTTTACTGAGGACTTTGAATTCTTGGCACTTGCCGAGGTAGAAAATTTCTCAAAGATTACTTGGGTGCCCATGGTGCTATAAGAACAATGTGGATCTTCGGTTCAACAAGGGAAACATAAGCTTTGAAAATAAGGAGGAACGAGTCATCATATCCCCGGCTGATGGAAAATCAACACCCTATACCGAACCTTTGGGAGAAGAGGTCCTAGATAAAATATATGTGCACTCAATCAAGGATCCGAGGTAATCCATCCCACGTAAGGAGTCATCCAGTTTGAGGATGCTCAATCCTTAAGTGATACCACCAAGATAGCATGTGATAATTAGGTGCATGGGACCTATAAGTTAATCGGACAAAATTTGAGAGGATCGAAGGACAAAGGTGAAAAAGGCACGTACGCCTACCACCTAGGGGGAAAGGAGCTGCCTAAGTATTTAGGAGGAGCCTTCCCGAGGTATTTTTGTAGGAAATGGAAGCTCAAAGTGGAAGAAGGAAAATGAACGAAGAGGGATGTTAAGTTATGTCCTACTTGAAACTGTTGTGTCTTTGGTGGGTGACACATCGGGATAACCTCTTGGAATGGCACAAGGTGAGAATTACCTTCTCTGTAAGGTTTTACAGGAGCAACGTGCCCATGGCTATAAAATACTACCATGGTAAAGAGATCGCTTCCTTCCATATCCAAGCATGTTGTTATGTTTGTGGAGCCTATTTTCATGTTAGAGTTTGGTACACCTTCCATGTGTTACACTTGGATATTTTTATGGCGGTCCCGCTTGCCGATGAGCGGGTCAAGGGGGTTCGGGGTGAAGCCCCCGAAGCAAATTTTCATGGGTGGTTTATTAACCCATGGGTAATGGGTAACCGTTATGGGTTGTTTTTGGGCCCATGGTTTTTCGGTACCCATTGTTTTGTAAAACCACCTCTTCAGCTACCTATTGATGTACTTATAAATAGATGGACATACAATAGGATTTATATGAGTGTGTTTTGTGAAGGTGAATAGTGTGTGTGAATTCAAGTGCAAATTTGGGAGGGTTTGTTGAGTGCAGCTCCAAACAAGATCTAATTATTGTAATTGTGAAGACTGTTGGCTTGTAATAAAATTTGAGCAAGTGTTCTTGGTGGATGTAGCCCACATTGGGTGAACCATGTTAAATATTGTCTTCGTGTTGTGCATTTTTCATTTCTGTAATTCTATTCATACTTCTTATTATTACAATTCTGAGGAATTATTCCGCATTAGATATTATTAATTCCTAACAATTGGTATCAGAGCCTGGTTTGGTTTGTTGAAGTGTTGAATCATAGGGAAAGTTTTTAGCTTGAGTGGGAGCTATGGCGAGATGATGGAAGTTCAAGGGTTGAAAATTCAATGGGCAAAATTTCAGTCTTTGGAAGATGCGAGATGGAAGATTACCTTTATCGAAGGATCTTTATACTCCGTTGTTTGAGAAGGTTAAAAACCCTCGACCATGACAGATGCGGAATGGGATTTTCTGGATAGGAAGGCACTTGGGACAATGGCTGTGTCTTGCATCTTTGGTATTATTTAATGTTTCAAAGGAAAAGACTACAAAATATCTAATGGATGCATTAGGGAAGTTGTATGAAAAACCCTTTACCTCTAACAAGATATTTTTAATGAAAAAGTTGTTTAATATGAAGATGTCTGAGAATAGTTTAGTAGCAGATCATTTAAATGATTTTAATACGGTTGTGAATATGCTAGCTTTAGTTATAATAGAATTTGATGAAGAAGTTAGGGATTTATTAATTCTATGCTCTTTACCTGAAAGTTGGAATAGCCTGGTAATGGTGGTAAGCAACTCGGTTCCAACTAACTCAAGTTGAAGTTTGAGGATGTTGTAGGGGTGATTCTAAGTGAGGAAATGTGAAGAAAAAGCTCCGGGGAATCTTCTACTTCAGGGAATGCTTTGACAATGGAAAATAGAGGGAGACAAAAGAATAGAGGAAACCATGGAAAATCGAAAGATTGGGCAAGGTCAAAATCCAAGAGAAAGATTGTATGTTGGAATTGTGAAAGTCTAGGCACACAAAGAAGGAATGTTGGGAGCTTCGGATAAGAAGAAACAACAGAAGAAAAAAGGAGGTAAATGTGGTAAGGAAGAAACAATGATGTTCTCTGGGCCTGAGGACAACTCAGTATGCTTCCTTAGGGGATCTTCCTCCACAGGCTCCTTCTTGACTTCTCTGACTTTCTTTTGATATACCTGGGTGGATGAGGAAGGAGTGGAGACTGTAGGTCCTTGAGTTGACGAGGCTAGGAGGGGTCTGCACAGGTGCTTCCGATCCGGTGTCAATGCTTCCTTCCTTGGTGTTGAAGCATCCTTGGAGGAGGATTCCCCTGAGTGCCTCCTAAGCTCACTGGACTTTCTTATCAAACCAGATCTTGGTCCTCACTAAGACCGGGGCTAGGATTTCAGCCAAATCATCTTTTTCCTTTTTAAACCAATCCAAGTCTTCCAAGGGGGTGTGTTTGACCACGTTGTCATACTCATATGAGTACAGGTCAGAATTATCATCCTGGAGCCCTTCAGGAACTTGGTACAGGTTAAGCTCTTGGATTAATTGAAGGGAAAACCTGCCATAATGTCTTCTCCTTGCTTCAAAATCATCAGCAAATCAGCCCAATAGTCCTCTGTGTCTGCCCTATGATGATAAGTGATCTTGATGTTCTGCTCAATAAACTTTTTCAAGTCAAAGCAAGTTCTTGGCCTGAAGAAATGAACAGTAATGGGAGCTAGGGCTCTTTCTATATTTTGTGCATCTAAGGTCTGTTTTGCAGGTGTAGTTTCCCAAAGAGATGGGGAAGTGCAAGCCAGTAATTTTCTTATCTCTGCAGGTTCTATGCAATTTATCCAATTGCCTGCACACTTCTATCAAGGCCATTTTATCATTGCAGAACATGGGGAGCTTGAGAGGAGTGCTCTCATAACCTGCAAGCCTTATATAGGAAAATTTCCTAAATTGGATGAAGTAGGCACCGTAATGCGATATCAGATTCATAGCTTCATCAGAAAATCTCCTCACCGTGTCACTCTCTAGGAGCCTGACAATGTACATGGTGAAAGCATCATTCACCCTCCTGAAATTGTGATTGCTAGTTTCCAAGGTGAATTGAGGGCAGTAGGCATACACAGGGTCATCCTTATGAGCATCAATGTATGAGAACCCAAACCATTGCCTCGATGCTGCTAGGGTATACATTAAGTATGAAGTCATGTAGAATTTCTTGGTCTGTTGTACATTTGACAACTGCTCAGCTAGGTTCATACTAATGATCTCTACCCAATTGATATTCTGAGTTCCTTCGCACACCATATTGATAAGCGGGCACATCTAGAAATGGAACTCATTTGTAGAGGGTAAACCCATGACCCGAGCTAGTAGGATTATAAAATCTGACAATTCCTCATTGAAATCGGCACGAAGAGAACCTTGGACAGACGAGACGCTCCCTTCTTAGGGTTTTTCAGCCAGGACTTCGCCACCCGCGCCTTATATTTCTCACTGTCTTGATAAAAAGGGCCTGTGCCTGATTCTGAGAAATAACTATAGCATTGTCTGTTTCTGGAATCCTCGCCGCAGAAGGCTAATGGCGGAAGCGTCAAGTTTGGTGATGAGCTCCCCATGCACGTTTGTCAACTCACTCAAGTCAGGGTTGAAATGAGCACCGCAGGAGAGCACTGTATCTGCGCACTGCACTGAGATAGGGAAACCACCGGTGAAAGCCAAACCACTGTCATGAATCATCTGTGCCATCGGTGAAGGGTTCGCGTCTGTCATCCTTGTCCAAAAATCCCCAAAGTCGAGGTGGTGAACCTCACTGTCCCCCCGATATCGAAACGCAGCAGACTCGAGTGGTGAAATTTGTTCCTACCGAATTTGATCTTCATGTTAATAGTAACTTGGAGAGCAAGGCTGCAGGCTAGACTTGGGATGGAATTGTAGGGGGAATGGATGCGCGCGCAGAAATTTTGGTCGCAAGGGTACAAGAGCAATAGATAGCATGAAAGCAGTGTGCAAAAATGCATAGGGGTAGCTCATTATATAGCCATTTAGGAGAGAGAAAGACAATAAATGCATGTTAAATACACATCTACTAAATTGAAAAGCAAGATATTTGGGTAGAGCGGGAAAATTAGCATGAATGGCACTTGGTTCATTTGGGACACGAGGGTCCCGAAAGCGTGAAGTACGAAGTTCGGCCGATTCGGGCGACGCGGGAAAAGATGCACAAAATGTTTTGGGACATGCGGGATGAAAGTATGTGAAATACGTGATTCGGTGAATCGATTTAAAAGGGAACAACGGGTCCGGGTGAACTTGGGACAAAAGTTCGACAGTTCCGAAAAGAACGGACTTTGGGTAAACCGGCCGATCGAGGAACAGAGAGCCCGAATGAACCTGGGACACGCGGACAAAATGTCCGACATGCCCGAAAATCACACAAAATAACCCAAAAACACATATTTTTCCAACTTCTTGACTTATCATATTACCCGACAACGAAAAAGACACTTAACTTCAAAATTTTCAATTTTCAACTTCCTAAAAGCAGGGGAATTTTGAGTGGACAACAGCTGGCTCCTTCTGGGGATGACTTGGCATAAGTTCAAAGAATGAGACAAGGCAATAATTTAGACAAACTAGGGGAAGTAGACCAGTACCTTATCCATTGGGCCACAGAGTCAACAAACCAAAACAATACAGAAGACAACACACCAAAACAGAGAGAAGGAAGGAAAAACAAAACGCTATACAGAATGTACAAAAGGACTTCCTAATCACCTATGACTTAAAAATTTTAGGTACTACCCACTATAAGGAAGTGGGAGAGAAGAACCATCCATATAATCAAGGTAAAAAGAATTCTCACCAGCAAAGTGCCTGATCTTGAAAGGTCCGAGCCAAAGGGAATCAAACTTGCCATGGCTGCCACGAGGTTCATGCCTTTTATCCCACAAGAAAAACGATGTCTCCAATTTTGAAATCTCTGAACCTGGCCTTTTTATCAAATAAGACCTTTACTTTCTGTTGGTGGGTAGATATCCTATCAGCAACTTTCAATCTGTCCTCATTCAATTTGTGGAGATACATGATCCTCTTATCCAAAGAATCATTGAAACTGGTATCTTCAATGGCCTTCATTAAATGCAGGGCTGGAAGCTCCACTGTGACTGGAAATTGGCCTCCACTCCATATACTACCTGAAAAGGAGACATCCCAATGGCTCTCTTAGGTGTGATCCTATCTGCCCAAAGAGCATCATAGAGTTTCTTGTGCCAGTTCTGTTGGGATTCGTTGACTAATTTCCTTATTATGGCCACCAGATTTTTATTTGTTGATTCTGCTTGTCCATTTCCCTGAGGATAGTAATCTGAGGAGTGAGCCAAGGAGATGCCATATCCATAGCAAAAATCCATCATCTTGGTTGAAGAAAAATTTGAAGCATTATCTGTCACAATCTTGTTTGGCACACCATACCTTACCAAGATGTTTTCTTTGATAAAACTGCATACTACTTCTGAAGTAGTACTCTTTACTGGAATGGCTTCTACCCATTTGGTGAAATAATCTGTGGTGGTTAATACATGGGTATGACCAGCACTAGAAGAGGGATTAAGTGTTCCAATGAAATCCAAACCCCATTGTTGAAAAGGTTCTTCGATTACAACTGGTTTAAGGGGCAAAGAGGCCAACTTAGGTCTACCCACAAAAGTCTGACATGCCTCACATTTATCAACCCACTTTGATGCATCCCTGAACAAGGTAGGCCAGTAATATCCTCCATGAAGAATCTTGTGAGCAGTAATAGTTGATGAGTAGTGCCCTCCACATGCCTGATCATGAAAAGCAGAAAGTAGCTTCTTCTGTTGTTCCTTATCCACACATTTTAAAAATCTTCCATCCAATCCACGCTTAAACAAGGCATTTTCCCACAAAACATATTGGGCTGACCTTAGTTTAACAACTCTCTTTTCTTTGGTAGTCAAATGAGAGGGGCATTCCCCATAGGTGAGAAAATGTGTGATATCAACATACCATTCATCGATTGAGCCAAGAAACAAAATGGTAGGAAGATCAGCCTCATCCTCCAGTAACCCATGTCCAGCTCCCTCAGCGATGAGTTCACACAAGCCTTTTCCATGAATGAGCTTAGTTGGTCTAATGTCAATGTCATATTCTTGGACCTTAGCCACCCAGTTCCCTCTCTTGGATCCGAACTCCTGTTGTGTGAGAATGGACTTGATGGTTGTATCTGGTACAAATACTGTGGAGTGAGAATTAAGAATGTAAAATGAAACTGCTTGACATCTTTAACCACTGAGAAAGCATGTTTCTCCATTATGGTGTATCTCAGCTCATGATTTTTTAGAATGTAGCGCATGAATGCAATTGGGAGTTCATGTTCATTAGAATATTTTTGAGTCAGAACAATAGCCAGGGTGTTAACTGTGGCATAACAATAGATAATAAAATCTTTGTTGAAATTTGGACACGCTAAAATAGGAGTTTTAGCAATAGCCTTTTTAATACCCTCAAAATCCTCTTTCCCTTCAGGAGACCAACCAAACGTCTGTTTTCCTTTCATCATTTGAGAGATATTCAAAGTTAGCTCTACAAAATCAGGGATGAATCTCCTCATAAAGTTAACCTTACCAAAGAAGGAGTGCACTCCTTTCTTGCTAGTTGGAAGAGGAATTTGTTGAATAGCTTGAACTCGCTCAGGATCAATTTTTATACCATCTTTGGAGACAACGTGCCCCAATAATTTCCCCTCCGTGACACAAAAACAGATTTCTTAGGATTTAAAGAGATCCCATGTTCTCTACATTTTAGCAGAACTGTTTCTAGATGCTGGAAATGATCTGCCCTTGCTTTAGAAAATACAGTCAAGTCATCAAGGTATACGACGATACACTTTCCTTTCAAACTTCCAAAGGCCAAATCCATAGCCCTCTGAAAAGTGGCACCGGCATTAATGAGCCCAAAAGGCATCCTTTTGTAAGCAAAGGTACCCCAAGGAGTAGTGAAAGTTGTTTTGTGTTGATCTGCGGTATTAACTTCTACCTAGTTATATCCTGAGAATCCATCAAGCATAGACAACATTTTGGATCCCGTTACTGCTTGCAAGACCTGATCCATCATGGGTAAAGGATAGTTGTCCTTTAAAGAAGCTTGATTCAGATTCCTGAAGTCAACACAGATACGAATTTCACCATTTTTCTTTCTAACAGGTACAATATTGGCAATCCATGTTGAATGGTGAATAGGAAAAATGATTTTGGCTTTTAATAACTTCTGTATTTCATGAAAAATGGTGTCAGCTATCTTAGGATTATATTGCCTCTACTTCTACTTGAAAGGCTTAATTCCAGTTTGAGAGGGATAAAATGTTGCATCTCCTTTGGTTGAAAGGCTTTTAAGTCTTCATAGGAATAAGCAAGGACATCTTTATACTTCTTCAAAAGACTAATTACCTTCTTCTTTTCTTCTGGTGTGCAACATTTTCCAATGTTCATGAGTTTAGGATCAGTAGAACTCCCAATATTAATTTTTTCATATTCAACTGATTGCTGAGGTCCAGTAGAATCTTTAAAATTTACATACCTGTCGTGTTTGTCAAACAGTTCTTCTAAACTCACCAATCCTTTCAGAATCTTGTTTCCTTGAGTTTGATACATCCATCCTGATCCGCTTCTTCTTCTTTGACGACTCCTTCATTAAAGGGCACACTCTCACAAGGCAAATTATCACTTCCTTCAAAGTACAACTGTTCAAAATTATCCTTGAGTTCTAAGAAAGAAAGCAAGTGTTGATCGTCATTGAAAACTTGCTAGTTACTTGTATTATCAGGTACACTGGGTCTATGGATCATCTCGATGGTGAACTTATCTTGAGAAAAGTCAGGATGAGGTATAAGCAGTGACCCTGAGACTGCTAGTGAATCAGCCCTGGTATTCTCTTCCCTAGGCATTGCTTCGATGGAGAAAGCATCAAGAAATTCAATGGAGTCCCAAACCTGATTCCTGTAATGTTTCAACCTTCTATTCTTTACCTGGAAGAGGTTCCTAACTTGCTTGACAATCAACTCCGCATCCCCACGAGCTAGAAGATTCTTCACACCTTGTTCTTTTGCCACCTGGAGTCCAAGAATGAGAGCTTCATACTCTACTGTATTATTGGTATTTTCAAATTGCAACTTGAATGAGAAAGGATGAATGCTTCCTTCAGGCGACACCAATATGACACCAGCTCCAGAACCAGCTGAAGAACAACTTCCATCAAACTCTAATATCCAAACACCATTAGGATCTTTAGGTGACACTTTGGGGAGTTGGATTTCTTCTGGAGACATAATCATGTAGTTGCCATGCCCCATATCCTCATAGAGTATTTGTGCTTTGGGATCATCAATTTTTTGTACAATATACTCAGACTGCTTCTTAGGCAAAGAACTTCTTCATTTTCCCATTAACAGGTATGAGGGCATGTGACCAATCCATTTGAATTTCTCCACCCACATCCTTACAGAAGTTTCTACTTAGCAGCATCCCATATGAAGGAGGAATATCTGCTACTAGGATAGTAGCCAAAACTTTCTTCTCACGTAAAGTAGCAAAAGCCACTTGCACATCCTTAATTCTTCCAACCAGGGGAACTTCCTTACTCTCCATGGAATAACAAGATCCGTAAGTACGTGTGAGAGTTAGGCCTAAGGCATGAGCTACTTTGGCAGGCATTACATTGTCTGATGCCCCTGAGTCTATGATGCAATTACTAAGCCTATGGCCGGCTATAAGGAGTGTCACATAGAATGGTTTGATTTTGTCATTGGGTGAGGTGACAGCGGCTACCAGATTAGGCTGTGGTGTAGAAGAGGGAGTGGGTAAAAGGCCTTTAGAGGTAGTTTTAGAATGAGAATTGACAAAGTGAATCATTTTAGCAAAAGCCTTGGGATGGGTTTGATCATGTTCAAATTCTCGAGATTTGAACCTTAGTCTTTTTCAGGTGATCAATAATATCAAAAGACCCAGAAGTGGACGGGTTATCATCGCTTGGGATCCTAGGCTTATCAATTTTAGGAGAAAAAGAAGTAACTTTAGTAGCAGAATTGATAGGACTCACCTTTGGTGTGGATGAAATGGGGATAGGAGATCCTCTTTTTGCAATTATAGGGATAGCTTTCAGCTGCTCCTTAGATTTTTTGGTGGGATGCATCACTTTCTCCCTCCGATTAAATGCCTCTGTTTCGAGTCATGACAGCATATGATTCGCTATTCATGTCTGCTACTACTTCATCATAATCATCTCCTTCATCAACACCTTCAGTGGTGAAGAAATTAACTCGAGATCCCTCAAGTTCATCTGTTTCATCATCAACCTCTTCAACAAATTCCTCACAATCTTCATTAACCTCCTCATCCTCTGGTTCTTCAACTTCACAGGTTGCATTGACAGGAACTTTAATAGGAGGTCCTTCAAGCACTAGCCTTGTTTGAGAAGCAGCAAATGATTTCTGGGCTGAAAATTCCTCCTTGGAACGTCTGCATAGGAGTATGCTAAGCCAATTGTTTCTTAATGACGATGAGATCATTTGCAAGTTTTTGTACCAATGGATCAGTATTAGGTCCAGGAGTGGAAGATGAGGAAGAAGAAGACTTAGATTTATAAGGGTCTCTCCTCAACTTTCCTGACATGATTAAATCATCTTCAAAACTAACAGCAAGAGTTTGATCCTCGGCCAATGTTGCGAGATTAGCCCTTCTCCAAAGGCATAACTAACTTTAGGAAATTGGGCGTTTAGGAAGAAGCATTTTTGGATTTGATCTACGGGTTGAGTATTTTGTGGAATTTTGTTAATTAACCTGTTGAATCAAGCCACAAATTCTCTCATGGGTTCTTGTGATTCCTTCTTTATTTAAGAAATTTTGGCTAGTAAAGCATGCACGTCTTCCGCCGGTTTGAAATGGTTTTCAAACCTAGTTCTCATTGTGTTCCAGCTAGTGATAGCTCCGCTGAAGGTGATAGAACCAATCAGTAGCATTATCTTGTAAAGTCTCAACAAAAATCCTTATGGAGACGTCTTCATGTTCAACTCCCAGAACTCCGCATGCAACTATGAAGGCCGCGATGTGTTCATTAGGATGTACCTTGCCATCACCCTTAAATTTAGGAAAGTTCTTCCGGTTACCTCTAGGTAACTCATGCAAAGGCTGAGGAAGGGCAAGAGGCCCAACACGATGGCCCCAAGGCAATGGTACCACCATTCTTGGAAAAATGGCTTGAAGAGGAACTGAAACACCAACGCAAGAATCAGAGCTCAAAGATTAGGACTGATTTTCTCTGAAGGAATACCACCCATAGGGATTCTATCTTTGACAGGAGGAGTGCTTGTTGAACAAGCTCTTATATTCCTTCTTGTTGAAGGGAAAGGAAAACACTCTTGCTGTTCCAAAAGCTGAAACTGAGAATCTTCAATACCAAGGGCCCTTCTCCCTCGAGTAAAACGTGGAGTCGCCAGATCAAATGATGATCGATAAATTATTATAGAACCGGAATATGATTCCCAAATGGATTCACCAAAACTATGGTCATCAAAAAGGAACTTCAAGAAGAGCAATGGTCGACGGGACAAGAAGTCCCTCCTCTTTAATGGGAGAGGTTCCCTTATTCGAAACGAACCTATTTACACATATACAAAGCATGACCGTATCTTATGGAACTTGGATATTATGAAAGTGTTTTCTAAAAGGTCATCAATCACAAAAGGACTGAGGAATGAAAATGCGAGAACGAGCAGAAAGGCACCATTCAGAATTATAGATGACAGAATAATTCCTTATGCATGCGAGGGTATAGTGAATTGGAATAAGATCATTTGTATCACATTAATAAGATGAAATTTGAAAAGACACAAAGTTATGTAAATAACATCTATAAGAATACAAAGCTTCTCAAAGATGATACGTATAAATGATCTAACAAGATTAAATGAATAGCTTGAGAATAAAGGAAACCAGATAGACAAAGAATGAAAAATCCTTCTGTATTGATTTCTTTATGATTTATTTACACTTTCAAAAATAAGCCAAGTTCCTCTCTCTAAAAATGGCGAGGAGAGGCCATTATATAGTTTACAAATTAGTTACTCTTGGTAACTACTTCTTTTAACTAATGTTTAGTTAAAGGGCTGCTAATCACAATACCCCAACTAATTACAATAAATTCATGATGAAGAAGAGAAGAAGAGAGAAGAATCAGGAGAAGAAGACAAGCGTTCAAGATTGGGAGGGACCCACTGATTTAAGGATCCATTGTCTAAATATTTTCAATGCTTCGCTTATGTGTCTCTGCCACGTGGAACTGACGTGTTGGCGGTGGACTGAGTCCAAAATCTGAGACATTTCTCCATCTCTTTGTCGAATTCGACATGAGTATGATAATCTTTATTTGCTTCCTCTATAGCAGATTGAAGAGAGCAGATCTCCTTCATCTTTTCCTTAGAAATGGAACTTTCCTTGAATAGATCACCTTTGACAAAAGCTCTGAATTGAGCTTTGATTTCTTGTAAAGAGAGAGGCACACCAGAAGTCTCATCATGAAGATGGCAATGTATATCCTTGAAGGTAGATATAACTAGTGTTTTGAAGGCCTCACCCTTATGCCTAACTCTCCCAAAGCCTCCTCCAGCACCTTGATTTTCCATTCCATGCTGTAGACCTAGGACTTTGACAAATTATCCTTTGCATCTTCGAAGACCTTGCTTGCCATCAAAATATTTTCATCTATTTGTCCCATGAGACGAAGGTCTACTATGCAACTGCTCCAAAGTTTAAGTTCTTTATCAATGCTCCCAATAGTGGAGGAGAGCTTCTGTTGCAAATTACTCACCTTCTCGTGGAGTTTAAAGGCTTCATCAATGAAATTTAATCCTGCAACAAGCATATCATCGACCATGGCCTCCATAGCTCTTCCATAGACGGAATACTTGTGCATATCCTTGATACTCTGCACTTCATCTTGACTCAGAATTACAGGTGGTGGAAGAGTAGTCAATGGGGTAGGGTCTAGAACTTTATCTTTAGATAGCAGTGACTTAATAAAACCTGTGAGAATCTGGGCCTGCTCCTCCAACTGCTCTATGGTTTGTTTCCCTTTCTCTACCCTCCCAATGACTCTAGTGACTGTTTCCTGAAGATTGTGGATCTCACCTTCAGGGGTAGACTCTCCCATGGGAATTCTTGAGAGTTCAAGGTCGGATGCCTGCAAATCCTGCTCAGGTTTGTCTACCTTAGGCTTGGCTATCTCCAGGAATTGTTGGCTCAGGTTTGTCTACCTCACTGTCCCCGATATCGGGAATGGTAGACTCGAGTGGTGAAATTTGTTCCTGCCCCTGGAATTTAATCTTCATGTTGATAGTAACTTGGAGAGCAAGGCTGCAGGCTAGACTTGGGATGGAATTGCGGGGGAATGGATGCGCGCGCAGAAATTTTGGTCACAAGGGTACGAGCAATAGATAGCATGAAAGCAGTGTGCAAAAATGCATAGGGGGTAGCTCATTATATAGCCATTTAGGAGAGAGAAAGACAATAAATGTGCATTAAATACACATCTACCAAATTGAAAAGTAAGATATTCGGGTAGAGCGGGAAAAATTAGCACGAATGGCACTTGGTTCATTTGGGACACGAGGGACGTGAAAGCGCAAAGTACGCGGTTCGGCCGATTCGGGCGATGCGGGAAAAGACGCACAAATGTTTTTGGGACATGCGGGACGAAAGTACGTGAAATACGTGATTCGGCGAATCGGATGAAAAGGGAACAATGGGTCCGGAGAACTTGGGACACTTGGGACAAAAAGTTCTGACAGCCCAAAAATAACGGACTTCGGTAAACCCGATCGTGGGAACAGAGCCCAAATGAACTTGGGACACACGGAGACAAAAATGTCCGACAGCCCGAAAATCACACAAAATAACCCAAAAATGTAGATTTTTCCAACTTGACTTATCATATTACCCGACAATAGAAAAAAACTTAACTTCAAAATTTTCAATTTTCAACTTCCTAAAAGCAAGGGAATTTTGAGTGGAAAACACAGACATGTGC
The DNA here is from genome assembly GCA_018340775.1 of Taxus wallichiana var. yunnanensis. Taxonomy (NCBI): domain Eukaryota; kingdom Viridiplantae; phylum Streptophyta; class Pinopsida; order Cupressales; family Taxaceae; genus Taxus; species Taxus wallichiana. The sequence goes on from CM031238.1 coordinate 716,035,783, forward strand.
CTACATTAAGGAGAAATTTTATATCGGGGGCAATTGGGAAGTGATGGTTGTACTTTGATATTTACAACCGACTCTTGGAAGGTTACCAAGGGTGCTCTTGTGGTGGAAAGAGGTAAGAAGGTTGGAACCTTGTATTTATCCACTGATAGTACTAATGATTGTAATCTTGTGGCTTCATATGCAGATACAATATTATGGCATTATAGGCTCAATCATATGAGCCATGAGGGCATGGACATCATAAAGAAGTATTTTCCTAGATATACGTAAATAGGTTTGGATTTATGTGAGAACTATATATATTGAAACAGAAGCGAGTAAGGTTTCTTAAGGTTGAACCTACGAAGAAAGAGAGTAAGTTAGAGCTGGTACATTTTGATGTGTGGGGGCCAGCTCAGGTATCATCTCTTGGGGGTTCAAGTTATTATGTTACTTTTATTGATGATGCAACAAGGAAAGTTTAGGTTTATTGTATTAGAAACAAATCTGATGTATTTGATACTTTTGTTAAATGGAAAGCCTTGGTAGAGAATGAAATTGTCTCAGTCGATAATGGAGGGGAGTATTGCAACAATGAATTTGATGATTATTGTTCTAAGAATGGAATCCGTAGGAAAAAGATGGTTCCAGGAACCCCGCAGCAGAATGGGGTGTCAGAAAGGATGAACAGAACAATAATGGAATGTGTTAGGAGCATGAGGATACATGCAGGACTGCCTCTTTATTTTTGGGCAGAAGCAGTGAGCACAACTATGTACTTGATAAATAGAGGACCCTTAAGTGCCTTGGATGGAGGCATACCTGAGGAGGCTTAGTATGGTAAGAAAGCCAATTAATCATTTCTTAGATTCTTTGGATGTGAGGTGTTTGTTCATATTGACAAGGATGATAGGACCAAGCTAGAGGCTAAATCGGAAAATTCACTTTTATTGGTTATGGTGGTGATGACTTTGGATTTAAATTTTGGAGTATTAAGGACAAGAAAATCATTCGGTCTAGGGATGTGGTCTTTAATGAGAAATTCATGTATAAGAAACAATTGTAGGAAAACATGGAAGAATCCAAGAAAGAATATGCAGTGGTAGAGGATCTTCCAGATGGGACAAAGGTGACCCATGAATCAGTTTAGGAACCTACTTAACAAGAACCCCAAACTCCTACAAAGAGGAGGTCTTCTAGGGTAAGAAAAGAACCTGAACATTTTTATCCTTCTCTTTATTATTTATTACTCACTGATAGTGGAGAGCCAAAGATCTTTGATGAAGTAATGTAGGTAGATGCCAAGTAAGAAGTGGGAGCAAGCCATGGATGAGGAGCATAAGTCTCTCATGGAGAACCAGACTTGGGATTTGGTGAAGCTACTAGAAGGAAAAAGAGCATTGTAGAACAAGTGGGTGTATAGAGTTAAAGATGAAGAAGGAGGAAAGAAAAGATATAAGGCCCGGTTGGTGGTTAAGGGGTTTGCACAGAAACAAGGTATAGATTTTGATGAGATTTTTTCTCTTGTAGTAAAAATGACTTCTATTAGAACTGTTCTTAGAATAGTGGTAGTAGAAGACTTGCACTTAGAACAGTTAGATGTAAAGACTGCATTTCTCCATGGTGATTTGGAGGAGGAGCTATATATGCAGCAACTAGAAGGATATGAAGTCAAAGGTAAAGAGGAGATGGTGTGCAAACTAAAGAAGATCTTGTATGGCCTAAAACAAGCTCCACGTCAATGGTATAAGAAGTTTGATAGCTTCATGATGGAGCAAGGTTATATTAGATGTCATTCTGACCATTGCATGTATACAAAGAAATTTGAGGATCGAAGTTATATTATCCTGTGTTTGTACGTTGATGACATGTTGGTTGCAGGTAAAAACATACAGGAAATAAAAGTACTCAAGAAACAACTAAGTGAATCCTTTGATATGAAGGATTTGGGGGCAACCAAAAAATCCTTGGTATGAGGATAACTCGGGATAGGAAGGAATGGAAGCTGAATTTATCTTAGGAAGAGTACATTAAGAAGGTATTGGATAGGTTTAACATGCAGGATGCTAAACTGGTTGGGACTCCTTTGGCAAGCCATTTTAAGTTATCAAAGGAGCAGTGTCCCAAGACAGAGCAGAAAGAAACCAGATGTCCAAGGTACCTTACTCATCAACGGTTGGCAGTTTGATGTATGTTATGGTGTGCACTAGGCCTGATATTGCCCATGTAGTGGGAGTTGTGAGTAGATTTATGAGTGATCTAGGTAAAGAGCATTGAAAGTAGTAAAGTGGATCCTTTGGTATTTAAGAGGGACCATGGGGATAGTTTTGTGCTATAGTGGATCAGACACCACTTTATGTGGTTATGTAGATTCAGACATGGCTGGAGATGTAGACAACAGGAGGAACATGACAGGTTATATTTACACTGTAGGTGGGACAACAGTGAGCTAGATTTCACGACTACAGAAGTTGGTGGCTTTGTCAACCACGGAGGCTGAGTATGTTTCTGCCACAGAGGAAAGCAAAGAGATGATTTGGTTACAACAATTACTTGAGGAGTTGGGGTATAAGCAGGAGGAATGTAAGCTGCATAGTGATAGTTAGAGTGTTATACACCTAGCTAAGAACTCTGCTTTCCACTCCGTGACGAAGCATATACAGCTTGAGATATCACTTCATCGGACAGCTTTGGAGGAAGATAAGTTAAAGTTGAGAAGATTCATACCAGTCGAATCCTGCGCAGACATGATGACCAAGGTGGTCACAAAGGATAAACTAAAGCTATGTTAAACTTTGGTTGGCCTTCGTGGATGACAAGATGAAGGGTTGAGAAGTTTGCTCGGTGGAAATTAGTCTTGAAGTGGGAGATTGTTATGTTTGTGGATCCTATTTTCATGTTAGAGTTGGTATACCTTCCATGTGTTATGATATATTGGATTCAAACCCTATTTCCCTCAATGATTATTTGGCTTTACAGGGTTTCATCTTCAACAACTCAAACCTGTTATGTTTGTGGAGCTTGTTTTCATGTTAGAGTTTGGTACACCTTACATGTGTTACACTCAGATATTTTTATGGCGGTCCAGCTCGCCGGTGAGCGGGTCAAGGGGGTTTGGGGCGAAGCCCCTGAAGCAAATTTTCATGGGTGGTTTATTAACCCATGGGTAATGGGTAACCGTTATGGGCTGTTTTTGGGCCCATGGTTTTTCGGTACCCATTGTTTTGTAAAACCACCTCTTCGGCTACCTATTGATGTACTTATAAATAAATGGAAATACAATAGGATTTATAGTGTGTGTCTTTTGTGAAGGTGAATAGTGTGTGCGAATTCAAGTGTGAATTCGGGAGGGTTTGTTGAGCGTAGCTCCAAACAAGATCTGATTATTGTAATTGTGAAGACTATTGGCTTGTAATAAAATATGAGCAAGTGTTCTTGGTGGATGTAGCCCACATTGGGTGAACCATGTTAAATATTGTCTTCGTGTTGTGTATTTTCATTTTTGTAATTCTATTCATACTTCTTATTCTTGCGATTATGAGGAATTATTCCACATTAGATATCATTAGTTCCTAACACATGTGAGATAGCCTGATGGGAAGCGTAGAAGCATTACCACCTTCATTATGGGTTCACAAGTTGTATTCCACCTAACAAGGTTATGCGTGCACATGGTACATTCATCTTGAGGTGCGCCGCCAAACAGGGAATTAGCAAGAGTTAGTGGCTGATCTCATTCAAGCATTCGAGTATTGGAGTACAAAACCCTTAGTGGATAAGGCGTTGCAGGTTGTTAAGCACCTTACCATTGGGGATAGTGCCATGGCAGAAGATAGGCTACTAGAGTTGCTAGGTGAACCTGGCCTGGAGGCACACTTTGAGGAAGAAGAAACAGAAGAGATATAGCTTGAGTGCACATGTTTGGAAAAATAAAAAGGGAAGATGGTGTATTTTATTGATGGGGAAGAAGTAGAAAACTTGGATGTTGACCATTCTGTAGGGACGCATGAGGTGTTAGACAGTTCTGATGAACGGGTGCACGCCTATCATGAACCTTTAAGGACAAAGAAGGTTAACATTGGCTTAGGAGAGGAGCCTAAAGAGGCTATCATTGGAGACTATTGGTCGAGAGAAATAAGTCTCTAAAATCATTGATATTTTATGAGAGTTTGAGGATTTATTCTGTGGGTATCATGAACTAAAATGTGTTCACCATTCCTTGGGAGAAATGAGAATTAAGTTAAAGGAGGGTGCGTGCCTGGTCTAGAAAAGACCATACCGAATGAATCCTAACTTGCACATGAAGGTCAAGGAAGAAATAGATAAGATGATAGCGTCGGGCATTATTGAAGTTGTTGAAGAGTCAGAGTGGATAAGTCCAATGGTAATTAGCATCAAAAAGGACAAAAGGATAAGGATCTATGTTGATTATAGGGACCTGAATGTAGTGTGTATCATTAATCCTTTCCCAACCCCATTTATTGAAGAAATCTTAGAGGGATTAGCAGGATGCGAGGTCTATTCTTTCACAGATGGATTTTTAGGCTATCACCAGGTAAGGATCATGAAGGAGGACTAGAGGAAGATGACTTTTGCCACTGAGTGGGGAAGTTTTTCCTATACAATCATGTCATTTGGGTTGAAGAATGCGCTTGTTGTGTTCTCGCGCATTGTGGTACAAGCTTTCCAAGAATTCATCCATAGATTTATTCAAGTCTACCTAGATGATTGGACAGTATATGGGTTAGTGAAGGACCATTATGACAACCTAAGGTTAATGTTTGAAAGGTGTCGGCAGTTGAGGATATCCCTCAATATTAGGAAATGTGTCTTTGCTACCCCGTTTGGAACATTATTAGGACACATCATATGTAAGGAAGGCCTACTAGTAGATCCCGCTAAAGTTGCAGTCATTGTGGGGTTAGGGGAACCTACTAGCCAAAGCGTAGTGTGTGGATTTCTTGGGCATATGGGGTACTACAGAAAGTTCATCAAGGGATATGCCAAGATCTTCGTGCCTTTAGAAGAGTTGCTTAGACATAAAAGTGCCTTTCATTAGGGAGAGGTGCAACAAAAGGAATTCAACACTTTAAAGGATAAGATTGTCACCATGCCCATCCTATGTTTCCCTTCTTGGGATAAGCCTTTCTATGTTCATGTGGATGCCTCAGGGACCGCCATTGGAGTAGTACTTGCACAACCTGGTGAAGGGATTGTTGATCATCCTTTATGCTTTGCAAGTAAGAAATTGACACCAACAGAGAAAAATTACACTATGACTGAGTGTGAGGAATTGTCAATGATCTACATGCTTCACAAGTTCGTGATAAAGATTCAAGCTAGTAACTCCATTTAACACTTGATCGTATGGCATTGAAATACTTGGTGAACAAGCCCATTCTACAAGGGCACATATGTTGGTGGGTACTATTGTTCTAAGAATTTGAGTTCGCAGTGGTTGTCAAACTAGGTAAAAGTAATTATGGACCTGGTCATTTATCTAGGATTGATTCAGGAGAGGATACAGAGAGCATTGAGGATATCATTCCAGATGCACAACTATTTAGGTTGCATCACATACCCTCAGACTTAGAAGATATTGCAGTATTTCTCAAAATGAGTGTGGTGCCATTCAGAATGAATGCCTTGGAGAAGAAGAAGTTGGCCATATGCGCCATGTCCTACATGCTAATTAGCGGAGATCTGTATAAAATGGGTCGTGATAATATTCTACATCAATGCGTGCTAGAACATGAGCGCATTGTAAATTATGGAAGATTCGCATGGTGGGATTGTAGGAGGATGCTATGTGAGAAATTCAACCACGTGGAAGATTCTACTTGTAGGGTTCTGGTGGGAGACCATTTATCAATATTGCATTGAGTTTTACAAGGCATGTGACCATTGTCAACACCTTGGCAAACCTAGAAAAAGAGATGAAATGCCCTTGTGACCAATAGCCAACGTGAAACCATTTGAGAAGTGGGCTATCGACTTTGTTGGACCAATCTCGCTAGCGAAGATGAAGGACTGGTTCGCGGTATATCCTTAATTGCATTGATTACTTGACAAGGTGGGCAAAGGAAGCACCTACAAAGGATTGTATAAAGGCTACCATTGTTAGATTTTTATGGGAAAACATAATCAGCTGGTATGGATGCCCATTGAGTTTGAAAAGTGATAGAGGTACGCACTTCCTCAATGAAATGGTCAGGATTCTATTATCTGAATTCATGGTGGCCCATCACAAAACTACTCCCTATCACCCTCAAGCAAATGAAACTGCTGAGGAATTAAACAAAATACTTATTCACACATTGACTAAGATCTGTGATGTTGGTAGACAGATTGGTATGACAAAGTATCGATCTTTCTTTGGCGTACATACATGACAACCTATAAAAGGTTGAATAAGGCCACACCATTTCAATTGGTGTTTGGCACAGAGGCTATCCTACCAGTTGAATTCATGTTACCTTCTCTGCGTATAGCGTGCGCAGGAGGGTTGGCTGATGAACAAGCACTGGAAGAAATAATTGACAAGTTAATGCAATTGGACAAAAGACGATCACTCGCTAGGTGGAGCTAGAAAACTTAAAAAGTAAAACAAAAGGCATGGCATGATCATCATATTAAGAACAAGAGGTTTGAGGTTGGGCAACCTGGTCTTACTAAATGATTCAAAGTTTCTGCGCCATCTTAAGAAGTTAAAAGTCCATTGGTTGGGCCCCTACATCATCTCGTACATCCTTGATTCGATGCATGCCATTCTGCAAGCATTGGATGAGATGAGATTTCCAGGACACTTCTATGGGAGTAGGTTGAAGCCCTAATATAAATAAGTCTTCTTGGTGTTTGTAATAAGGTAGGATTGCCAATTAGTTTAGGGTTTCCCATAATGCATTTTCTTTTCTTGTGTTTCCCTTTCTTGTTGTTTTTTTTGTGTTGTGCCTTGGGCGCCAGTAACCTCATTACTTTTTAAAAGGTTGTGAATGCGCAGAGAGACCGTGCATCATTTTAGCATGGGGTATAATAATGTGGAGGGAAGTGCAAGGTGTGAAGAACCAAGAATGATTGCTTGAAAATCCCGGTTGAATAGCCCTGGAAAGTAAGTGCATGGAAGGAAAGGTGAAAAAGGATGTTGGTGTCGGGTAAGGCTACATTCTGATCCACATACAAGATTGGAAGAAACGAAAAGCGGCATGAGGTAGGCAAGAGAAAAAATCATGACATAAGTACCTTCAAAGCTGGTGAAAAACACCCAAGATTCTCCTGTCAAGATGGATTGGTTGCGCATCGAAGGTTGGGGAATTATCCGCACAGGATTGGGTGCATGAGTGAAAGCGCTAAAGTTAGGTTTTTGACAAAGTTGTATTAAGTGTTGAAGTATGGTGGTAGGTAAGGTATCATTTAATGTTGAAAAGTGGGAAAAACTATAAATATAAGGTTAGACACTTCATTATTTACATTGTAAATATGAGAAGGAAGATATTTTGCGAACTAGGGTTTCCAGAGTTGATCCGTGTGAAGAAAAATTGGAGAAATTTAACCGTGAGCGACTAGTTTGGATCTGCAAACCAAGGGGAATAGTTCACATGCATGGAGAGAGTTATGGAGAAGCATCATCTTGTGAAGGTGATATTCCAGTGAGGGTTTGGTAGCTAGGGCACGAGTTGGAAAGGAGTTTCATCACAAGTTTGAGATCTAAACTTGGAAAGGGTAGAGAAGAAGAGAAAGAGAAGTTGAAGTGCAAAGATAACCTACATAATGGCACCCAAGAAACCAGCTATAACACCTAAGAAAGGCAAGGGAAAGGGAAAACTAAAAGAAACCACCACAAGTACCAATGAAGAATGGTATGTAGAAATGTAACACCCATATGGGGTTTTACTGGGAGAGGAGTGGGAGTCCCATTCAAGAAACATGACAGTAAGAGATTATAACCATCGCACAAACGTGACTGAAAAAGAGATGGCACTGGAGTTAGTGCACCCAAAAAATAAAAGGACACTAGAAGGGTTACCTATTTATAGCGATAAAGTAAAAGTGAAGTTGGAGAAGGTGGGATTATTGCAACTCTATGAGTTTCCCTACTTTGGGAATCCTGAGTGCCTCTATCAATGGCTGATGTCGCGCGTACACAAAGATAAATTTGAATTCATAGGATGCAAAATGTGCATAACTCCTCAGCTAATTTCAAAATTCACAAGTCTCATTTGTGAAGGAGAAAGTATAGAGGACAACCTATGCGACAAAGAAGTCATCAAAGAAATCATCGCCACATATGCATACAAAAAGGGGTCAAGGTACTTTGATATTGCAGATATCCAAGACCCAGTGATGAGAATGGCCACGCACCTGGTAACCAAACTTAATGACCAAGAGAGGTGGACGCAAGTGAACAAATCATGGCTCAATGTTTACAGAAGGATATCAGAGGGCGCCATCTACAACTTATTTGCATACATCACGGATGAGATCATCAGCAACGCACAAGAGGGTGATAAGATACTTTTCATAAATGTCCTCTTAACTATTGTATTTTTAGAGATCGGAGTGCTAGATGTAGTAGATAAGTTCGTATGGGAGTACCTAGAGGAAGACCCCTCGCCCATAAAGAGATTCAAAAAATATACTTGCGATAGCATGATGACCATTCATAAGGCACATCTTGAGAAATGGTATATGTGCTTGAGGAATGCGTTCTGATAGAGTGGAGGATCCTAGAACAACTACCAAAGCTCACAAAAGGAGAAGCTGAATTCATAGTATACCAACACTTCTACATTGGCAGATTTAGGTTGGTTGATGAAAACATGAGCCCTTGGTGTAAAATTCCATTTTCTTTCACCACTCAGTACTTCTAGACGGGGTAAACAGATTCAAGGAATATAAGAAACTGAATTTTGACCTTGGAAGTATGGATCGGGACCACCAGGGAGATGCGCAGACGTTGGTCTACCCCAACAAGTGTGCGTACGTGGAAAAGTACATATCACATAAAGTTTAGATGATGAAACCTCTGAATCTACCTATTGCAGGGGTCCGTGGCACATGTATACCTTTGCATAAGGCCCAAGTTTGAGAAGGGCGCTTATCTTGAGAATGAGATAGCTATACTTGAGGATCTAACAGTAGGAAGAAGATCGCACCCAAGAAAAAGGAGATGGAAGAGATGAAGAAAAAGACACCAAGTTTCCAAGATACTCAAGTGGTTGGTGCCCCAGGAACAAACGCTAGAACAAGTACTTACATGTGGAAGAAGAGGTCACTAGTCAGAGAGGAGGTTCCGAGTAAGGAAAGCTTATCACAGAGGAGAAATCACCAGAGGAGGAAGAAGAGAAAGCAGAATCTCCTATACTACAATCCTTAGTTAGGAAGAAATGAAAGGTAATGGAGGAATATGATTCAGAGGAAACAAATATCTTGGAGAAATACATAGGTGAGAGGGATGATAATTAAGAATATGATCCTCAAGGGGACCAAGAACCACTTGTTTTCAGCATGCACGATTTGGAAGAAGAAGGAAAAGAGGAGAAAATGACTATCACTTTGTATGAAGGAAGGGAAACCAAGAGGAGGAGGGTGCCTAGGACATGGGAGAAGGTGAAGAGGTTAGTAAAAGAGTCGAGCACTCCAAACCTCATGCAGGAGTAGATAAAAAGGCGCGAAAAGAGAAACAACGAAAAATTATTAAATCCTTGGTAGAACAAGAGTCGGAGTGCAACACTGAAATAGTGATGAATGAAGATAAGGAAGGAAGCGTAGGAAAACAACATGGCAGCGTTGGAGGCCCTAGGCTAATAGTAATTGTTCCTAAGGGCACGCACACAGTAGAAAGTGCATGGAGGTCAAAAGACCAAGAATGAGCTACATTGATGATCCAAGCAAGGTGTTGTGCGCACGCTTCCAAAGCACAGTACCAATAAATCAACTCTTGGCAATGAAGTTGTTTGATGAATAAGGTGCATAACCTTAGACGAGGAAGATTCTCTCTTGATAAATTGAGTCCCATGTTGACGAGCGAGAATACGAAATAAGCCAAGGAGTAATAATGAAGATGCCTGAGTCAAAAGGAGATAACCCCTTGGTGAGCGCTCAACATCTTTCATATGAACAAGTCTGAAATGCGTTGAATAAGGTATTAGTTAAACCTAAGCCACATTATTTGGAAGTAATGACAGGTAAAATTTCTAGAGGCAAATCTAGAAAAGAGGCAAGAAGATTTGGAAGAGAGGGCCAAGAACTTGAAGCATGAGGAACTAATGAGCGTGCAGCTAAAGCGTGAACTAAGGGAAGAAAAGGTAAGGTTACACGAGGTATATAAGAAGGTAGAATCCATCTCAAATGCCATTATTTTGAATCATCCGGACCTAGCACCACCCACGCAAAAGTATGGATCTTCCCTTGAGTGCCTTGAAGACTTAAAACGCATCCTCACCATGGAAAGGCAATCTTTGTTAGAATTTACTAAGAAGTAGCACCGTGCAGGAGAAGGAGGAAAAATTGAAGGTTGTTTCAATCATTTCCGAGTATAGAAAGGTTCTTACTAATGTGAAAATTTCTACCCATATTGTTGAGGTTGCATCAAAATTGCGTAGATAGAGATAAAGTGGCGAGTATTATGGTCGCCACTCACGAGGTAGAGCTCAAGGAATTCCAAGAGAAGAACAAAGGAAATAGAGTAGAGCGAGAGAGGATCCTGGCCGAGGTTGAGAAGAATTTAGAAGCTATTAAAACCTTACGAGGTTCAATTAAAAACTAGCTGAAGGAGTTGTACCCACAGATTACAAGAAGGATGGATGCGCTTGAGGATGTGGGAAAGGAATTGGAAGGAATGGTTGAAACATTGAACACTCAAGGAAATGGACTAGGTTTTGAGGAGGTAAGTGCCCTAGTCGGTGACCTCTACCAGAGAGCACAAAATGAAGTCGATGCCTAGAACAAGTTGGAGGCCGACTTACAAAGAGATTTTCCTATCTTGTTGCAATAATGACAACACTTCCCCATTCTTTCATTTTTTCCCAATTCTTCATTCCCTTATTATTTTTCCAAGGTGTTAAGCCTATTGTAATTATTTCTTTGAAGAAGTGTTCCCATGGGTGGAGAATAGGTAAAGTGTGGGGTGATGTTGGGCCCCTAAATATTGACTAAGTACAAAAAAGACGCATGGGCACCCAAGGCCTAGGTTGAAGGAGGGCACGTAAGAAGAAAGCGCGCGCAAGCATGGTTATAGGAGGGTTTTAGAAGGACCATGTTACGCTCTCGGTAGAACAAGGTCTCGGGACTTAGCCATATTTGGCGTATCACAGAACACGAGAAAAGCGTGACCCGCTGCGCATGATGATGAATGGATAAGGTGCTATCTTAGCGATAGGCTGGCTAGGAAGGAATATGCCCTACGATGGAATCTTCTAGAAGACCATCATGGAAACGAGTGAAGAGCTCAAGCCTAGAGGACCATGCACCCATGGAGGACCACATTCAAACACTTGGTGCCGATCCGAGATCATATAAGGATAAGTTGGCACTTCAGAGTGCCTATAAATACAAGCGCCCACGAAGAAAAGGAGAGAGATCGATACAGAGGTGGAGATCTACAAAAATGCCGTGAGGAGTTATATTGGGTTGGGTAGATGAAGTATAAGAGAAGGATGCATTAAGGGGATTTAGATTGTAAATTTTATTTTTGAAGAGCTAAGGAATCTAGATTCAGATTATGAATTCGGTCTACCATACTGTGATGTTCTGTAATGGATCTAATGAATGTAATGAGGTTACCAACTTCTTTGAATACGATCATTAAATATTTTGGTTCATCCTCATATCTTCATAGTTCTACTTCATTTATGTTTATGGAAGACATATGAATCCTTGTGCATTTCCTTTTACTGTTTGGGTTCAATCTTATATTATGTTAAAGTATATTTCTATCTGGAATGACTACATTGGTCTAGAGCCGTTCTGAGCTCTATGATGTTTGCATGTCTCATTCCCACTCACTTTCTTTAAATTTTGGATCATAGATGATGTTTTCCCACTCAACTCACATAAAAGAGAGACTCGGTGCCTATGCATGCCTCGGTGAGCACTCAATGCCCACTAGGTGATAGGCTGGCACACATGGGATTCCCTTGTTCTTTGGTGGGTGTAAAAATGACTTAATGAATAATTTCCCTTTCTTGGGAAATTGGTGGTATGTGGGTCAAAAAAAAAAATTCTTCCACAATCAATAATTTTGTTTTATTCCCTTGATTATTTGTATTTGACGAGAGCTCACCCTTTAAGGTGAATTTACTCACAACCTTATCAACTCAAACATATTGCCACGTGAACAAAAATGCATGAATAATTCTTGAAAGTTTATTTTAACCATTCATAAGGTTATGATCCATTGGAATCCTAAACAAATATTTTCTCCACCACCAAAAATAGAAAACACGGGGTAATCTAGCTTGTAATATCCCATATCAATTTTGATAGTGTGGTATTTCCTTAAATAACTAGGTGTACCTCTATCTAAAACCATGACATAAAATTTTAGGGCTAGGTAAATAAAATAATTTAGACATGTCACCAACTTATTATTGATAAAATTATGTGTCCTCCCTAAGTCAATCAATACTATTATTACCTTATGTTCCTCTAAAATACCCCTTACCTTCGGTGTTTGTAGGGACAACACCGGGCATTGTATGCCAAGAAATAGTAGGTTGGGAATCTCCAAACCCTACTTCATTCATAAAATCTATTTCTTTTTCTTCATATTTGAATTCATCATCAATGGCGTCCATGTAGAAAAAAATCTTTTTAATAAATTTATGTCCTTTGTTTTGTTTTACATCCCAATTGAAACATAAGCCTTTTTATCATTTGTCATCAATTTATTGAAGAGTAAATATGGTAGGTTAAGGAAATGATTTTTGTGGAATGTTATGCTTTCTAAAATTGTTCCTTTCATTAGAAATAAATTTTTCATCTACCTTATGTTCCATGATAATAAAATAAAAAACATTGGCTGGATCAAACATCCATAACTCATGTTGAATGTGATCCTTGATACCACCGAGAATAGTTCATTCAGATTGTCATATGTAATTATATCCACATGTATTGAAAAAAATGGAAATGCTTAATATACTCCTTCATTGACATTTTTCCACGTCTTTTCTAATTATATAAATTAGTTCCCAGCCACTACTACTACTATAGTGTTTTTATATCTCCTCTAAAAAAGCTGACCAGATGACACTAAAAACCTTCTTCTTCTTTTGAGAACATAACCATCAATACCCGTGAATTTTTTAGGTTTCAATATAAAGATGCCATAGTAACCTTCTGTACACATGGGATCTAATGTAGATCAAATAAATGATCCATTTTATTGATTCGATTGAGTGGGTCCTTTCCATCAAACTTGTGCATGTCCACCTTTGGGAATATTTTCTATGACCCAAAATTAATGTTTTCCTTGAAGGAATGTGCTTCCATATTTGAATCATGAGGATAATTTTTGTTATATCCTCCTTGAGTTAATTGAGAGATAAAAACTCAATGGATTTGCAAAACTTAACCATATATCCATTAATTTTTTTTTTAAATCCTCTTCACACCATCTTTCAAAACCTCCACCTCTCCTTACATGTTATGATGCATCCGGTAAAATTTTCCTTTCATGGTTTTCTAATCTCTATCGGGGTTTTATTTTTTCATCCACCAAGTAATACATAGCATTAGAAGTACCACCCCATTCCAACTTTGATTTATCCTCCTTGTCGGGATGTTTCCTTATAGTTTCATAACCTTTTCCTTCGCCTCTAATTAATCTCCCTATCATGATGATTAGGGTTTACGTATTTTAGAGCTCAAATGTGCACCCATGCCGAATCATAGATAAGTCAAATTTGAGACAACATGGGACCGTGTATCCAAGTTGTGGGACTCAAACCGAGAAAGACCTCCCAGAAAGGTCACTTCCTCACTTACCTATAATGCTAAAACTACTCCTAGGAATTGAAATTCAACTATCTAACTCTAGCCTAACTTTCCAAGTGACCAGGGTGAGAAGGAGATACATAAAACATAAACCTAATCTAAAGCAAAGTGATAGCACAAAAATAAGGGGATTAATACATCCAGACAAGAGGAAAGGGAAGGTAGTGATAATAAAGAGGATTGGACATCAAACACGATCAAAATCATTCCCAAAATCCACTTTCGCAATGCACAATAGACAAAAACTCAAAAATAAAACATACAAAACACTGCGAATGCAAGCGAGTCAAAGGATGCATTAAAATAAACACCGAGGAAGAACAAGCCACAAGATTAGATTTTATTACGAGATAGTGCACAAACTATTATAATAGTGAGAGTAAGATACAAGTATCTACTGAATTATAATCCAAAGAATGCAACCCTTAGGAGATACACACAATACAAGAGAGAGCCTTGTATTACAAGATGCCCAAAATTCTAAAATTATCCAACATTGTGAATGAGAATTGATCTACAATATATAGAAAATCGTGGAAGGAAGAAGTAGGAGAAATTAGAGGGAAGTTTGAATTCTTTAACCAAACCCAAGGTCCACTCTCATTAATTTCTCTCTTAAAGACAGGGCCACACTGCTTTTTCATTATTGCATGCCTTCTTCAACCGAGCGCCCATATCATATTTAATGTTGGTAGTTGTGCCATTTGAAACTACACCTTTTAGTGTGTTGGAGAATTTTTCTTGACTCTTGTCTCCTTTTCTTCAACTTAACTCATGAAATCCGATTTGATTACATAGAAGACAACAAAAATTTATTGAATTTGTAAAAATTTGATAGGAAAATCGAAGACCCATTTGATTTTTAATTCTCATGAAGAGTCATCATTTGCTTTGTTACGTGGCTTCTCCATTAATTTTTGCATGGATTTAACATCCGCAAACCATGCCTTTGTATTGTGGCATCCAGTCTAGTGTGGCTTTTGAAATATTTTTTTGGCTTGTCCAAATGACATAACCTACTTCTTTGTGACCCATGGCTTTCCATTCACTGTGGCCTTAGCTCTGCGGTGCTACTTGTAGTAATTCAATTAGCTATATCCATCCATAGAGTTCCTCATTCATTCCGAGAAACTTTCTTTGTTTCACGGGATTTCATATACCTTCCATGGTAATGTTATTCTATTCACGGTGTGCTCCAAGATTCTTTGGTTAAATTATGATAGACCTATTTTAGAAGATGGTATAAATAGTTTATCAACTTCAAGGAACACACCAAACCTTGATGATAAAGAATACTGTCAAAGATCACACATGAATTCCATATCTTTGGAGGAGTGGATCAAGCATTTTAGCATGGAGATGAGCTAAGAATAGGATTGACACTTGATTAACTGCACCAATGAGGTCTATAGATAGCACACTTGCATGTGTGGCTATGCTAACACACTTGCATGTGTGGCTATGCTGTAAATGGCATGTGGCTATTAATAGCATGTGGCCTATTTCTGGAATAGATAAGTGGTGAAGGGAAGTCCCCACCCTATATATATGATGTTAGGTACATAGTGAGTGTGTAGTGTATGTATGTGTGATGGATGTATGGAGGTATAGAGATATATAGAGATATATGCATATGATTGAATTATTGTATCAGATCCATACACGCATTGGTATAGATTGACATTATTGTAAGGAGCTTCTGTATTTATTAATAGATGGAAGATATTGGCTGAATCTAAGTGTCATTCTGTGTGTAATTGAGTAGTGCATGTTATTGATTCAATCATGATTATTGTTTAAACTTGTTCTTTCATAGATCTAAGAATGTAGCATGCATTATAGAATGATGGATTAGTTATGAATCTATATGTTTCTTCCTTCATCATGCTAACATCCTACTACAACAACCCTAAAGAGGGACCTAGTACCTTTGTGTGCTTTGGTGAGTGCTCAATCAAGGCTGAGTGATGTGCCAATGTGACTAGGGTGTTATCTGGTAAATTCTAGGCTGCATCATTGGTTCCATTATCTGGGACCTCTTTTTATTGTTTTTAGGATGGTTCATGATGAAGACGTACTCGGTTAACTCTAGCAAGTATTGAGGAATGGATACATGATCTAGAGGAAGAATATGCATGGTGGTTCAGTAGTGGATCTGAGTTTAACACACACACTTGGGTAGAACATAATCTATATGACAACTTATATGAGAGATTTTTTCACTATCTTTCCAGTAGAACTATACGAGTGGCTTACTTGCTTATGCATCTCAGCGGAATTGGAGGTATCACGTACTTGTCTGGACACAGGAAGAATTTTAGGCCCTTTATGATGTTGATCTGATCTGGACTCATGCTGTGGATACATGGTTTCATGGTGTTCTAAATAGTTATATTCTAGAATATTCAATTTCACGTACTCTTTCCCGAGAGGTAGCTGAATTCCAGTTTTTGTGGTATCCAAGAGGAGCATATTTGCAAGGTATTCCACTGATCAAGATCTTGATGGTAACTTTGAACCTAGAGAGTAAACCAATGGCTAACTAAACTTCACCACACGTGAGGGCAGGAATAGGTTTGGTGAAAGATGGAAGACCTAGTGGTAGAGAGGAGAGAGGAAAGGTGGCTTAAGTATAATGAGGCACGTGAGAGGGAGATAGAAGAAACATTTCATTGCAAAAAGTATGGCGTTGAGGAGAGAGATGGCTCGTGAAGGATTTATAGCTCACGTAGAAGACATGGAGCCAGAGCATCAGGAACTCCCCATCTTGGAAAGCATGATAGAGATCCCCCTCGGCCTCACACAAAGTGTGCATTAGCAGAGACTACTTGGACCATGGGCATGCATCTTAATCCACCTAGTGACCTAGCCCTTGCGCTTGGTTTTCCAGTATCTAGTATGACAAGTAACCAAAAGATAACTTGGGAAGTAGGAGAGTAGGAGTAAGTCAGGGATCAAGTACATCAATGGCAGGATAAATGACTTCAATGTTATTTGGAGGAACATTCTTAGGCACATCATCCACACAGAATGTGAGCACGCAGAATGTTGGATTCACCTCTGGAAGTGGAACTACCTCACAGACTATAGGGGTTCAGTATAGTACTACTTGTCGAGAGCACATGGGAGTACATCTACAGGTCCTATTCCAACTACAGGTGGAGGATCAGGAGGTATAGGTGGTTCTAGTTCCGGTGGATCTGGTGGTTCTAGAGGTAGAGGAAACACAAGAGGTTTTAGATCAGGTGGTCAAGGTCCAAAACCACAAAATATCTATATGGAGATGTCTCTTCATCTCCCGGAATATAGAGGTATAGAGGATGCTTTTGAACATGTGCATATGTGTGAAATCTTGTGGCATGCTAAAGGGATCATGACATTGAGAGCGTAAGGCAAGTCAATTCGCTACTACATTACAGGGACGTGCACACAACTGGTATAGGAAGTTTGACCCTAATCAAACTTGTGTGGATTATGCAACATTGAGGGATGCTTTCTTGAAAGAGTTCCATATCCCTGAGTTTGAGCAGAAGAGTATAAGTGCGCTCAAGGATATCAAGCAAGGCACTACTGAGAGTGTACATGAGTATGATGCTCATTTTAAGACACTTCTATCTAAGCTATCTTATGATATTCATGCTAGCCAGCATGCACAATGGTTCATTGGAGGATTGATTACACCTTTTAGAAGGGCATTGTCACATAAGACATACATTGATCCACATGAAGCACTGGAAGTAACTTTGCATGTGTTGAGGTAGTTAGGAGCATTGACACTAGCATTAGTCCATTCTAGAGGCACAAATTACAGCTATGGAAAAGTAGTTAGAGAAGCTATCAACAAATTCAG
This sequence comes from Taxus wallichiana var. yunnanensis, assembly GCA_018340775.1. Lineage (NCBI taxonomy): Eukaryota > Viridiplantae > Streptophyta > Pinopsida > Cupressales > Taxaceae > Taxus > Taxus wallichiana. The sequence continues at coordinate 716,053,607 of CM031238.1, forward strand.
CCCATGAAACGTGCTCAGGAATTTGGTGTATAGATTGTGAAGTGGAAGGTCACACCAAGGATAGTTTCCCTCATAGATCTGTATGTACTCATTACTATTGGATTGTGAGATCTCCATTTGAATCATGATGCTAGTCACTATCCTTTGTTACAGCACATGATAAGGAAGAATGTATCTTGCTTTTGCAAAATTTACAGAGTCCATGACCCATGATACTAGGATTTTTGGTTGATTGGTCAGATCTAGGATGTTATAGACATTGGGGTATGATAGACAAGTATAACAAGATAATTCTAAGGGTAAGAATGAGCACCGGATCGGGATCATAATCAAACATGCTATGATAGGAATGAGGGGTGTTTTGAAGGAGGTCATGTGGAAGGGGACATGATATCATGGTGGATATGATATGGAGGATGAGGCCATGGTGGAGGAAGAGGTGAGTTCCCTCATGGAACATGTTATACGTGTGGATCTCCTGACCACTATAGGCACAATGTCCTCAGAATATTGCATGTTCTTTCTACGGGAAGAACCATAGCTATGAAGAGTGCCCAGACTTATATGAGCATCTGAGTAAGTAAAGCATAAGCAAAAAAAAAAGGTGTCGGGATGGTTAGAATCCAACACGTGGTAGAAGATCAGTGGATGCCCAAGATAGCATAAGGACCTGAGGCATTGATAGTGAAGATTACTACACATTTGAAGCGGCACGCACGAGAGAGAGGCATTACACCATAAGCCTATGATCACCAAGGAGGAGGTTTTGCATGCAAGGTACCTAGATCCTGCTCATCAAAAGGAAGTTTACCAAGATACCATGGAAGTGCTAAGGAATCTTCAGGGTGAGATACAATACCTAAAGGAGTAGAAGAAAGCATCGAGAGATAGTCAAACTGATATCGATGATCTATGAGAGATGCAAAATGTTGTGCCAGAGAACATTATTCCACTATTAGGAAGTTGGTTAAAAGGGAACACTCCACGTAAAGTCTTGAGACCGGATGGTAGATTCTACATGCAAATATTCCCCCTGATAGCATTGACTATGATAAAAGAAATTACTCTAATGTTGTTGTGGATGGGTGGTTGTTGAGCAACATATTGATTGATATATGTGTGGAAGTAAATGTGCTTACATTAGATGCATGGGTACAAATGGGGAGGCCTCCATTGCAGCCATCATCTAATGTGTTATTTATGGAAAACCGGACTAAGGCCACTCCCATAGGAGTTTTGAAGATGCATCTATAACTATACAAGGGGCCAAGTTCACTGGGATTTTGAGGTATTAGCACTTGCAGAAGTAGAAAATTTTCCAGCCTTGCTTGGACACCCTTGGTGTTATGCGAATAATGTTGACTTGAGATTCAATAAGGGGTATATCAGCTTTGAAAACAAGGAGGAAAGGGTTGTGATACCTTTGATAGATGGGAAGTCTACACCATATGTTGAGCCTCTAAGTGAGGAGGACTTAAACAAAATTTATGTACGTGTTATTCAAGACCCAGAGGTCAATGAGCCATCAAAAGAAGGCATCCTACAGTGGGAGGATTCTCATTCTATTAGTGATACTATGAGTATTTCTTGTGATAATTGGGCTCATGGTACATATGAATTAGTAGGGTGCGAGGTGAAAAAGTGTGGTTGCATGCAAGAATGGACTTCATTCGATTTGATGGATAGGTAGCACAATACCTTGGTATATAGGGGAAAAAGATCTTCCTGTATTTTTGAAGGCCATGGAAACACAATGGATAGATCAAATTAAGAGAAGAGATATGTTAGTATATACCTTGCACGCGGGACAACAACGTCTTTGGTGGGTAGTCCACAGAGATAATCTTATAAAATGGGAAGAGATTGGAGTCACTTTATCTATTAGGTTTATAAGGAACAATGCACCTACGTAGATCTACACTTATCATGGTGATCAACCTATTCAACATCACATTCAACAATGTGAGAGACTCTGGACAGTAGGACAGAAGCATTACCACCTTCACTCTGGGTGCATAGATTATATCTACACTACAAGGATGCACACGTGCCTGGTATGTATATGCAGAACTACATCGAGAGACTGGAAACTGAAAAAAATTTGACTGCAGAATGATCCAGACCTTTGACTACTTCTCGACTAAACCTCCTATAGAAGAGGCATTAAAATTTTCAAGTGCTTAACTATGGGAGATAGTGCAAAAAGTAAGAAGAGCATATTCAGGAATTATTTGGTGAGGCAGAGTCTGAGCACATTTTTGAAAAGGAAGAAGAAATGGACTCCATACTACTTGAACGTGCTTGCCTTGAGAAAGAGAAAGGAAAGATGGTTTACATCATGGATGATGAGGAAGTTGAGAACCTAGATATTGAACATTCACAAGGGGTGTGCGAGGTCTTGGATAATGCAGATAAGGATACATGCACCTATCATGAACCCATGAAGACAAAGAAGGTGAATATAGGTTTGGAGGTTGAGCCTAAGGAGGCCATAATTGGAGACTACTGGTCAGACTTGGAGGTAGAAAATATCATTGAGTTACTCAGGGATTATCAGGACTTATTCCCTCAAGGGTATCATGAACTTAAAGGCATGCATGAATCACTTGGGAAATGAAGATAAAACTTAAGGATGGTGCATGACCAGTTAGAAAGAGACCTTACAGAATGAATCCTAATTTACGTGAAAAGGTAAAAGAAGAAATTGATAAAATGTTGAAATATGGAATTATCAAGCCCCTTGATGAGTCAGAATGGGTTAGCCAATGGTGATCAGTATCAAGAAGGATGGAAAAATTAGAATATGTGTGGACTATAGGGAGCTGAATGTTGCATGCATCACAGATCCATTCCCTATGCCATTCATTGAGGAAATACTAGAAGGAGTTGCAGGGCGTGAAATATATTCCTTCACAAATGGGTTTTCCAGGTATCATCAGGTTAGGATTTCTTAGGAGGATCAAGAAAAGACAACATTTACTACTTGAATGGGGCAGTTTTTCCTATATTGTGATGCCTTTTGGATTGAAAAATGTGCTGTTGTATTCTCACACATAGTTGTTCAGGCATTCAAATATTTTATTCACAACTTCTTATAGGTCTACCTAGATGATTGGACAATATATGGGCTTGTGAAAGATCATTGTGACAATCTACGCTTAATGTTTGAATGGTGCAGATAATTGAGTATCTCTTTGAACATCAAGAAATGCATATTTTCTACACCATTTGGAATATTGTTAGGACATATAATCTGCAAGGAAGGTTTGTTGGTTGATCCAGCTAAGGTTGCAGTCATTTTAGGCCTGGAAGCACCTACCAGTCAAAGTGAGGTGCACAAGATTTTTAGGTCATACAGGATATTATAGAAAATTCATCAAAGGGTATGCCAAAATTGTTGCACCCTTGGAAGAGTTACTAAAGGGGAAAGGTACATTTTATTGGGGAGAACCACAATAATGTGCATTTGAGATATTAAAGAGAAACTTACTACCGCACCCATTCTATGCTTTCCCTCATGGGATAAACCATTTCATGTGCATGTGGATGCTTCTGGCATGGCCATTGGCATTGTGTTAGCTCAACCTAGTGAAGGTATTATAGATCATCCAATCTATTTTGCTAGTAGGAAGTTGACTCTGTCTTGAATGGAATTATACAACTACAGAGCGCGAAGCTTTGTCAATGATCTATGCATTGCACAAGTTTCAACAGTACTTGTTAGCAACACCATTTGTGTTTTATACAGATCACATGGCATTGAAGTACTTGGTAAACAAGCCCATCTTATAGGGGCACATATGCAGATGGGTACTCCTATTTCAAGAGTTTGACTTCACAGTTGTGGTGAAGCCGGGAAAAGTAAATTCTGGACTAGACCATTTATCTAGAATCAATTCAGGAGAGGATGCACAAAGACAATTGAAGAAACCATGCCAGATGCATAGTTATATAGGTTACAACATGCCCATGGAATTAGAAGACATTGTTGTCTTTCTACGAATAGTATGGCACCAGAAGGAATGAAAGGCATTAGAAAAGAAGTAGCTTGTTATATGCGTGCACCATTTATGTTAATCAGTGGTGACCTCTACAAGTTAGGTAGAGATGAAGTATTACATTGTTGTGTATTAGAGCATGAGCATAAGGATATTATGGAAGAAGCTCATGGTGGTATTGCAGGAGGCCATTATGCAGGTGATGTGACTGCCCGAAAGATCCTACTTGTTGGATTATGGTGGGAGACATTGTATAAGGACTGTAAAGAATATTGTAAGGCATGTGATCATTGTCAGCACCTAGGAAAACTAGGGCAAAAGAGATGAGATGCCTTTGAGACCAATTACTAGTGCCGAACCATTTGAGAAATGGGCCATTGACTTTGTAGGACCTATTTTGCCATCGCATGCAGGACTGGATCATGCTATATCATTACTTACATAGATTATCTCACACGGTGGGTAGAAGCAACACCTACGAAGGACTATACAACTAGCTACAATAGCTAGGTTTTATGGGAGAATGTTCTTACAAGATATGGATGTCCTTTAAGCTTGACAAGTGATAGGGTACACACTTTTTGAATGAGACAATCAGGATCCTATTAGATGAGTTTATGGTTACACACCATAAAACTACACCCTACCATCCTCAGGAAAATGGAACTGTTGAGGCTTTCAACAAGATTTTGAGCTAGACTTTGACAAAAAAATGTGATGTTGGAAGAAAGGATTGGGATGAAAAAGTGTCAGCTTGTTCTTTGGGCATATAGAACAACTTACAAGAGATTGAACAAAGCCACACCATTTCAGTTGGTGTTTGGCGGAAAGTTGTTCTCCTATAGAATTTATGTTACCTTCTTTGTGCATTGTGCACGTCTTGGAGGTCTAGCTGATGAATAGGATTTAGAAGAGCGTATCGAGAAGATGATTCAACTAGATGAGCACCGAGCCATAACATGATGGAGTCAGAAGTAGGAAAAGGCTAGGCAGAAGGCATGGCATGACAAAAACATAAGGGATAAGAAGTTTGAGATTGGACAAATGGTACTTCTTTATGACTCAAAGTTCTTGCGCCATCCAGGAAATCTCAAAGTACATTGGTTGGGGCCATATGTCATCACTTACATACTTGAATCAGGTGCTTTCCAGTTAGAAGCACTTGATGGAACATGGCTACCCGGTTACTTTAACGGGAGTAGGTTGAAGCCCTACTATAAATAAGTCTTCTTGGTGTTTGTAATAAGGTAGTATTGCCATTTAGATTAGGTTTTCAATTTGTATTTCCTTAATGTATTTCCTTCATTCACTATATGCTTTGTCAATTTAGTTGTTGTTTTTGTGTAATAAGTGCACTTGCACGCATGAAGCTAATTACTATGTGAAGAATGTTTATGCGTAGAGGACTACACATACCTTTAGTGTGGGGTGGTTGTAGTTATCCAAGTAAAAGACTATGGGAATTGAAAGGTGAAAGGAATAAGCTACTACGGGTGTGCTTTAAGTCAAAAGAAGATTGCTTCTCAAAAGTGACCAAGGATGGAGATGAATGAAAGAATAGTATAATGTGAGGTAAGCGGAGGCCATGATAACTACCAAGAGAAGGTACAGTGATGAGGTACTCGGGTGCAAGGGCATGTGCTGAAGAGAAGTATGTGACCAGAGGGTAGGAAGGCGTGCTAGAAGGTTATAAATGGGGTGCATGAAGATGTACCACGTGAATGAATGAATTTGGTCAATGAATGAGGGGATATTTGGTAGGTGAAGGAGCAATAAATGCATCAAAATTTGAAAAAAATATATATAAGGATGGAATGTAGATTCATTTTTACCATTGTGACTAAGAGTATTTGAGGAAAGAGCTAAGTGCAAAGAGCCAGTGATCGGGTTAAGGTGCGAAGGGTGTGAAACCAAGCGTGACAACTAGATCTATGTGAAAAGAAGCTTGTGTCCCCAATGGTGAAGGGTTTGAGCAAAGTAGGGAGAGAAAAGAGTTAGGTTACAAAGTTTCCACCTAGGGTACATGATTGAATCGAGCTAGGGTTTGATTCACAAAGTTGCAGAGTTAAAGAGGAGATGTTTGTAAGGTAAAAATGACACCTAAGAAGGCATCTACAGCAGCAAAAAGGAAAGAAGAAGGTGGTCATCGAGGAGGAAGAGATGGCACCCAAAAGCCATTTTTTAGAAATGCAATATCCGGCGTGAAGAGTCCACGCGGATAGAGGCCAGGACCCAGGTGCTACTCAACCATGGTGCGCAGATCACCTTGACTCTCTCCACAAAAAAGGAGGTAACCATGCAAAAAGTAGAAATTTGAAGTTAGAAAAGAGGAGGTGGAAGAGTCAGAGGAAAGCGTGCCTAATTCTCCTACACTTCCAGAGAACACAGAAGAACAGGGTGAGGAATCAAAGGAAAAAGAAGAGGATGAGAAAATACCAGAGGAGACAGCTGTAGAGAATGTTCAAGACATGGAGACACAAGTCCAAAATTTTGAAGCTAAAGTCCCTAAGAAGCAACGGTCTAGAAGAACAAGTGGAGAGCACATTCCACTAGCCATGGGGTATGCAGAGGATGCGTAGGAAAAATTGTCCACACCACTTCTAGAGCATGATAGCACATAAGGATTTATTTGGCTGGGAGCTAATGGATGAGGATATGGTGATTGTGCACTCAAAAGCAACTATCATGGTCAATGCACACCCACATGGATGAGCCTGACTTTGATGTATGTGAAGAGTCATGTGTTTTGAGATGGATGAAGAAGGCACCCCAAGCTAGACACATGATGGTAAATCCTACTGTCATGTCGATGAGTAGGTCAGTAATGCATTAGTGAAGGTTTCTACTTGAGGTGGCTAGAAGAAACATGGACAAAGTTGCAACAATCGAGAGCTTGCGCGAGGAGCTGAAGATAAAGGATGTAGAGATAACACACATAACACAAGAGAGGGACTTCACGTAGAAGAAGAATGAAGTATTTATCAACATCGCAGAGGAGATTGGGGACAATGTCATCAGAGCAAGGCCACACTTGGAGGCCAAGGTACCACAGATGTTTCCTTCAGTGATACATTATGTAGGAAAGTTGGTGGACTTGGTACTTGAAGATGAACCTCTATGCATGACAATGCCAAGGAAGTTAGAGCAAGATGTCGAATGAGAGAAATCATCAGTGATGAAAATATTACATCTTATGAAGGGTTGTTGCAAGCATTACAAGAAGTATTGAAGAAAGTAGACCAGATTTAAACATATGCACATAGCTCCAGAGGTACTTATCAACATAAAGACCCTAGAAGAAAATAATGAGGTCCAGAAAGTGATGAAGGATGAGACATTAGGCCACACAGAAAGATTATCAATTGTTAAGTAGAAGTGCGAGGCCCTGACAGCAACACAAGAGCCACACAAGACTTGGCTGGAAGAGCTTGGGAAGCTAATTGAGTAAAATGGATCTTTTAGAAGGAAGAATGACATCAATGTCTAGCATTGTGTTGGTTCTACAAAATGAAAAGGAGAGATTGTGAGGGATGAGTTGGAATCCATTGTTGTGGACATCCCAGAAAAATCTCCTTAAGCACTCTCCAAAAATTGAATGACAGTTTTGGAGGCCGAAATAAAGGAGGAGTATCCAGAGTTGATACTTCAAATTAATACAGAGGAGGTTACCTCATAACCTCATAAAACTTATTTATTTATCTACATTCTTTCATTCTTATTCTTTCCATTCTTCTATTCTTTACTTCAATTTTTGGAGATACCCATTGTCGGGATGATAATGAGATTAGTGTGGGGTAATGTTGATCAAAGAATACTTGTTAGAGATCACACAAGGAGTCCGCATGGGATAGAAGGCCAAGATCAAGGGTGCGAAGGACAGGAAGGACCATGCGTGGAAGGAAAGTTCATCTTTTAGGACTTAGCTGATTTTGAGCATGAAGACCTATTTTTAGAAGATGGCGTGTGGAACACACCAACGATGCAGAGACATGCACGCCATGCATTGTCTATCTTTGGAGGATCGGATCAAAGTTTTTCATGGAGATGAGCTAAGAATAGGATTGAAACTTTAGTTAACTACAAGAGGTCTATAGATAGCACACTTGCATGTGTGGCTATGTGCCTATAAACAACATGTATGGCTATTAATAACATGTGGCCTATTTCTGGAATAGATAAGCGGTGAAGGGAAATCCCCACCCTATATATATGATGTTAGGTACATAGTAGATAAGAGTGTGTATATATGTGTGATGGATGTATGGAGGTATAGAGATATACACATATGACTGAATTACTATATCAGATCCATACGTGCATTGGTATAGATTGAAAATACTATAAGGAGCTTCTATATTTATTAATAGATGGAAGATATTGGTTGAATCTAAGTGTCATTCTATGTGTAATTGAGTAGTGCATGTTATTGATTCAATCATGATTACTTTACTAGAATGAGTGGAAAGTTTCACGCTCAAATGTTTATAAAACTCCATGATATTTATGAATAAATTTATGATAACAAGAAGGGAGGTAAATAATACCATTTCCAATAGTTTTAGACTATGATTTATTGATATTAAGAAGGGTGAAGATGGATTTTTCAAGATAGTAAGATGTGTGGAGATAGACTAAGGATGGAACCAAATTCTACTAAGACTATTAAGAGGAATAAAATGGTCTAGCATATCATTAAGAAGGGTTGTATTCACAATTTCATTGAAAGGACTAATGGGTCGAGATCCCACTCTTATAATTAATTTTTCTATATCTTGGAAAGAAAAATTGGTCACGCTTAGGGTTTTGCGGTGCAAAGTTACTAACATGTTAACGTAAGGTTTGAAACTATCTATGGAAAAAAGGGAAAAAATGAGGAGATAAGACCACTCTTTAATGAAGAATAACACATATATGGCATAAACAATGAGGTTCTAATGTCTTTGTTATCACCCAATGGGATGAGGTGATTAAATTCATCACATGGTGTCCGACCTTGGATGAGAGATATAATAAAGTGTACTATCATTTTTCATTATTAAACCATTTTAGTAGAAATGGAGCTATGAGTTTCCTTTACATCTCATGATGCCATTGAAAATATCTATCTAGATTACTAAGGGGATAAAACTAATTCCCTAAGTCATTATGCCTTAATTGAGTTTCTCTGGTCAAAATCTCAACCAAACTTACCCCATTTGATCCCAAAAATAGTTGACTTAAATCAAATTTGGAAAATAGAAGGGCGTAACCTTGCTCCGCCCAAGTCCGAATTAGAGTGCATGACCAACCTAAGGTTATTTACCCTAATTATCCTAATAAGGACAATCCAAACTATGTATACACTACTAAGCATACTAGATCTTCCATTTCCCATGGAAGAAAACCTCGATCATGGAAAAGGTTGCAAGTTTGGATGATATTTAAGTGGTTTGTGTTTATCACCTATTTAAACAATTTAATGCGGGAAATGAAATAAATCCTATTGTACTTCAAAATGATTTAGGTATCTCACTTAAAACACAATAAGAAAGATCTAATCTAACAGCTAGGTTAGAATAGGATCCAAAGGTCAAATAACTAGTTCTGGATCTCTGTAAGTCTGACAGAGGTCTCAGGTAGATCACAGGTGAATGAGGGTGATGTTGAATTAGGTGGATAGGTCACTATTTTGGGTTGTATGGGAAAATACAGAAACCGATGCTAGTTAAGGGTGACCGACGGCGGTTGGGTGTAACCGGTGCCGGTTACTGTGGAAAATTAGGAATGCCACAAAATGAGTTTTGGGTCTCCTTTGTGATTGCACAAAGGACTTTGGTTGGTCGGGATGAGGTATTGGGTGATTTGGGTAGGATTTGGTGAGGTTTTAATGGGTATATGGAGGGGGAGTGTTGAAGGAGGTCAATGGGTGGCTAGGTAAACAATAGGTGATAATATAATAATGAAATGAAATGAACCAAAGAAGTATAATGTTTTACTTACTTGGATTCTAGTCCTGGACACCTGTGAGTGAGGGATGGAGGTGTTGGTAAGAGGTTGAAGGTTGCAGGTGATCACCAATCATAGGAGAGCTTCTGCATGGGCTGCATGGGCATTCCTTTTGCTTGGTTAGATCAATCATTGTTGGGGTGAGTGATGGATGGTTGTGTAGAAGAAAATGCTTGATCTCCTTCCTTGCATGTGTGTTCTCACTGAAATTCACTCTCAAAAGATGTGATATCTCTCTGAATGTGCTAATGTTTGCCAAATTTTTCCAATCTTTTCCAACCTTGAAAATAAGGTTGTTTTGGGGTTAAAAGGGTAACCGATGGCGGTTCCGGCTTAACCGTGACGGTTAGGGGTAAACTAAGTGTCGTCAAGGTGGGATTTCCTAGGTTTACTAAACTAGGAGATCCTCTTGATTTTCTCGATCTCATGTCATTAACCCACAGATTAAACTAGAAGCTTCTTGTAAGCATGCGGGAATGTGGTTAGAGAGAATGTAGGCATTGATTTTTAGGGTTTGGGTAAGTCTTAGTTAGTTATGACAACTTACTAAGAATAGGTCTTAGGGTGAGTTGGCTTGATGAGGTGTCTAGGTGAGGTGTATGTGTGGATATTATTTAAATTAAGATATTTAAATAATAAATATGGTGAGGATAATGAATTAATTTAATTAATTAATTAAATTAATATTAGTGAGGTGAAGGGGGCCATGGCTAGGTGAATGTGATGAAGGGTGCTTATTTGTCGAGGGACCAAAGGGGAGTGTGACCTAATTTTAGTGTCTACATTTTGCCCCTTTTTGTTGCGTAGCTTGTATTGGTAAGTGATGCTAACAAAAATAAGATGTGGTTGCCCCATGTGTGGGTGAAGGTGATCCCCTCAAACCAGAACTGACGAGGCCGAAGGCAGAATCGGTGAGTGGTTTGATAAAAGGGTAAATGTGAGAAAGGGGAAGGTGTGGTGGTCCCATAGGTTAAAGGTCTACTTGGGAAATCTAGGTAATGGGTCAGGGTCAAAGGTAGCAATGCAAAAACACACACACACACGTATAAACTACAACATGCTACCAAGTTGAAGAGCAGCAAACTCTACATTGTCTAAGGTCGATAGGTTTATCCAAACGAGGTTGAAGTGATTCCGGTATCCAAGGTATAGGATATGGTCAGAAACACAATGTAGGTTAGGTGCAGGAATGTTTAGGTATGTTCCGGTACACCAAAGGTAGGGTCAGATAAATGGTCATGGCAAATAGGCTAGGTAAGGTCATTAGGTCAACAACACAGGTAATAATGCCGCAAGGTATAGCGAACACATGAGGTCAAAGGTCACTAGCGATGGTCCAGGTCCAAATATCTAGGTCACAACATGGGTAAGGCCAAGGTAGGGGTAAAATAATGAGTCCCCAAAGGAGGAAAAGGGAGGTAGTAAATGATGAGGTCAGGAAGGTGAGGTAAATGGTTTGGGTAAAGGTGGGGTGGGGTAAATGATCAGGGTGAAGGTTGGGTGAGGCAAAAAAAAAGGAGGTAGGGGTAGGGTAAAAGGGTAAAATTTAGGGCAATGTGCAGTGAGGGTGACCGATGCTTTCAAGGATAACCGACAGTGTCATGGTATAGGTCAACCGATGATGATGATGGTAGGTAGGGCACGATGACCGATGCCGGTCAAGGGTAACCGACGTCGGTTAGGTCGGGTTTGTTATAAAAACAAAAAATCCACATTTTTTTTTATTCATTTGTCTTTTAGCTAATCGAGAAAATGACAAAAGAGAGAAAAAGAGAGAAAAGTGCTCAGACGGAATGAGCATTGAGTTGGTAGTGTGAATGACGGGTGATCGGTTGGTGAGAAGCGGGTCCACAGGATCAGTGTGAGGGATTTGATTGGGTAGAGGTTGTGGGTAGTGATTTGGTGATGGCGGAGGCCGGAGAGGGGGATCAAGGGCCACCGGCAGTGCAGCAATGCCGACACATGCCGACATGAGATGATGGTAGCATGAGAGGTAAGTGCCCTACTCTACGTGTATTTGATTAGATAGAGTAGGGGATTAGGAAATTGTTTATTGTAGTGGTGGTTTGTTTTGTTTTGTTTTTTTTTGTTTTTTTTTGGGTGGGGATGGATTAAATTTGGGAATGGGGGAATAGTGGGTAAAAATATGAATGGGGAGGGTAATAAATGGGATAGGGGGTGGGTGGAGGTCCAAGGGTAGTTTAGGTCATTGTAGGTGGGTAAAAGGGGCAAGGGGAGGTTTTTTAGAAAAGGGGGTTTTGGGAAATCATGGGTTTTACCATGATAGTGACCGGCGTCGGTCAAGTTTGGCCAAGGCAGATAAGGGTGAACCGAAGGGTGTATCATCGGTCACCAAATAGGTGACCGATGTCAGTTAAGGGGTGACCGAGGTCGGTAAGGGTGAACCGGTATCGTCACCAAACAGGTGACCGATGCCGATTAAGGGTGACCGGGGTCGGTAAAGATGAACCGGTACCAGTCAGGTTATTGGGAACAAGGGTCCAAAAGTGATGTGGGCTAGGTGGTTGAGATGGGTAGGGTGAAAATAGGGTGTGGGAAAATGATAATTGGTAAATATGGATATGATAAATGTAGATTAATGTTTTGTTTATATTGGATGCAGGGGAGAGCACAACTACATATGCGGATAGGGTTCCACCTCTACTGGTGATAGTACATGGCAAGCAATGACCCGGAGGAGCTCAACAGCATGTGGAGGTAGTTGGCTTGAGTGGGGTTCATCATATCGACATGTAGTCCGAGTAGCCCAGTTTGATGGTCATGCTCATCGATAGATGGGATTCCGCGACCAACACGTTCCACCTGCCGATGGGTGAGATTACTATCACCCTGGAGGACATGTTCAGGATACTACGGTTACCCATATTGGGTGCACAGGTCTACTTTGTCTCCTCCGAGGCCTCAGAGGAGCTGATTGTGACTATTTTTGGAGAGGGGATGGCTGAGCTGACATTCCATAGTGCCAACTTGAGCTATGGAGAGATGTACCTAGCCCATCCGGAGGAGACGAGGCTAGTGGTTCTATTGATGGAGGTAGTGTGCTGCTTTGCACTGCCAGATGCAGAGGGTGGACATTTCCCGATCACTGATGGGGTACTCCATGATATGATGATAGATGAGACCCACTTTTCCTGGGCACCAACATTCTTGGTGCAGCTATACAGGAGTTGTGGGCATATGGGTGGTTGCGCAGGTTCAGCTTGTGTTGTACATTTTTACTACACTGCTTGGGCGTATGAGCACATAGTTTGTGTGTGGCGGCCTATAGGGATGCCCCGAGTAGATGCATTCCCACCAAGATTTGTGTGGGTGGGGTATAGGAGATGGGTGCCAAGCTATTGGAGAGTGGAGAGATCTGAGAGGCCCACACATGATGTGGCCTATTTCCGACAGTTACTGGAGGGTTTGTCTGGAGTGGACATTATCTGGAGGCCATATGTGGGATTCCCCTCATATAGGCATATGCATGAGGAGCTAGCTAAGCTCTAGCTAGAGATGGATATAGGGTCACCGTGCCGGGAGTATGAGATGATCCCGTGTGGATGAGTCCAGGCGAGTTTGGGCTAGTACAGACATACCTCCGCCCTTCCCACAAGTACTGAGAGATGACATGGAGAGGCCCTTACCTCTACCACAGCCTACAAAGGCCCACAGGTAGGAGGAGCAGTGTAGTGGACCGGAGATAGATGACGCTGGGTGCACAGACAAGTACAAATAGTGGTGGGTGGCTCACTTACAAGCCATACCACCTGATCGGGCAGCTAGATTTAGCCACCATCACGGTGTAGAGAGACACCCTACAGGGGCAAGTGGCTACTCTCATTACCCAGTTGGGTATACTAGACACAAATGGAGAGCTCTGAGGTAGAGGTAGTAGAGCTACATGTACAGTGGCTAGTCTGACAGGCCCAGATGGCCGGTGGAGGAGATGGAGATGGAGAGGAGGGTGATGGTCAGTGGCAGCCTTTACAGCCTAGTGGTAGGTTTACAGGGCTAGTTGGCCACAACCCAGGCACATATTGGGGTCTTACATAGCCCAGATATAGGCACAGGGGCAGGGGCACCACCAGCACACAGCACGGACCGGGTCCCGGTAGTTCACAGTAGTAGGAGCGGGGGGGTCCCGGATGATGTACAGGGGCCGAGACCTATGGGACCACCACAGACCATGCCTATATCTAGGTTACGGATGCCCTAGGTGAGGCTAGATATTACAAGACCAGCTGATGGCGGCCGGATAGACTTCATATCCTATGCCGAGTACAGGGCACAACAGGCATCTAGTGAGAGGATGAGATCCCACACTCACAGTGTGGAGAGCACAGGGGTCAGTGAGCTCTGAGGCCAATCAGGCAGAGGCTACCAGTGCACGGAGACCAACTCCAGTTGAGGCACCAATAGGGACCCAAGGAGGCCAAGGGTATAGGTGATACAGAGATGGAGGACATCCACCGAGATGCCTGATATGTGGTCACCTGGTTTTTTATGTATGATAGTCTTTTTGTGATTTATACCGGCCTACGTGCCGAGAGATAGTTGTATTTTTTATCACATACCGCTCGCGCACATGGCTAATGACAAGTGAGGATGTATGAGAGGTTTTGTATATTTTGAGCATATACCGACTCATGTGTGCAAGAGATTTTGTATTGATTCATTATTTTATTGTATATATATGAGACCGCCTCGTGCTGCCGATGACATTTTGTATTGTGTATCGGCCTACATGTGATGATTTTGAGATGATGGACATGAGGAGATAGCCATGTATATTGTATTGAGATACACATTTATTTATATGATGAGATACATGTTTTTGATTTTTTGATGTGTTGATTTCTAGATTTGTTGATGTGTTGATGAGATTTTGATTTTTTGTTTTGATATGGATGGAAATTAGGTGAGTTAGGCATGATGGAGTCAGGTTGGTATAGGCATGGATCGAGTCAGGTTGGTTTAGGCATGGATCGAGTCAGGTTGGTTTAGGCATGGATCGAGTCAGTTGGTTTATTAGCATGGATCGAGTCAGGTTGGTTTAGGCATGGATTGAGTCAGGTTGTTAGGCATGGATCGAGTCAGGTTTGTTAGGCATGGATCGAGTCAGGTCATAGGCATGGTTGAGTTAGTTAGTTTAGGCATGGTTGAGTTAGGTTTGCATAGGCATGATTGAGTTCAAAGTTGGTGAAGTTGTGATTCATTATTTTGTGAAATGAATGATAATATGGGTCATATGTGAGATGTGGTATAATCTATGCATAGTGATGATAAAGAAATGGTAGGCGTAATAAATGTATGTTGTGATAAGGATTAAAATATGAAGCAACTTGTTATGTATGTGGTTTAATTTCCAATTTGGGATAAAAAGGAAACTAAGTGAGGTGTGATGTAATGTGAGGAACATGGAAGATGAATTGTTTAGGGTAGAGAATGGCCGAGCTAACCTCCAAGGGCCCCATGCCCTCGAGTGTTGCCTACATAGTCCTCAGGTGAAAAGGGACCTCAGCCGATGTAGTTCTCCCATGAGCTAGGGAAGAATATGAGGAGGTATGAAAATGAGTTAGTAGGTTTTAGGCATGGTGTGGGTTTAGGTTTGTTAGGTGTGGGTGGATTATAGGTAAAGTGATGTAGGTGGGGTCGATTATGGTGAAAGAAGAAGATTACCCCAAAGGTAAGCATCGAGGACCAAGTCCTATATAAGGTAATCAAAACGTAAACAAAGATGGTTAAAAGATAAGAGGGGGCAATAAAGCCACCTGATTGGTAGGATCATACCGAGTAGATCACACCTTGAGGAGGTGATGAATGTAAGACCCTAAAGACATTGCATGATTGATTGTTCTATGGTGAAAAGTAGTCACATGATCACCAAATGTCTAAGTTCCAAGAAGTCCCTTGAGGTAGTAGGAAATGGGAATGGGAATGGTAAGAAGGGTGAAAGGTAGTTAATTTTTATATGGTATAGGTAGCATGCGCTTCGGGCAAGAGAACCTAGGTCACAATGGGCAAGTCCATGACTAAAAGGTTTGTTGTTTTGACTTATAGTTGAGATAGACTGATCGATGTGGGAAGTCTATATGGGATGAAGAAAATTTAACTCCTTGAGGTCTTCATGAAGTTGATCGATGTGGGAAGCTTCAGGTTTCTCTCATTTTTTTTAAGAGCTTTACATAGCTGTCCTTTGAGGGAGCAATCTATTTATAACAGCAATTTTCGAGAGGAAGATGTCCTTTTGAGGGAGTCATCTTTTGATTGGAAGTTTGACTCAAGGAGTTATATCCCATGTGAGGGCTTTGAAGTCATGGACAAGACCAAGGTGGAGGATAGGACTCTCGTGTAAAAGGCAAGGTGAAACACCATGGGATCTCATCTAAAGGTAGATGAAAAAAGTATCCATGAGAATCATGCTATGTGTAGCGCCATGGTACACATATTCAAGAGAAGATAACAAGTGATGGTACTCACATGATTCTTGTTTAATCATTGGTGAGGTGTATGAAGTGGATAGTGCTCAAGGGATGAGCATGGAAAGAGACAAAAGGTGAGGTAGGACTAAAATTCAACAATAGAATGGTCAAAGATGCAAGGCATTAAGGGGCTCAGGTTCAGGTTTACCATCGAGTGAAGATAAATGATAAGCACTTGATCCATAGGTATGAGTCACGATGTATGGTCCAAGCCAATTAGGAGCAAATTTTCCCCGTTTGCTTTTTTCTACTTTAGTTACATGTTGATTTTCTTTTAGGACAAGGTCACCGACTTGGAAGGTTCGTGCATGGACACATTTTTCATAGGCACGTTTGATACATTTTTGGTAAACTTGAAGGTGATCCAAGAGCATTAAGATGACGTTCATCTAATAACTCTAGTTGTGCTAAATGGTCTTGACAAAAGTCATCATCATTGAGCATGTCATGGAGAGAAATGCGGAGTGAGGGAATCTAGACTTCGAGAGGCAGAACTACCTCTATACCATAGACTAGAGAAAAGGGTGTGGCCACAGTGGAAGTGCGAATACTAGTGTGGTATGCCCACAGGGAAAAAGGAATGTGCGTATGCCAATCCTTCCCAGTATCATTAACCACTTTCATAAGAATTTTGTTTAGGTTTTGTTAGTGGATTCAGCTTGGCCATTGGTTTGTGGGTAATAAGGTGATGAGAAACTAAGTGAATGCCAAAGGCATCACAAAGTTTTTGTAATGTTTTGTTTTTGAATTGTTTTCCATTGTTAGTGATGAGGCGATGAGGAACACCAAAGTGACAAATGATGTGATGATTAATAAACTCACATATTTTCTCAACTTTCATGGAGATGAGTGGTATGGCTTCCACCCATTTTGTATAGTATTCGAGTAGTAGTGATGATCCATTGATGGCGTTGGGAAGAATGGGGGTTGATCTCTCCGACAAGATCCAAACCCCATTGAGAGAAGGGCCAAAGGTCACGGGTGACCTATAAGGCATGACTGGGTGTATGATGAAGATTGGCATGTTGTTGGCATTTTACACAATGTTTGACGTAGTCAACAATCATGGTTAAGGGTCGGCCAATAATAGCCTAGGTGAAGAATACGCTTAGCAACAACAAGGCCACTAAAGTGACCTCCACATATGCCATCATGAACTTCCTTAATGGTATAAGGAATTTTAGAACTTGTGAGGCATCGTAAGAGAATACCATCAAAGCCATGCTTATAGAGGAGTCCCCCAGGATGACGTAATGAGAGACCTTTTAAGGAAGGCATGTTGTCATTACAGGTGAGATCAGGAGGTAAGATGGAGAGAGAAAGGTAGTCGAGTATTGTTTGTACCAAAGGTCACTCGGGTCCGGTAGGTGGTTCCGATAGAGTAAACATCACGTGAGGTAAATAAGAAGGTGATTGGAGTCATTGTATGGTGACAAATATTTTAGAATCAACGGGCGAAGCGGTATTTGGGAAGCTAAGCAGCCATGGTATCTACAAATTTGTTGGTTGAACGTGGGATGGTTTGAAGGGTGTAACAGTCAAAGGTGGTCAAAAGTACATCTACATGATGTTTATACTTTTGAAGTATCTCATTACGACATTGGTATATACCATTGACTTGGTTTATGACCAATTGAGAATCACCAAAGATGTTGATTGATTTGACATCTAGGGCATATGTGGCTTGGAGACCTAATACGAGTGCTTCGTATTCGGTGATATTGTTTGTGCATTCAAAATCGAGTTTGAAAGACAAAGGCATGGGCTCACCATCAAGCGGAATGAGGATAATACCAGCCCCACCCCCACACTGACACTTTGAACCATCGAAGAAGAGTGTCATTTGGTAAGGGGTTTGTCCAAGGAAAGGGTAGCAATTGACTCATCTGGAAAATCAAAATTAGAGGGTTGATCCTCGAAATAGGTGCATCGGCCAATTGGTCGGTGATAGCTTGGCCCTTGATGGAATTTTGATGAATGAATTCAAGGTCAAGATCAGCTAAAAGCATAAGCCATCATGCGGCACGCTGATTTTGATAAGGTTTGGCATACATGAAGTGTAAGGGGTCGGTGTTGGTCACAACATAGGTTTTGTGGTTGAGTAGGTAATGATGGAGTTTGGTGGCAAATGAAAACTAAGGCTAAGCAAAGTTTTTTTGGGGTGGGTGTATCAGGTTTCATAGTCCAAAAGAGTATGGCTTATGTAATAAACCACCTTCTCTCTCTGTGTTGTTCATCACGATGAGCGAGCATGGCTCCCAAGGAATGATCGATAGCTGAGATATATAGGTAAAAAGGTTGATCATCTTTAGGTGGAATGAGTACGGGTGGTTGGAGAAGGTATTGTTTTAAGGCCTCAAAAGCTTTGTGGTAGTCATCATCCCATTTAAAGGAGACATCCTTCTTGAGCAGATGATGAAATGGTTGACATCGATCAGATAATTGTGAAATGAAACGGTGAATAGACTACAACTTACCTTGCAGGCTACGGAGTTGTCTAAGGTTAGTGGGTGGAGGCATTTCGAGAATGGCCTTGACTTTAGCAAGGTCAACTTCTATACCACGTAGGGAAATGATAAATCCTAGGAGCTTTCCTAGAGAACCATGTGAAGACACACTTCTTAGGCTGAAGGTGATGCAATATTTAATGAGATGGTCAAAATGGTTTTTAGGATGGTAAGGTGCTCGAGTGGCATTTAGATTTGGCCAAGAGATCATCCACGTAATCTTCCAATATGCGATGCATGATGTCATGGAAGATATAAGTCATAGCCCACTGATATGTGGCACCAACGTTTTTAAGGCCAAAGGCATGACTCGATAGCAGAAGGTCCCCCAAGGGGTGATGAATGAGGTTTTGTGTTGATCCTCTGGGGCAAGAAAGATTTGGTTATAACCCGAGAAGCCATCCATGAGTGATAGCATCTCATGGCCAGCGGTAAGGTCAACCAACTGGTCAATACCGGGTAAGGGAAAGTCATCTTTCGACATGCTAGGTTGAGGTCACGAAGTCCGTGCAAATACGAGTCCCCCTATCACCTTAGTGATAGGGACAATGTTAGAAATCCAACGAGGATAATCAATGGGTAAGATGAAGGAAATGAAAAGAAGGCACTAAAGTTCTTCTTTGACAAGAAGGGCAATGCGAGGGTGCATTTTCCTCATAGCTTTTGTTTGATGGGTTTGGCATCGGGAATGGTTATGATATTGTGGACCACTATGGTGGGGTCAATACCGGCATGTCTACATAAGACCAAGTGAAAGTGTGGTTATGATCTCTTGAGAAAAGAAGTGATGGCTTCCTGTTCAACAACATCTAAAGATTGACCATCTTTAGGATGTGTGGGTCATCCTGAGTATGAATGTTGATCTCGATAGTCGATTCATTCAACATGGTTTGTGTCTCAAAAGGTAATGACCGATGAATATATGAGTCTTCTGCACCAAGGTAGGTGAGTATAGATTCATCATCCTGACATTGAATGATGTTAATTGAAGGTGTATCATCATCGATCATTTCAGGATACAGAAGGGAAGAGTGGAAGGGGCCTCACCCTCACATTGATAAGTCAAAGGCCCCAAGGAAATGGTGTTTATGAAAAAAAAGTTAGGAGGGATAGATTCAGATCCATCGACTCCATGGTGAGGTGGTGATGAAGGTGGAGCGGGTGAAGAAGGTGGAGAAGGGCTAGTGTCCTTGATGAGTTCAATGCGGGCCTATTTGGTAGGTGGTTCAGAAAGCCGATACCACTACGGTTGTTATGTTTGTGGGTGGTACATGGAATAATGGTATGGTGGCCTTGCTCATAAAATCCAAAACTAAAACCCTTCCACACACATCGATGTAGGAAGGTGTGGGAAAACGATGATTGGTAAGTGATTGGAAGTCAACGGAAAATGGGTGGGTTTGTGATGGTGGTTCGGGTGTGTAAGTGGTAGTATCAAGTCCCCCATAGGTGAGACTAGTACGAAGGTGAGGAGGACCATACAGGAGATGTTCTCCTATATGGTGATCATAACGTGGGTGTTGGTGAAGACTTCCATACTCTTGTGGAGTAAGGAATGTGTTGACACTATATAGGCGGTACTCCCCCAGAGTGAGATGTTGAAAAACACCTTCCAAGGGATCGGTGGTTGGTATGTAGGTAGCTGGATGGATGATGTGTCGAGGTCGATGGAGGTAGAGTTAATGGATTGGGAAGGCTAATGGGTCAGCCATGGAGGTTGTGGCAGCAATGGTAGGAATGGAGGAGGTATGTGTGGTCAAGGTAGCAAATGGGTCAGACTATATTGGTAAGGGGAGGTGTAGGTGAAGAAGTAACGGTTGCGGAGGTAGACGGCTTAATAGGTATGAGCACATCATTGGGTCGGTAAAGCATGTTGCATGTTTTAAAAGGTGATGGGTCAGCTAGGAATGGTATAGGTGTGTCCTTCATGTTCAAACTTTACACAACGATGCAAAGTGGAAGGAACACAACCCATGACACGAATCCAGGGTCTTCCAAGCAACAAGTTATATTGGAATTCCCCCTCCAAGATGTAAAATAATTCTAGAATAGTGTGGGGGCCCACGTGAATGTGGAGGATGATGGTGCCTAGTGTAGAGGTGATAGCATCATTGAATGAATGCAACATGACAAGATGTTTATGCATGCAATTGTTAGGTATGTACATTTGAGTGAATGCATGGGATGAAATGATGTTAATGCTAGCACCCCCATCAATCATCACACGTGTACCCGTATGTCATCGATGTGGATAGAGATGAAGAGGGCTGGGTCCGGGTCATCATTTTGGTGTGGCGCGATCTCTTCCTCTAAAAGCTAAGGGAGGCTACTTGGTGAGTAGGGGGGGGTGAAGATGAAGGTGGTAATTTAGTAAGAGAGGCTACATGATGGGGTGTGATAATGGAGGCTACGGGTGTAGGGTCATTGGGTAAAACCTCAATAGATTGAAGAACCTCCATGAGATCTTGACGATGGGATTCCGAGGTTTGAATGAGGTCATATAAGGACATTTTGAGGGGAGACTGGTGTAATTGTTTGAGCATGGTGCGATGTGTGACTCCATTAGAAATGGGATATGTGGGGCCACGAATAGTGATTTTAGGTATGGGTGCAGATGGTATGTTGGGTATAGGATTGGTTGGTGGGTCAGTCACCTTTTCTTTACCTTTATCCTTCTAAGCACGTGGTAGTGACATGTATCATGTTGATCTGAGGGGAGTTGGAAAATGGAGAAGGTGTAGGGTGAGTGGTATAATGACACGACGGGCAAAAACCTACCGAGGAGAAAAACCCTATGAGGTGAGCTGGGCACAAATGAAATTTGGGTGGTGGCATGGCAAGTTCTCTGATGTGAACCATGTTAATTTAAAATCTTGGTGGTGGTTCTAGGAGTTGTGGGGGTGGAGGTTGTGGTTGTTGAGTGGGCAGTGTGGGAATGGGTGTCGGTGAAGTAGGGTCCTCATCGAGAAGGTCATCATCATCAAAGTTGGCTTCTGGAGGACACAACTGGATAAGGATGGTTTTTAAGGCCTTACAGTTCTCCACATCATGCCCTGGCACACGATGGTAGCTGAAATTTTAGTACATCAAACCCTTTTGGCTTGGGTTTGAGAGGATCATAAGGTCTAAGTGGCGGTAATGTGATGACAGAAGTATCAAGGAGGTTGGTTAAAATTTTGGCATAGACCCTTAGTGGATCTTACAATGGGAAGTGAACGTGGGTTTGGGTGTAAGTGTAGTTGATTGTGGAGGAATAGTCCTCGAAGAGGAGGGGAGTAGGTCAAGTCGTGATTTTGGGTGTTGGCGTGGTCTTGGGTTGGTCGTGTTTGTTTGGGTAGGGGTATAGTGGATGAACTGGCAGGAGGGTGTGTGGTTGTTTTGATTACCTTGTTGTGGGGTAGTGGAGTTTTATTTTTGGGTTGCACCTTCTTGGGTAAAGGTGATATGGGTGTATGAGGTCTAGAAGGAAAGGCAGATGGGGGAAGAGGATGAGTTACCCACGGGGATAATGGGGTGCTATGAAGGTAGAGGATGCGGGTCATGCAGGAGGTGTAGGGATAGAGATTGAAGTGTAGTGGGTAGTGAAGGGTTTGTTGAAGGTATTGGAGGTATGGGTGGTAAAGATGTTGTGGGTGTGGGTGTAAGTCATGTTGGGTGTCTTGGGTAGGTTAGAGGTTTGTGAGGAAGGAATGGGTTGTTGTGTTTTTGGTTTATTGATGGGTGGAGGTTTCTTGACCATGTTGGGAAGCTGAGGTCCTAAGACAGGTGGGACAGGTGAAGGTGTGATTGGCGCAGCAGGGTATGAGTTCTATGGGTTTGGTGCTTCTGTTTGGGTGTCGGAGTAGGTGTGGTGTTGACTTTGGAGGATGTAGCTAAATCCAATTTGATAGGTGGATGAGTAAGGTTGGTGGTTGGGGTGACCCCTAAGGTGGTAATAGGTTTAGTTGAGGAAAATGTTGTAGGTGTGGGTTTGGGTTTAGATGTAGTTTGGGTTATGGGCAAGGGTGTATGTTGAGTTATGATAGGTGTCATGGAAGGAGTTGTGATAGAAGTGGTTGTGTTTGGTTTGCTTGGTTGAAATACTTTTGGGTAGATAGTGGAAGTATCAGTAAGTGACATCTGCATCTGCATTGAGACCAGAAGTAGAAGATGCCCCCATAATAAGGCTCTATCCACATAATCTAAGTGATCGGCCAAACGTGAGAATGACACGTCTATAGGTGGAGTTTGATGAGGACCTAATGGCAATTCCCGTAAAATGTGTCTTAGAGATGGGAAATTTGCTAGCTTCAGCTTCTGTGGGTAAGAGAGCGGAAAGTAGGTCTTCAGAGGATCTTTGGGTAGCTGATGGAGAATGCTCACCAAGAGGTAAAGGTATATCAACTGGGTCTATGATGGGCGGAGAAGGTGATGGGTGATCCTCTGTAGGTGGAGGAATGGATAGGTGCTCCTCATGGGGGTGGGGGAGGTAATGGGTGCTCCTTTGTGGGTGGAGGAGGTACTGTGGGTATTGGTTCTCTAAGTGGAGAAGCCAAAGGTGAAATGGTCTCGATGTTAGCGGAAGACTCCTCCGTAGGTGATGAAGGAGATGAAAGGTGTTCCTCTGTGGGTGGAGGAGTAGGTGCGGTGGGTTCCAACGCGAAGGAGGATTTCGGGATAGGATTTCCTCTATGGAAGGAATGTGAGGTAATTGGGAGGTGACATGTACATCATTAAAAATAGCGTGGACCTCGCGGGTATGGGTATCATGAGTTGAGGTCTCACCGGTTTGATCAGATGAAGGGGCATGGTTGGGAAATGGTTTCTTGAAGATGTGTAGGTTTTGGTTGGCAAGTGCGTTAGGATTATCCACGGTTAACTCACCTTTCTTGAGCATTTCTTGGAAAATATTCTTGAAAGTGATGTAATTGCCATCACTATGACCCTTTACTCGATGATAGTTACAGAATTCATGTTCTTTATACCATGTGGGCATGGGGCGGCAGGTCAAAACCAGTGTGTGGTTTTATAGGTGGAAGGGTAATGGCTCTAGCTTTGATGAGATTTTCTAAGACAGAAGAGTAAGGTTCCCAATTGGGGTGTATTTCGATGTTCTCATCTAAATTTAGAAGTATGGACGGGTGAGAGATTAGATGAGGGGGTAGCTGATTTGACGGATGAGATGGGCCAGCCTTGAGTACCACTGCGTTAGCGGTGCCCTTAGCTTTTGAATAATTATTTTGTGGTTTGGAAGAAGAAGAGGTTTCATTCGTCTTGAATTCAAATTCTTATTGCGTAATTGGATTTTCTTCTCTTCGATGGCCCGAATCTATAACTTTCATGCCATAGTGAATGCTTCATCGAATGTTCGAAAAGTTTGGACCTATAAGGTCGTGAGATATGTCTAGCACAAGCTCATGAAGAGTTTGATGAGTTCTTGTTTGGGGTAGTTGAAGGTGAGTTGATTGATCAAGCTACGCCAAGGGTGAAAAAAATATATGATAGATTCATCCTCATACTTGATGCGTAGAGTATAGGTCGAGTCATGGTAACCTTCTTGATATATTGATAGAGAAATGATCCAAGAAGGCTTGGGCTACCTGATTGAATGAGAATATAGAGTTTCTAGGTAACCCACTATACCAATCTAATACAGTCTAGTTAGAGACATGGGAAAGGTTCTAATAGCAAAGCGTCATCATGAGCGATCAGATAACACCCATGTTTGAATGACCACAAATGTTGTTGTGGGTCTTCCTTGCTATTGAAACAGTTGAATTTAGGCATCTCCCAATGCATGGGATATGGATGAATAGGAATGGATGGGTGGATGGGCTCGTTGCAAATATTGTCATAGGTGAGAGTGTTGCGGGAGCCAGAAACCGATGCCTCCAATGTCTGCATCTTGTCCATCATTAATTTGATTAGGTCATTGGTAGGTTGCGATGATTGGGTGCCTCCTATAGCGTGAGAGGATTGGTTTTGGGCATATAACGGGGATGGCACTCCAGTATATGGTGCTGCCATGTAGGTTGATTGAGAAGAAGGTAGTGAAATAGGGGTACATACCCAGAGTGAATAATAGATGAAACGAGAGGTTACTGATAATATGTATATAGAGGTGGAAGGGTCATGGTGACCCTAGTGGTAATGGGGGCTAATGATTGTGGAATGAAAAGTACCACGTTCTGAAAAGGGGTAGGGGTCACTAACACTGGAGGTGATAGTGTAGCTACGGGTATGTGCGAGACATTAGGGGTGGATGAGGTCACATTTTGGGTAGTTGTCAAATGTATGGTGGATGTGGTGGGTGCCACGGAGGTGGCGACGGCGATCATAAGCGGTATAGGACGTAGCTGCGAAATGACCTGGGGTAAAGTAGATGCGGGTAGCACAGAGCCGATGATGGGTCGATGCGTAGGAGTGGCAGCGAGATTCGGGGGATAGATACGGGCATGTTGTATATCAACTGACCTGAGGCATCTCGAGTGGACGAGTGGGAAAGGTAAAATTGCAAAGCTACGGGGTTTTGGTCAAGGAGTCGTGTGAACTCCTCATCTCTTGTAGCAATAGTGATAGGTTGGATGGGATCCATGGCTGGTGATAAAATGTAAGGTGTTGAAGGACTAGGTGGGAGTGGTTGACAACTGGCGTGAAATACGAGTGTGCTTGCTTGTCTTTGGGTCAGCACCATATGAACCCGTCTCGATCGTAGGGTTGTTTCTCTGTAAATAACATAGAAAAACAACAGGAACAGGTGAATCTAGTGGTAAAAAGTGTATGAGGTACCAAATGTTGGTGGGAAAGTGAAATAGGCTAACCGATGCCAGTTAAGGAAAACTGACGCCGGTCAGGGGTAACTACTTCCGGTCACTGTAGAAAATGGACAGTGAGTGAAAAACCAGGTATAAAGTCAAATCTGACAAATATGCCAAATTTGATGAGTTTTACAACGTCAATGGGGATGATGGCAGTGACAGGGACTATGAGAAGTGGAAGAAGATGAATGAAAATGTCCTTTTGGGTAGGTTAACAAAAGGACCTAGAATCAACGCCGATTAGGTATAACCGAAGCAACGGTCAAAGGGTAACTAACAATGGTCATTGGATCGACACCGGTCACTATGAAATAGTGATGAAAGAATAGTGGTTGTGAATTAAAATTTGATGTGGAATCAGACCCATAATTCGAGAATGATGAGAATATAGTCCAGGCACACTTAGGTGAAGCCAGAATACACCAACTGTGATGAGGAGTGTGTAAGGATGAATAAGAAAAATGAAGAACGTGATCTCTCACCTCAAAATGCAAGCCAAGTAGAAACACTAAGAAAAATGTGATCCTAGGAGTGCCTTTTCTATTATGTTTGTTTAGCTTATGCTATTTAAGGACTGACACATGAACTGTGAAATAGAGTTTTTGGTGAGGATGGCTTCCTACGAAGAAGGAGATCTAAAAGGTGAGGTTTCAGGTATGTTATGGTGGGGGCGGGCTTCGCTCTAAAGTATGACTCGACAGAGTAGCGAGTTAGGTGCCCACTGTGTTGTGATCATGTGATCACCTACAACTTCTTCCAGTAAGATGTTGTTTAAGAATGTGTGCATTTTCAATTTTTGTGAGGTTTGGTAAGACTTAGAGAGAGAGAAAGAGAAAGAAAGTGCTTTCTACGGTTCGTTTGTCAACCATCAGCTGGTCATGACTTCCAACGTATAGGTTACTCTGCAATTAAAATGTGAGCTAATGCGATAAATCGAATGCAATGCACTTATTTTTAAGCCTAACTCAAAGTGTGAATTTGGATGACACAAAATATGAAGAGGAAGAGGATGCTCTTTCACTAAAATGTAGAAAACACGAAGAAATGGTTTTTTTAATTACACCAAAAGAAAGGTTTCCTTTAGAGCAAATAGAAAGAAAAGGTGGGTTACCAAGGAATAAAATTAATGTGTATGCTTTTCAGAAGGGAAATAAACACACAAATTTTCCTAGGAATGAATAAAATGCAAGGAACCTCGGATGGGTCCCACCGGGCGTGCCAAAATGTTTCACCTGATTCTTAGACATTTCTTTGAAGTATTGACAAAACAGATAGGGTAACGGGCATAGGAGGAATACCTGTTCAAATGTTGGTTGATGGGTTGTTGTGCACGTATGACTTCTGAATCCATAGCTGATTGTGAGAGCTTCCTTTTGGCTAGGAGGAACTACCTGTAATGGAAAGCAAGACCACCAGAAAGAGTTAAACAATATGTGCAGTGAACTGCCTAGTGTGTGCTAGATCCGGGAAGTGTGATACTTCCTAGATGGATGTTAGTCCACTGTTTTAAAAAATTTAATGTGGGAAATGAAATAAATCCTATTGTACTTCAAAATGATTTAGGTATCTCACTTAAACACAATAAGAAAGATCTGATCTAACAAGCTAGGTTAGAATAGGATCCGAGGATCAAATAACCGGAAGCTTCTTGTAAGCATGCAGGAATGTGGTTATAGATAATGTAGGCATTGATTTTAGGGTTTGGGTAAGTCTTAGTTATGGAAACTTACTAAGAATAGGTCTTAGGGTGAGTTGGCCTAATGAGGTGTCTAGGTGAGGTGTATGTGTGGATATTATTTAAATTAAGATATTTAAATAATAAATATGGTGAGGATAATGAATTAATTTAATTAGATTAATTAAATTAATATTAGTGAGTTGAAGAGGTCCATGGCTAGGTGAATGTGATGAAGGGTGCTTATTTGTCGAGGGACCAAAGGGGAGTGTGACCTAATTTTAGTGTCTACAAAAAGAGCTAAAGAAAATAAGAGCCCATTTTGACGAAGAGAAAGCTAAGGAAAAAAATGAGGGAGTGGGCAAGGACAAATTGAATTTGTTCATGGAGGTGTGTCGATAAGAAAAATATGGATATAGATAAAGATAGGTTGAAGGAGTAGGAGGGTGAAGTGAAATTTGGAAAAAAAGATGTAGCCTTTAATACGGTTGTAAATCAAAATTGAGTTAAAAACCTCACGATCTTGTTGAAAGGAATCATGATTGGATAAAATAGTGGAAGGGGATGAAGGAAACTAGTGGACATGGTGGAAAAATATGTGGGAAGAAAGATAAGGCTTCTACACAGAACCTTAATGGAATGTCGTAGGACTTAAGAACTAGCTCAAAACTCTCAAGGAAGATTGGGAGGAAACAATCTTCCTGAATGATCTTGCAAGAAAATGAGTCCCTTGTTTTTGTACATTGACAAATATTTTGTTGAGTTTTGGTTATTAAGGCCTCTAAGGGGTTGATTTGTATCTCCATCTATTTGGAATTATATCCTAATGTTTTGTTTTTCTTACTTTTTTGTTTGGAGTGTATGAGGGAGTGACACCCTTTCAAAACTCTCCTTTTTACTTTTAATTAATTTTTATATTTTTGAACTTAAATTTAATACTTTATTTAAAAATATTTCACCTTTTATTTTACCATTAAATTTAATTAAAAACAAATCACAACATGACATTTGATACATAATCATTAAGTTAATTTATTTTGTAATAAATTATTTCAAAATCTCTTTCAATCATACTTAATATTATAAAAATTATAATTAAAAATATTCTTTCCCAATTAATTGAACCTTAGATGAATTTAAACAATAATAATTTTTAGTTCCTTTCAAGGCAGACAATATACCTTTGAGTTCATCCAATTAGTAATTTCTCGTGAGCCAATAATATACAAGAATTTTTCTGCTATGTCAAGATTTCTAATGTATAAACTTTGAATTGACATAATTACATGAATATATTTTTTGATAAATTACATTTTTTGTTATTTTGATTGGTGAGAAAGGATGATTTGACTAATTTTTACCCTTATTGAGGTACAAGATTTTCTTTATTTCTTGAACCAAAAATTAGAAATGGCCAAGTGGCCTAACATTTATTAATGCATGTCAATCCATCAATTCTTATAGCCTTCAAAAATTTCCAAACATATATGACATGACAATATTCATTGCAAGTGGACAAGTGTTGGTGATATTGACAATTTATTAAACATCTCATACTTTACACCTTCCAAATCACCCCTTCTATAAATTTTCTTATATATGCCTCTGCCCACTTAAACATTTCGATGTGGGAGGGGAAGTTGTTGCTTCCGTTATCGAGAGAAGCGAGTTGAATGAGCGATGTTGTATTGGTTGAATGAACCGAACACATCCTCCACCAATATCGTCCTCCTTACATGTCAATTTCGGTTATTTTTCTTTGTTCAAGTGATCATTTCCACCACCGATCTCATTTTCATGTGTCTCAGTAGTTTCATTCTTTATGTGTTTCGATAGTCCCATATGCAATAGACTAGCAATTGCACCAAAGGGGTGCAATGGAACATCGATAGTCGAATAAGAAGTAAATGTGTCATTTACATAAGAGGATATGATAGTGAAGTGAGAGATGGAAATACACCATGTAGTGTAATTGAGTGAATATATAGAAGGAATCACATTGGAGTAGTATTTTGAAAAGGAGCAAACAACAACTATTCAATCCGAATAGAGATGCAAGTATTGAATCAAAATATGGTTAGTTTAGTCTCTTGCTTTTGTATGGTCATGTTCTTGGTTATGATTTGTAGTGAGAATGTTGGCCAAACGATATTGGGGAGTAGTTGAATTTGGAGATATCATTGCATAGAACACTGACTCAAGGGGCTCGACATCCAAAACTCCAAGGACAATGTTGACTATTTTGTTGATTTTTATCTCTTAAAGAAGAAGGTAAGCTAGATGACGAGGATGAGTTGGAGGGCATGAAAAGTAAGGTAAAAAACATGAGAGACTCAAACATGATGAAGCTTCCTATCTGTAGGTGTTGGTGAAGGAGACTCATCAAATCCTTTGAGGTCATTGAGAATATGGACAACGCAATCAATGGCTCAAGGCTTGCCCCCTTAGACAGGGGTCATTTTGGTCCCTCAATGGCCTATGTAGAGTTTAGTTTTGGAATTAGATAAGACTTTTGAAACTATGGAAGCTTGTGCATTGTGCAAAGGCCTATGCTTATCGGTGGGAATGTTGGCAAGGCCATTAACAACATCTCATGGATTTGTTTGAGGTCCTGCAACTACCTTATGAGATAGTGTCTCTCTTTCATGTTGTTATATTAGGGACTAACTTGTTTGAAAATGAACATGATTCCATCCAAGCCTTTTTGACATGCACCGACATCCCTACAACTATGCTAAAATGGGAGTTCATAACAAGGAAAAATAAACTATCAAGGCTTAATGGAAGGTGGATTTTGTGGATGTTGTTGCCAGCACCAGTGGTGGCAAAACCCCTGGTGCAATTTTTTTTTCCACACAAAACACAAGGTTATGGAGGTACGACTAAAGGCAATACCATCCAAAGAATAATAAAAACATGATTTTCTTAATGGAAAATAATACCAAAGCAATATTTTTTATTTCTTCAAAGCTTTTAGGGGTGCATGTCAACATCAACAATAGTACAATATAATTAGGTCCATTCATTGCAATATTTTGGGAATGAAAGATGATGTTTGAACTTATATAACATGACATTAGAGTTATTTTAGAAAGTTATCAATGAAGTGGGTAATATGATATCCACTATGGGTTAAATTTGACAATTGTCTACACATTTTTCATGATTCTAGCCGTAAAATACTTGCAAATACTTGAAATAATTATTTTATACGACATGTAAACTTTAAATATGATCATCATTTTTATATAGATTTATATATATAATATATTACAATACACACATGTATATAAATAAATATATAATAATATTATATTTCTTTATTAATGATATATAAATAACATTATTTTGTATTTTAAAAAGACAATATAGCAATATTTCGTTTACTACAAATAAATCTATTTTATTATAAATTATAAAATATAACTTTATTACGAATAAATGTTATTACAAATGTTACAATTAAAAAATAATATAATATTAAGAATGACTTATACTACTTTATTTTTTGTTTTAGGTAGGTGGAGGTGTCGCTCGGTCAAAATTGACAACCGACCCATCGGGCATTGTTAACTAGGTCTTACAAGACTCGGGAGTAGGCCTAGAATTTCAAATTATCTCCGCTTTGTCAAATCAAATTTTGTTGATAGTTTAGTTCTTCTATGTACTGTAAATATTAATTTTTTCTATATTTATTTTTATAGCGTCTTCTTATAAATTTGTATATTTTCATATATTTATATAAGATTATTTTAAAAATTGATGGTTTTTAAATTTTCAGCATGTCATTCTTTATGGTAACCAATTTTTGTGCCAACAATATATGGCAAAAATCACAAAAAAACATATTCAATAAAATCCACAAAATATATTTTAGATTTAAAACAATAAAATATTCCACATTTTTTTAAAAATTGTATCACAAGTGGCAAACCCAAGTATCACTGTGTATATATATAACAAAAAAAAAAAAGTTGAGCGGGAAAATAAACCCATGTCAAAAAAAAACCCACCACTTAGGTTAAGCACTTTTCAAAACCCAAAGCAGAGCATGGAGAGGACACATCCCACGTGGCCTTGCGGATGTGTCATTTTCTTTACATGATAATACAAGCACTTTATTCATGTTTTGTTTTCACCAAGACACTTTATTCTTGTTTGGTTGTTACCAAGAGACAAAAACTTTTACTTTGTGAGCACATGTCAAAACCTACGGTTTGATTGCAATTGTGCTTTGTCGCATGTACCCAATAAGAAATTAGAACCACGATTTATTGCCATGGTGTCATAAGTTAGTCACTTTGTTGTAAGAGGGAACACCTATCGACGTAATAAAATACAT
Organism: Taxus wallichiana var. yunnanensis; assembly: GCA_018340775.1. Lineage (NCBI taxonomy): Eukaryota > Viridiplantae > Streptophyta > Pinopsida > Cupressales > Taxaceae > Taxus > Taxus wallichiana. The sequence goes on from CM031238.1 coordinate 716,085,396, forward strand.
GTATATTGCGGTACACACACACACATTGGTACAAAGAGTAACTTTGTCTTTATATTTTTTATGAAAAGGATCTTATATTATATTAAATGCAATAAGATACAAGATAGTTTTTCAACAAAAATCGGGTAGTATGAGAGCATGCCCCAAAACCACAAACAAACTAGGAGAACAACGAAGACACTAGGCAAAACCTAGGAATACATCAAAACATAATCAAGTTGCATCGTAAAGAGCCCAAAAGGGGAGGATCTTGATCATCGGGCCAACCAAGACCGGGATGTTCTTTCTAGCGTCACGATTGTCCCAACTTGATCCAATGGGGCCTCCTCTTCATTGTCAACCACCACCCTCATGGGAGAGATGGCAAGAGGAATCCGGGAACTTGTTCAAAGGCGGCGGGCGGAGGTGGCGCTTTTCGCCATTGTGGATGTGTAGCTCGGGAGCCATCGACGAGCCCCATCCGAGCTGGCGAGTAGGGGGATCCTCGGCCTTACTAACGAACTAGAGGGAAGTACTCCTTCACTAATGGGTGGTCTTTATATTTATTTTGAGTTCAATGTTCCATCAAATAATTACAAGGTCGCTCCATCAAATAAATTTTTGAATATTCTCCTATACTAATTAATCTTTAACCATAAAAATATCTCGAGTCTTATTCTAACTTCTTTCTTGGTGTATACCTAGAAAATGTTGTTTTTTTATTAGTTGAATGTTTCTTGTTTATTTTAAAATTGCAGTTTTTACATTTACCTATATATAGTTTTAATGTTTTTTTGGCAATTACGATTAATAATAACTTTCATAATATGTTATTAGTTATGATTTTGAAACCATTAAATAATTAAAAAAATATTTTAATTGTATTGAGACATATTTTATAATGATAGTTGGTGAGATGGTTCACTACTAGTACAAATGTGTACATGTTCACAATTAATTTCAATTTCAAATTTGATATTCAGTCATTAAATTTTTTGATTGTTTTTGGAAAAGCCAATTGTAATATCCTCCAAAGTAAGGTAAGATTAACCTTATTATTTTTCATAATAATTTTTCAAATTTTAAAGTAAATTATAAGATCCCACATATCTAGTTTGACATCATAATAATAATACATCTCTTATGTATTATGATATACATTACATATTAGCATTTGTGAAACAAGATAATTTTATTACAAGGCTAGTTAATTACTATTGTACCAATGTATTATCATGCTTTAACTAATTTTAATCGATTACTATTTATTATTGTTTGTTTGATGCCTAAGTTGTGATGGTCTTTATCTTAGCCTTTTTTTCTTGTTCATTTGTTTTCAAATTACTTTGCACACTTTTTTCATTCAATGGCGTTATCTCGAAAATTTAACCTTGTAGAACAAGATACTTTTGTCATGTAGTTGTCCTTCATCTAGCTCTTAAGATTTAGGGTAACAATGACCACGAATTCAACCAATTGGTCTTTTGTATCACCCCTTTCTTTATTTCTCTCAATTACCAACTCACTATGCTAGATGAAAAACTTCGATAAAAGAATACTATTAAATCCGAGAAATACTACCACGAAACCAAGCGACCCAACCCTTGTTCCTCTTCCTTATGTCTAGCCTCATTCTTCTCAAATAATCTATGGATGATGTTTTCGGGACAAGGTCAACCCTCTATAATTGGTAGATTCCATAGAGTTATGGTTAGGAAATTTAATGTTCACATGATTGTGGGTGATTTACCATTTGGGAACTTAGCTCTTACTAGTTTGTTAGTGTGGTTACAAATTTATTTGTAACGTATGATTATATATTGTTTGGTATGTTATTGTTGTGAATAACAATAACAATACGCAGTAGTATTATTTGGTTAATAGGTTGAGAGATTATAGGATCGAAGCATCCCTAATAATAGGATATATGTCTCCTATATATATTTTTAAAGGTTGCACATGTGAGATGTATATACAAAGAAAAAATATAATTATTTTGTGTGTTTTCCTGTGCAATTTTGATCCAAAACTTAGCGTTATTAAACCCCTTGGCGATCCTCCTTCTCTATAGTTAAACCTCAACATAGATCAATGGCATTGTTGTTGGATAACAAAATTTGGTAAAACTGTTGTTGGATAACGAAATTTGGTAAAACTACTCCTCTAAACAGGCCATCGACATCTTCACCGACTCTGCGCACATGGATCAGGCTAGTGAAATTGCTACCATGAGACTAACAAATTTTTCCATGAGTCATTGAGGGTGTACATGTGGACTTCTTACGGGATGTTGTAAAAGAGCATGTCACTTGTGGTCTTTGTGTCCCATTTGATTATCGATATCTCTGTAGTAGTGGCAGAATTTCCTCCCAATAGCCCAAAAATCACGTCCTTGTGTGATTGTCCTCGTAAGTGAGAAGCGATTGTCAAACTTACAAAGGATTCTACGCATATCTGTGGTCATTTGTTCGAAGGTTTCTCTCTTCTTCTTCTTGATTTCCATAGACATTTTACAATGGCTTTGCAATTTAATGCAAGAAAAAATTACAAGAAGAATTATGAGATCTCATGTACTAGGTGCATATTTAGGGTTATACATATTATTTTCGCATAAAAGAATAAAAACTATACGATAGTGTTTCGAAAGTTCATGTTGGATTATTTTCTTTCTTTCACGATGTGATCATTTTTTATTTGTTATATTCCAAACAATCCTAATTAGATGCATGAAAGATAACTAGCACCATAGAATCATGGACATATACTTCAAAGAAAAACAAGTCTCTCAAGATGAAAGTTGATGAGTCTTGTCTCACCAAAAGTATTTATCGACAAGGTTGGTTGTAGATAATTCCTTCTACACAAATTATGTTCAATATCATGTCCACTAACCTTTTTTCACCAATACTCTCTTCAACGTTCTTTGCTCAATATCCTTTCCACTAATCTTCTTTACACGAATACCCTCTTCAGTATTCTTTGTAATAACACATTCAACTTTTGGCAAATAAATTCTTTTACATCAATCAACAACTATCAACTTCTATTAATCCAACAAATACCTTGTATTCTCTGACACAAATCTGACCGCTTCATGGCTCTTGTTTAAATATATTTTACATTTTAACTTAAATTAAAAAGTTAAAAATAACTATTATAATAACAAGTTAATTGATCTTTAAAAACTATATTTATTAACAATGGAAGCTTCCATACACATTGATTTCAAATTAATAGGGTTTATTTTAATTTTTAAACATATATGAAACAAAAAACTTATGGCACTAAAATTAAAGATTTTGAAAAAAATTATGATAAGTTTTATCATAATTTCATATGGTATTTTATATTTTTATATTTTTAGTCTCATTCTTTAATAAGATATGTTTATAAGAGTATTAAAATTTAAATATTTTAACTTTTTTCAATGATAATAAATAATTATCACAATGTCTTACATAAAAAGGTACTTTGGAATAACTATTTACATATTTTAAAATAAATTATTTTTTATAGTAAATTAATTCACATTTTATCTAATTAATGTCATAATTATTACTTAACATTTTCAATACAACACTCAAATATGATAAAACTATGTATTAAATCTTTCTTCTAATTAAATATAAAATAAAAATTAATATTTAAAATATATAAAAAAAATAAAAACTAATTATTATAATATAAATTAATTAATCTTTACAAAATTATATTAATTGAAGGTGGTAGTTTCATTCCAAATTAAGAGATAGATTTTATAACAGCTATAATCTGTTAGTTTATATTTTGATAGTAGTGGAGTTACTCATTACGTGTAAATTGGTGGAGATTATTTCTGTTTACCAATCATAAAATTTAGAATAATTAACATTTTTGGTATTGATTTTATGATTAGGAGAGAGTGTGGATTTCATCAAATTTATATGTGTCGGCATAATTCTAAGTCCTGTTTATTATGTTAATTTACGTTTTGAAAGGTGGTAGAGTTTACTCATATAAATTGGTGGAGCCTATTCCTCTCTCCCGATCATAAAATTTAGATTATTTATCATTTTTATATTGATTTTATGATTAAGAGAGAGTGTGGATCCCACCAAATTTATATGTACCACGTTACCGTTGATTCCGAGTACCAATCATTATATTAATTATAAAAATAAAATTTGTTTTACTAAAACACATTCTTCCCTTCTTTGCTTGGAGGGTCAGTTGCAGTAAGCTTTAGGTAAATTTCTTCCTCTGGTTACTGGTGTGAAGAGTTTCTCCACAGCTCAAAATCATGTGGGTTTTGATAAGTTTTGCATAGTATTGGATCCTTGAGTGTCACCATCTCAAAGTCAAAATTTAAACTGTCTAGTGAGAAAATTCAATTGTGCGAACTTCGCCAATAAAGTAATTAGGCTGTAGATAAGAGTGACAGTGCTTTCAAAAATGAGAACTTCGCCTTCAGAACTAACATTTTGTGTGATATTTTGCAGCAAAATAAAGGCATGATGGAGAACAATAAGATGGCTAACAGACCAGCCAAAACAAAAGGTACCCGGACTCTCCTAATTGCTCTCTTGCTCTTATGGTTCTTCTAATTTCTTAAACAAATTGCAGGTGCAGCTGCAGGAGCTCCTAACCAGAATGTTTCACAAGTATATGGTAGGAGGGTTCTGGGTGATATTGGCAATATTGTTGGAGATTTCAATGGCAGATGTAATATAACCAAGCAAGGATTCAATGGGTATGTTTTATGTATCAGACATGAGACTAAATCTTACCAAATTAGTAGTCATCATATTGTTTCATGGATCAACTGTGTTGATAGAATAAGAATTACATGAATATGATTATTTATAATGTATTTAGTCCAAATCTGTCTGTAGTATTGAGTCCCTCTGTTTTACAGGAAACCGCCACCTATTCCTAATGTCACCCACCCCATAACAAGGTTTGTTGATCTATACTTCACAAGCGTTTTGGTGAATAAGAGGCCTCCCACATAGGGAACTTCTGATTATTTTCTGGAATTTTCAGGAGTTTTGGAGCTCAATTGCTTCTCAATCCACAACTTGCTGTGAACAAGGGAATCTATGTCGCTGATAGGGTTATCTACACTAACACCATAAGTCAACATACTGTATGACATACTCTGCATTTCATTTTTCTCATGCCCTTTTCATTTTTTTCAGCAATGTCAAGCAGAGATTGTGAACAGAGAAAGAAATACCATAAAGATCCAGAATCTTCCTCCAACTAATGTAAGCGCCGAGGAAGATGCACAAGACTTGGTTCTTGTTGAACCAACACACAAGGCAATGGTGGCTTATAACAACAATGTACAAGCTGCACTAAGAAAAGTGAAGGTTCCGATTCCAACTGCAACTATCACAGCTCAAAGTAAAGTGAGTACATTTTGTCCTTCCATGCATAATTGGCTTTCCTTTGTATTTTCAATATGTGCTCACATTTTTCCCTGCTGAACTTTGTATTCCTTAACTTTTCTTGTGTTTAGACACAAGAATTTTCCAATAATTGCTAAGATTGTGGATCTTCTAATCAGTAGAATCTTGTACAGGCTTCATATGGTGAATTTGATGCTAAAGTATCCAGGACAAATGACCTCATGCCAAACATTGATGAAGAAGATTTTGATAATCAGTTGGCGGTGGCTGAATATGTGGAAGATATCTACAAGTCTTATAGGAAAAATGAGGTATATTTTTTGTGATCTTTTCTTCTTTCTTATATTTCAAACCAAGATGTGGATGTCTATATGCTTAACTATAAATACTTTTTGAGCTACCTGCTTTCAGAAAATGAGCCGTGTGCAAAATTACATGACATCTCAATTAGAGATTAATGAAAAGATGAGAGCAATACTGGTGGACTGGCTGATTGAGGTAAGGGCTTCTCTCTAGTATCTTCCTTTATAGGTTATTGAAAATAATTGCAGTGATTAGAAATGATGAAGGTTCTAATTGTCAGCAATGGAACTTGTAGGTGCATTTACAGTTTCAGTTGATACCAGAGACACTGTATCTTACCATAAACCTGCTTGATAGATATCTCTGTACTGCATTTGTTTCCAAGAGGAATTTTCAGTTAGTGGGCCTCACTGCACTGCTTTTAGCTTCCAAGTATGAGGAAGTTTGGCCTGCATTGGTAAGGTTTCAATTAATGGTCATTTACATTGAAAAGGAGAATATAGCTTGTTGCATGGGTTGTTGCTTACAAATTTTAATTTTGATTGCAGGTAGATGATTTTCTCAGTATCTCGGATATTTCATATACAAGAGAGCAGATACTCGCTATGGAAAAGACCATGCTCAACAAACTCAAATTCCATCTCTCAGTCCCAACTCCATATGTATTCCTTGTTCGGTTTCTTAAGGCAGCTGGTTCTGACAAGGAGGCGAGAACTTATATAAGCTCTGAACCCTTCTTGTTCTTCCTATTTTTCCTATTGTTGGCCTTATTATAGTACAGTTTTTGTCCCCTTATAATTCTTTTTGGTTTCATTTTCAGATGGAAAATCTGGCGTTCTTCCTCGCTGAACTGAGCTTGGTTCAGTATGGCATGGCCAAGTTTGCTCCATCATTGTTTGCTGCTGCAGCTGTCTACACATCTAGATACACTCTGAAGAAGGAACCCATCTGGAACGACCTACTTAAACACCATACAGGGTACTCTGAAGCAGACCTCATGTAAGTTTCTTGATCTTTCCTTTGGATCTCTTGAATCCTTCAAAAGATGATTACAAAAAATACAGACTCAAATCATATAATCTCCATTGCAAGATGAAAAAGTCGAAGAACAGCGTGCAAATATACTCTGTTAGGTTGTTTTGAAATTGCCCTTAATGTAACATAGGAAATGGAACTAGTAAGGTATTTCTGCATGGATTATTTCATAAATGGCATTTTTCTTTATGCAGGGAATGTGTTAGGTTAATGGTTAAGCATCACAGGAATTCAGCAGAAAACAAAACCAAAGGTGTTCAAAATAAGTACTCTACACCCGAGTTAAATTTTGTGGCCCTTCTAACTCCTGCCAAGCTGCCATCTTGGACTTATGTCTGCAGTCCTATGGTTGCAAAATAGCTCCTTATGAGCATCAGCATAGGAGTTACTTGACTCGGTTGTCCTTCCATATTGAAGATGACAGGGCTTGTGCCCTGAGACTTTAAATGGTGTTTTGTTCTGTTATGGCACTGCAGAAGACAAAATTTAATATGATGCTATATTGAGAATACAGGGCTTGTTCTCTTGAATCAATCTTCTTTTCCATTAGACATTGCACAATGCCTATTTCTCTCCTCCTTTTCCCTTTCTTCTATTTACTAAAATGAGTATTTACTATTGACAACATTTTTTTTTGGCAAGATACTGCCACTTTTTCTGCTTTGTTTTCGTCAACATTGATTGATTTCTGAAAATTAATATTTGGAACTTCTTTTCGTTTATAAAAATGCTGGAATCATCACTCCTAATTTGAATCCACTTGTGGATTAGCATCATGGTAATTTTAATGAGATCTATGCTCTGTGTAGGCTTGCATCTTTTCAACTTGAATGCTTTGCAAGGTGGTAACTGTTTTCTAATGTTTAACTGTTTTGAAATTCCATCAATCTTTGAACTATCCCTGAATTATTATTTTTATAGTTTTTGTCTGACTTTTAAGTCTAACATTTCTGTCTATTTCTACTAGAATGTTAAGTTAGATTTCTGTTCAACCTTTTTACTTAATAAAAAATTGATGGTATAGTTTTTGAGAGAGCTATTATAATCAGAGTTTTTTCAGAATTTTTAAAAGTCTAGTTATGAATGCTTGCATTTTGTATTGTTTTATATTAATAGATTTTACCTGCCATGAAGTGCCTAGTCTGTAGAAGCTTTGGAGGCTTTCAGACACCTTGCTAGTAAAATGTAATAAGTGCATAATTAATAACTGGATCTCATGCATTACACAGTGAAACTGATAGAAAATCATTAAAACTAACTCAAAAAAGAAAGGTGGATCCATTATGTCAAGCAATGTAAAAGACCTTTTCATTGTCGAGGACTTAGAGCCTCTTAAACATCGCTCAGCCTAAGCAATGTAAAAGACCTGAGTTTACAAGGCTGATTGGTCAACCAACCGGTGATAGATTCACTCCAAAAAGTGGTAAACAGGCCATTGGTTGGTTGACCAGTCAGCCTTGCAAACTCATGTGATGGATAGACTCCTTAAACATAGTGAACAGAATTGAGTACGACAGAAAAATGGCTAGCATAACAACAGTTCCACATAAAAAAGAGAGAAGTTTATGAGTATTTGCCTTTGTGTGGACTCAAATTCAAGTATTTGATCCGAGTTCTCAATTTTTATGTTTCAGATCAATTTTTAAAATATTTTTTCAAACTATTTTGTAATTCTAAAGAGAGGCATTTTATAATGGTTGTTTTAAATTAGGACATTATTTGATCATTATTTAAAAAAATCCTTTTTCTTAGAGAACTCAATCGAAAAATAGTAATATCTTATCATATGGTAAAATTTGGAGCCAATTTTTTCTTCTTTTTGTTAGAACCTTAAACATATTTTTATAAAGTAAATGCGAGTAAGGGCCCTCACCTTGAGAGCTTCAACAACAAAACAAGCCTCAAACATAAAATTACATCATCTAACACCCTAAGTTTAGATAAACATCAAAATGATTGAAAATCAATGGTGCGCGTAGACTTGCCTCCTACCAAAAAATACATCTCAGAGACTCATAATCATCTTGGAGACATATATTTGTTGATACTCATTTTGGAGACTTGCATTTCAATGTTATTATGCATTACACACAAGCATGCATTCATACGTATTGTACTCTAAAATTTAAATATGATTGTGTGTGTAGTTATATTGATGATTATCTTTGATACCTCATCATAACTAAATTTAAGAGTGCAATATGTGTTTGTGTGTGTACATTGTACACACTTACATATATGTATACACATGTATATGTAATGTGTATACAAAATATATATGTATACATATAAGCATGTATATAGACATATATAAATATGTATACACATGTGTGTGTGACAGATATCTATGATGAGATATCAAAGATAATTATTAATTTTTATGTTTTGCCAACATCTAATATTTTAACTTTTAAAAAAATGTTTTTTTGGGCTATATTAGGTTGTATAATATTTTTTCTCTAAAATTTACATATATGTGTTTTTGTTTTCTCAAAAATATATCTATATTCAAGATATATATCTAGTATTTAATTATATTGATAATTATCTTTGATATCTCATCATATCTAAATTCGATAATGCAATGTATGTATGTGTGTATACATACATACATGCATATATATAGGTGTGTGTGTGTGTGTGTACAAAATATATATACATATATACACATATATACATGCATGTGCGCATGTACACACACACACACACACACACACACACACACACACACACACACACACACACACACACACACACACACATGTATATGTGTTGAAATATCAAAAATAAATTATCAATATAACCATTTTTATCTTCAATTTAACATTACCCACGAAACAAGTGGGGTGTTCGCAGCAAAGAAAGCAAGTTGGCTTAAAATGGGGTGAGAGGTTTAGAGGATTCGGGAATCCTTTGCTTAAAGGATTTCGGGACTCCTTTTAGACATGTCTTATGGAAAATTCTTGAGCAAGATGGGTTTGAATGGAGGAAAAGAAAAGGTTGTCCAAGGGTTAGTTAGGCTCTTTGGTAGAGCTACTATGACTAAGAGTGTCCACACCCAATACCAAACACACATTGCATTTTTAGAGATTGAGTCCAACTTTGAATCAAGAACATTAAAATTAAGGTTTGACTCTATTACCATTAGATTAAGAGTTATTTTGAGATATTGTATATTTTTTTTCTACACTACCAAAAAAAGGAAATTTTAGGTAGTGACATCATAGTTTCTCTCCTTGATTTTGAGTCAAAACTACGATCTCGGTTTGTTCGGATTCCAAACCTTGTTTTGTTCATTGAGTTGTACTTCACCAATAACGTTGCAGATGAAATCCAAAGCACAAAAAAATGTAAGATGGAAGGCAATACACACAAATGTAGCTAAATTGACACCAAATTTGTCACCATATAGTGGGAATATTTTAAGAAGGTAATGAATTTATTAATCATTTTGGTATGTTAAAAATCTAGAAAACAGTCCATGAATAGGATATACATAAAGCATATGTCTTACTTTCAAATATATCTTAAAGTTGGAAGACATGATGATGTAGTGTTTGTAGTATATGTCATGCTTTCAAATATATATGCTAAAGCTCGAAGACAAGATAATGTAGTATTTATTAGACAGTTAATGAAAAATAGGGGGAGTCAAAACGGAACTAGGATGCAAGCTGGATTGAAGTGAAGGGAAGAGGTGTATGTATTTTTTTATATAGATGGGTGACTTTCATGAAGAAGTTGGAACTACTCAAGCACCTAAAAGATGCATATGTGTGCAATGCACAACATCCGTGCTACACAAAGGGGGCTAGCAACAAAAGAAACAGCAGGTTCTATGTCGGTCAATAAGGAAAAGGCCATTCCTTTTCGCCAAGTTAGTGGACCCCTTGAATGCCAATTGGAATTGTCAAGAATCCCAGAACCTACTGCAATTGTGTCACTACTACCAACTTCATTTTCAAAATTGACTTTTGGTGGAGTAGTATCTACAATTTTGATATCATGCAACTTGGAAGTCATAGCCTGAATGTGGTGGAAAAAATGTTCAATATAATTAAGGGTGGTGTCGTAAGTTGTACCTGAATTTTAATTAACGTATTTGAGAATTAGTTTCACAAACTCCATTAAAAACATACATAGCTAATACAAACCTTGCCTTTTAATTTCAATCAAAGTAAATAGTAATGTTTTGCTTAGCATTTGTCCAAATAATAACTTACTATATAGTTGCTTCTACACAAACCTGTCCAAACTTAAATTAGAGGGATGTTTGGTGATATCACTTATAGGGTGAAGAATTCATAATAGTAATAAACTAGATTTGTTTCTATTGTGAGCATATCTGAAATTATTGTAGTGCAAAAAAATGAAGAGAATTGAACTGGCTGACGACTGCAGTAGACTGCACGTTATATTCGGGAGAAATAATTTTAATGGTTGCATTCCTTGGGATTTATTTTTTTGCAAACCAGCAAAATAAGAAGAAAACTCACAAGGTTGAAGCCAACAGAAAACACCAGGACAAGGGTGTATCATTGTGATCAAAAGTACTACAAAAACCACCATCAAACCGTGGAATACCAACACACTAATCTCGAACCTAAAATTTGAACTGTGCAAAGAGGAAAGAGGTGAGAAAATGCCACAAGACAGAAAAGTAATGGAGACACATTGCAAGGTTGGGTTCGATTTACCATCTGTGAATGAAAATTCACCACACATTTCTTGCACATACATCTAAATCAAATAAATGGGAAGAGATTTGATAGTTATTCATTAAAATAGGAAAGAGATTTACCCCACCTAGACTAATTTTTAGAGATTTTACATAAAGTAATGTTTACGCTTTGTTAAGTAGACACTTAGAAACGGTGATTGGTTTTTCCGATTTGTTAAATTATACATGTTTATTGCATTGGTAAATCCAACTATATTGTAAATTGTCATTAAGTTGTGTCATTCCCTATTCACTTTATTGAGCATTGATCATATTAATTAGCACAATATAAATCACTCAAAATGTTATATATTAGTTGCAAAAACAAAAACAAAACTCTTGGATTAAATCACCATACCTCCAATGGTAGTGGAGAAAAATAATGAGGACTGCGTTATACGCCATCTCCTACATGAAAAAGAAAAAGCAATATGAATTTTAATCTTTAAGAAAAAAAAGACTCATTTGTCACTCTTGAATCCTCAGACAATACTAAGATTAGTGTGAATTCTACTGCGAAAAGGAAGGTCTCACCTTTCTTGCAAGGATGTGTTTCTAAAACAATAAACACAGGGTTGAAGTGTTTGTGTATTTGAAGAGATTTACAACAATATATGTAAAAAGAAGACAGAGCTTTAACATCGAAAAAATAGATAATCATTGCAGGCGCGGTTTAACATCAATTAGAGCCATTTCTAACATCCTCTGCAATGCAAAAATGGTTTCCCAACTCCGAGAACTACGCCATAATTTGTATGAAGAAGAAGACACAAAAATTGCAGTTCCTGTGCTTTGGATACTTGTGGCGAGATTGCAAAAGCTGGATTTGTGGACGAGGCCTATGAAACCTTTGAGGAAGGATTTTTAATGTGTTGTTGGAAGCGTTCCTGAAGTGCCCACTTCCCTTCGACACTTTTATTACTGATCATGATATTGTAGACTATATGATGGACATTTTTATAGTTTTGATTTAGTATGATGTTAGATGTTAGATCATGGATTATTGTTGACTTTGATTTATATATGATGCATGATGATTATTAGAGACACTTTATACATTGATGTTGGTATACTATTTGACATGGTTATATTATAGATGTTGTTTGGACATGTGATATTTGATATTTTGAGTAAACCTAGAAAATGGAAATTATTTGATGATGATAAAGTTGTTGATTAAATTACAAATGATATAGTTGTTACTTTGATGTTGTTGTGATTCATTTATATAGATGATTTTGGAATTATATTTATATTCATTTTGGATGTTCTGATATGGCCATGAGGCCGAAGGAGGTAATTGTGTTTTGTAGGTTAAATTATATCACGACAAACATCGGGGATTGAAGACTAACCACAATGGAATTCTAGATGAATTCAACAAGGTCACCATGGCAACTTTTTTGTTTGTGTTTGATTATTGTTAGGGATTCCCTTGGGATCACCTTTAAATGTGACCATGGGTTTTGTGTATTTGTTTATGTGGTTCCTTGATTTATTGTATGTATTTTATTAGTGATGTGTCCCTTTCTTTTATTTAATTAAATTGTGGTAGATTAATGTGAGAAAACATATGGTTAAAAGTTAATTAATTAAATTGGGACATAAGAAAGTAATTATTAAAGTTGTTGACCCTTGTGTTAAATGTTGTAAGGTGTGTGTAAGTAAGGTTGTAAGATATGTGTAAGTTGATTTTTGAGTATGAAACACTCCACCTCCATTTGAAAATCCGGATTTTTCCTTTGGGGCTGAATTTGGAAGTTTATGGGACAAGTTAAACTTGTCCCACACCTCTTAAATTTTTATGCCAACCTTACCTATGGTTGAAGGGTTTATTTTAGACCTTTTTAATGTATTTTTATAAGTCAAGTTGCATGTTTTAAATTTACGGTCCTTATGGGGTGTGGGCTTGGTTGGAGTGTATAAGTAATTTTCATATTTTTCACCCACCTATTTATTATGCTTGGGGGAATGATGTTGACTTTTGGTGTTGGAGTTGAGGATGTGTGATGTGGCATCCTACATGGATCCACCTCATCCTCTTCTCTTCCCTCTTCCTTAAATTCGAATTTTCTTGGCTTGTTGTGGATTACTTGGTTACTTGATTTCACTTTTTGGCATACTTCATTTGGGGGAAGAATTTTCCTTGGCTGTTGGGAGCTCTTGCTGATTTTGGAGGAGATTGGAGATCATTTCATACTTGGGCATTGCTGATTTTGGGACTGCATTTTGATATTGAAAGCTTGTTGTATTGAAACAAAATCTACCATGGAGAGGTAGGAGCTTAGCTCTTCATGTATGCTTTTATTTCTTTGTATGTTTGTGTGAATGGTGAGTATTTTGTGTGTTTGTTGGTTGGTTGGGTAAACTACCTAGGAATGGTGTAGGAGAAGGCTATGGGGAATCACCTTGGGGGCATAAGGGAATGCGATGGCATCGATTTACTTTGGAGGAGTTTGGGATTGGGATCCACCATGGAAAAGAAATAGCTTGCATTTCTTACTCTTGGGGGCATAAGGAAATTTGTGGGGGGCATAAGGAGGATTGTGAGGGGAATAAGGATATGTGAAATGATTTATATTGGCGGGTTGTTACAGGTGGATGCCCATTTCCCATTGGGAGGCATAAGCAGCTTCCCCATAGTTCCTTGCTCCTTTGGCTTGCATGATGAAGCCTGAGTTCTATTTTAATGTTTCAATGCAGTTGTAAACTTGTATTTTGTTTTAGATTGTATTTTTATTTTGAAATATGCATGTGTGTTTGTGGAAACTTTGTTGTTCCCATGAGTGAAACTCCTTTGTTCCCATGAGTTGAAACACATTTCTTATTGCATTGTGGTTAGGGCTCCGGGGTCAATGAAGAGGGAGGATTCTCTTTTTCATTGGATATCTTGGTTGGGTGGAGAGCATTTCCTTTCCCCATACTTTGATGTGATTAAACTAGAAAATGATAATGCACCATGTTGTTGTTTTGGAGCAGAGGAATGAAGACAAGTTTTGACTATCCCCATTTGAGATCACTTCTTATTGTAACCTTTTCTCACTGTGGAGTGTATGATCTTGTAAATCATTTATGATGGAAAGATGTTTCTGTATGAGCTATGAAATTTATATTTCGAATTGTGAAAGAGATATACTCTGTATTCTACTTTTGGAAGATTGTGAAAGAGATGAACTTGTTTTACTACTCTTGAAAAAACATGAAAGAAATTGAAATCTATTTATTATATTCAAGGAATAAAATAATAAGTTGTAAGATATTGTTATAAATCAATAAAACGTTGTATTACTTTCCTCAAATGGCATTTGTATATTTAAATTTGATCATTTAAATGCACCATGAAATCTCTGTTTGGAGAAGTGAAAAGAAATATATATGGATTGAAAAATTAGTTATGTATTCTGGTTTTGCATACATGGAAAAAAAAAGAAAGAAAGATAGTTATAAGTTTGATTTGAAGTAGATGAAAGAAATGGAACCTTATGCATGGCAAATGAAATAGGTTCAAACTCTGTGTTTTTGAATTACATTGATTTCTTTGTTCACTATAAAAACTATTAATTTGTTTACCAGATTGCTCAGAACGATCCTGTAACTTTGAATAGACAAAATGGAATATTAGCATGATCTTACATGATCAAAACCAACCCCAAACCAACCAAAATACTTAAGAAATAAAAGACCAAAACAAATTTGATTCGAACAGTCATGTTTTGCTGTCAAAATTGGGATTTTCAAATTGGATAATCAAATAATCAAACCAACCTTGATTTTCATCCTAAAAACCTACCTAGTGAAATCCTCCATGCCTGTTGGCAGGTTGAAAATGAATTAATGGAAAAATTGATCAAATCACGCAAGTTAAAATTTACCAGTTTTCATTTTAAAATCAAGAAATACGTTTCCTCAAAATTTACCCTCGAAACTTTATCAAAATCAAAATTTTAAGCTTGTTGTGCAAAGAGGACTTTGAGAGCTTTCCAAAAAGTCCTCTCTTGCCCAAAACCGAGTTCCCAATCGAAAGTTATGGCGATCTGAAGTTTTTAATTCATTTCGGCCTTAAAAAATGCTAACTGTTTAAAATAAATTTTTTTGGAAATATGTTCCCTTTTTCCCTGCATCCCCGCCAACCTGCATCAATCAAGTGCTACCACGTGGCTCGATGGAGGCGCAGAGTGGAATTTTAACTCAACATTTTTAAGAAAATAAAATTTGGACAAATTTTGTAATTTTCCCCATGGGCCCGCCAACCCGCAGCCATTCGGGTTCTGCCACATGGCTCAGCAGAGGCGTGGGAGGGTTTGGAACTTAGCGTATTAAAATTTAACTTTGGCAAATTTTCTCAAATTTCTCCGCGGCCCCGCATCCCCGCCCACGTCTGGGAAGAGTACCTTCCCGAGCACGCGCTGTAATCTTAACCTTTAAAAAAAAATAGTGTAAAGTCCTTTTTCTCTCTGTCGGCCACTGTAATGCGTAACTTATCATAGAGTGACACATGGCAGCATGAAGTGACGACGGAGGAGCGGAGGTCATTGGTTCCTTTTTGTTTTTAGTTTTTTTCGTGACGAAAATCTTAAAGTTTCTCCACCGCCTTGAAGCCCACAACCAATGGATGGCTGCCATGTGGCCACCTTGGGCAAGGGTGGAGGCGCGTAGCACATTTATCCTTTTATCCTCTTTCCTTTTTATTGCTTATTGTTCTAACTTTCCCAATGGCCCACCGACTAGCGGCCAATAGGGGCATGACGCGTGGCGTGGTTGGGCGTCGGCGGAGGCACGAGGTTTGTTTGTGCTTTTGCACATTTTAACCCAAAGGTCGAAAAGTGGAATGTTTCCCCACCGACCCGCGCATCCCTCTCTAGTGAAAAACCTTCCCGCGGCCCGCGCTTGGGGAAAAATTCCTCCCCTAGGCCCGCAAGCCCGCTCTTTTGGGAAAATTTGACTCCCAAAGCCCGTCGGCCCATATCTTGAGATTTATAAGGAGTTAGGAGGACTTCCTTATATCACTGGAAAGGTGAGAAAAATTCCTATCCAATGGGAATGGTTTCTAGATTTTTTGAGTACGTTAATTATGAGAAAAATATGTTTGAATTCTTTAGAGAGTTCTGAGAGTGGGGAATAGAGAATTAATCTTTTTAATTGTAATGTTTAATCTAACTCTTTTAACCCTTTGAAAGTTTAATCAAGGAATGATATTCTATAGAATTAATTAATTAGTAAACTTTTATCATTGGAGAATTTGAGCTAGGTATAGAACTATTAATTGTGATAATGGAAAAAGATGTTGTTGAGTTTATTGTCTTTGTGACATTAGTTGTAAACACTTAAAAGAAAAAAATTATTACGTAATTTTTTAACTAAACCTAGGTTGTTCTTAGGTCTCAAGGGGTTGTTTTTAGTGGGCGTTCTGAAGGACATGCCGAGATGGTTCCCATTCTAAATTTAATGCACTTGTCAAAAATATTTTTATTTAAACTATAGATACGGGGGGAAAGAAAATAGGTATTTTAACTAATCATAAAATTTAAATATGCTATAAAAATTTCAGCCAATCAAAAAATAATAATAATTTTGTTTTAAAATAAAATAAACTTTAGTTTCTATATAACAAAAAACAGATTGGCGGCATGAGTGTATTGGTATAAAAAACCTAAAATCATTTGTAAAGATGAAGCCTATAAAATTTATCTTAGGCATATAATAAGAATATTGGGATTGATATCTCTATACATTTTTAGGTAGATGTATAATATGTATGTAATGGTATATTATATAACTAAAGTTACAAATGCATGAAAGAAAATAGTTAACACTTCTAAAAGATGAGATTTTCCAATATTTACTATTGGAACCACCTTTATATTAAATTATAGACAAAATAATACAAAGTGTTACATAGTAAGGGCGACCGGTAGTGTTCACAGCCTCAAAAAAAGAACAAATGCCACGTGGGAAGACAAAAGACAAGCCACGAGGGTGAACAAAAACATGCCACTTAGGGCTACAAATAACGGCCAACAGGCGAAGAGAGAGCACCAAAAACTACATCATTAGGTACAAGGAGCCGCGACACCCGGAGGAAGAGGCGGATCATCCTATAGAGGAAGAATGCCGAGGAGCGCGGCTCATTAGAAGGCGAAACAACCAACCATCTTGGTGGAAATCGAACACTCGGTGGAACCATAATTCCCCACCTAGAGGGTGGCAAGCCACTAAATTGGGAAACCCTACCCAAGTGGAGAGCCCGGTTGGAAGAGCTGCAACCGCCTTGCCACGCACCGGCGGGCTCTAGCCAGGACTAGAAGAAGAGGGCCTGGGTGAGCCGACGGCGAGAGATGGTCAAGCACTTTTGGAGTGGCTGCAAGATCGACCACATCGTTTATGAGGTGGCCGGGATGGCAGGGGGTGACGGTCAACATCATCCGGAGGAACCCAAATCATTGTACAAGGTGCATTGCCCCAGTGATCAAGCAGTTGTTGGAGATGAGAAAACTCCAACACCACCTTTTCATTAATGGTTAGTTCAGCAGAAAGAGTACAATGCTGAAATAAGGTAGTATTCCTAGCTTTCTAGAGTTGAAACAAAATAACATAACGAAAGAAATGCCAAAGAGAAAAAGTGTATGAAGGCCAATGAGCAGGTCACCAAACAAAGCAACTTTCCAATCAAAAACTCGGGTGAAATGGCTAAAAAAGGGAGTGAATCCAATGCCAAGCATGTTGCGCATGAGGGCAAAACCAAAAGACATGTTTGAAAGACTCGGGTGACCACAAAAACTACATACCAGATTAGGAATGCCAATATGACTTAATCTTTCCCCTAATGGTAGGCCACGATAAATCGAGACATCATAAAAATAAATTGAGTTTTGGATCAAAAGGGGGTTAAGGGCTCATGGAGATTCTTTAACCAAGTGACATGAGAGGAATGCAATGACCATCTGGTATTGAGCTTATCTAAATCCGGTGAAGTAGGAGATAACAAGGAGTAGATGACTCTGCATTATATTATGTAACAATGGGATGTCCACATTCCATCACCAATCTTTCCACCAAGCCTTGGGTGGCTGAAGGCCCAACTTGTGTAGCATAACATCGGTAGAAAAGACTGAATAGCCAAGATCAAAGGTAGATTAGAATTAGCCAATTGATATTTTTGTTTCAACGCTGGCCAAGGAAGCCAATCCCAAGAAGAAACCAGGTCTCGAATGGTGGAGATGCCTTTACGAGCTAACCACATTGCTTTAATGTTGGTCTTTTATGCAAGTGGGAGATCATCTTGAGAGAAAATAGGCAACCACCACAGATTGTGCTCATTGAAAGAGAGACCTATTTGGAATCCATCACCAACCCACCACATGAAGGGTTTGACCATCTCAAATGCTTTCCAGATGCTTTTGACCACAAAGGTGCCAGGTATTTTAACTAGAACTTTAGTAATTAGCAGAGTATGAAATCCTATGTTTTTCTAGAATTTTTTACCATATGGTGCTCCTGAAGAGATACAATGTCATTAAAAACCTACCAAGCTTGGTTTCCCTAGATATAATGAACAACCCACTTAGCATAGATAGCAAGTTACTCTACATGTAGACATCAACAACACCCATACCACCTTGATCCCTGGGAAGAGTGCAAACCTCCTAAGCAACACGATGAAAACCACCCTACTTAGAGCTAGACCAAAGAAAATACATGCAAGAGCTTAGCCAACTTTTCAAAGGAGGCATGAGAAGGACACCAGTAAGGTGCATAATAGACCTGAGTGGCAGCAAGAATTTTAGTACAAACCTTGAACTTTCCGACTAGAAATAACAAATGAGAGATCCATTTCTACACTTTTTGCTTAACTCGATCAACCAAAAATTTCCACAAGTTGGAAGAATCACTCATCAAAGGTAAAAGGACTTCCAAGAAAGCGTAACCATTCTCCTCATTGAATCCAATGTGCTATGTACCTTGGGATATAATATTATAATGTATATGGGTTGATGGAGATGCCGACATGTGGCACACATCCCCTTGTCTTATTATATCATTCATTTATGATTTATTATGCTTAGGAGGTCGGCCTCATTATTGGCCATAGGTTAGAATGGTATATATAGGGGTTAGAAGGTTGTAGTTAATGATCATATTGAGTATTGGAGTTTTATTGTATGGTTTGGAGGTTACCCCCTCAAAGTGGTATTGGAGGTTGCCCCCTCGAAGTGGCAAGGCTATTATATGAGTATATTGTCATAATTTACCTATATTTTGGTGTTCTCTCATGTTATTCTACTTTTGTATATGTTCCGATTTATACAAGTAATATCTTCTGAAGTGATATCGAGCAACGATTTCGGCCAAAATTAGGGCAAAAACCCTAATTTTTTGTTTCAAGTATATCTTGAAGAGTATATCTAATTTTTTCCCAATTTTTTCAGAATAATTTGGAAACACTCTAAGTCAGAATATCTGAAAAATTCAGCTCGATTGGATCTGTTTTGCGGATTTTATTGGTGTTTTAGGTTTTTTCATAAATTCACTTTTCAAGAAGCAAATTGTGGTATTTTTTAGCAAAATTTATATTTTCGGAAAGCTCTTGAAATTTCAGTTGGGGTTTGTTCTTTGTGTTTTTATCCATCTGCCGAAATATTTTCAGAATTCCTAAACCCTAATCATGGTCACGGGGATAGAAAAATTTTATGGAAATGGTGAGATGGATGCTAAAGAATGGTGGATAAAATTTAAGAATATATATTTCTCATATTTCATGACAAGGAATAGGTTTTCACATTATCTTGGTGGTCCTGCATGGATTTGGTTTTCTGAGATTAAAAATGACAGGAAGGATTGGTCTTGGGAGGAAATGGAACAACTTTTTATGGATAGATGGGACCACAAAGAGGAACAAGAGTCAAAGCAAGATGATGGGGAAGAATATATTGAAGAATCAAGAGAGAAAGAAGATGAAGAGGAAGGTGAAGAATATTCAAGAGAAGATGATGGTGCAGCATATATTGAAGAATCTAACGCAGAAGAAGTTGAAGAAGACTATGAAGAAGAGGAAGAAAAACAAGATATTGATGCAGAAGAAGATATTATAGCTCCCAAGAAGGAAGATACCATATTTCAGTTTCATGGATGCATTCAAAGGAATAAGATAATTGTTTCCATAAACCCTAACAGCAAGTATAACTTCATCAACAAGGATATGGCTCGACATCTACATATTCAAGAAAGTAATATCAAAGAAGCTCAAGTGAATGGTAAGAAAATTCAAGTTTTTGAAGATTTAAAACTTACTATGGACAAATATACTTTACATTCAGATTTTTTTTGCCTTATATATGGATGGTTTGGATATTGTTCTTGGGTATCCTTGGTTAGAGACATTGGGGACAATTAATATTAATATGACAAATAAGTTTATGAAGATTTGGTACAAAAAGAAGAAGGTCACTTTACAGGATATCAGGCTTAATGGAAATCAAAGAAAAGTCAATATAGACCATGAGGATGATTTAGAATATGGAGAAGAAGGGAATAAGGATGATTCAAAAGAGGAACATGAAGAAAAAGAAGGAAATGATGATTCATCTACTCAAGAGAAAAAGAAAATATCAAATGCAAAGGTGGAAGAAGAAAAGAAATTTCAGAAACAGGTTCATAAGGTTGAGGATACTACAACTGCAGCATATGGAAATCCACGTCAACATGAGAGAAAAAAATCATGGAGATGTCCCAGGGCACATCATATTTCCAACCAATATAGATATACAGGTAATTGGAGGAATAATCACTTTATTTATACAGGGGATCAATGGAGCAACAATTATGAAGCATGGAATCCTTATTATGGTTATCCTTATTATGGTTATACATGGAATCCTTATTATGGTTATGCATTAAATCCTTATGTTGATTATGCATGGAATCTAAGGATGATAAACTATGGTCATGAATGGAATCGAGTAATAAGCAACGGAATATGGATATTAGTTCATATATGTATCATCTACCAGGATCACATGTGGTTGGATGATCAAGCTTGGCGACAAGTGTGCAATAATTTAAAGCACACTCATTGTATGGCTTCTTCTTATGTTTCAGGGATGAAACATGTCAAAGAGGGAGGGAATGCTATGTACCTTGGGATATAATATTATAATGTATATGGGTTGATGGAGATGCCGACATGTGGCACACATCCCCTTATCTTATTATATCATTCATTTATGATTTATTATGCTTAGGAGGTCGGCCTCAATATTGGCCATAGGTTAGAATGGTATATATAGGGGTTAGAAGGTTGTATTTAATCATCATATTGAGTATTAGAGTGTTATTGTATGGTTTGGAGGTTACCCCCTCGAAGTGGTATTGGAGGTTGCCCCCTCGAAGTGGAAAGGATATTATATGAGAATATTGTCATCATTTATCTATATTTTGGTGTTCTCTCATATTATTCTGCTGTATATGTTCTGATTTATACAAGTAATATCCTTACACAATGCCAGGGATAGGATGTGAGCCGATTGGGCATAGGCCGGGACTTTGCGAAACCCAACGATTTGGAAAACTGAACTTTAGAGTCAGGACGCTTTACAGAAAATATCCAAGCAAGAAAGTGCCTCCTGCACATTTTGTTCCGATTTAGCTAGAGTGAGAAAGTAATCATCCGTAAAGTGGCCATTGATGAGTTGGGATTGATGATCAGGAAGATAAATGCCTCTTAATCTCCCTTGAGCAGCTTTGTTGGAAAGAAGGTAACTAAAAGCATCCGCACTGCCAAGACAAAAATATTTGGAGCCAAAGGGAAACCTTACCTAATCGATCAAAACAATCCAATGGCAGAAGACCGGTGTCCATTGATGGTGAGACAAGATGAGGCGTCAATGAAGAGAGTGCTAACCACATTGAGAAATAAATTACCAAACCCAAGGCTTTAAGCATGGCAAGAATGAAAGGCCATTCTTTTGGCCATATCCTTCCCTTGAGAAAAACAATAATAAGACTATCCAAAATGAAATAATACTTTAACAAAACCTTTGACATTATTTTTGGTCGAAAAAAATTTGGGTAGCAAAGAAGCCACCCAAAGAGCAAGAGCCTTCGCTAGAATCTTATAGGAAACATTAAGAAGCGTTATGGGTCACCAGTTGGTTATGAGCTCGGATTACCAACCTTGGGGATGAATTTGATATTACCTTTATTAATACAATTCCCAAGGGATCACGATTGTAGGGCTTCTTGATAAACTTGTAAGAGATCTAGCCCAACAATGTGCCATGATTGCCTTGTAAAATTCACAAGGAAATCCATCCAAACTTGGAGATTTTCATCCACAAGACAAAGAAGGGCATTATGAAGCTCCTCCAGAGAAAGAGAAGCATCATAATGCTTTTGATCCTGTAGGCTAAGCTTACAGGGAACCACCTCAATACATTGACACAGCAAGTGGTAGTGCTTTCAATGAAGGCTTCTACGCTTGAAAGACAAAGTATAATGTCAACAAAAGTAGAAGATATTTTTGGTAAGGAAGTGATGCAAGCATGAGTAAATATAACTTTTGATTTGCTCTCTTAACATTTTTGAGATATGAGAATTTTGAGGAACCCTTTAGAGGCCTTGTCACTAGTCTTCAACCACTGCAAGCGAGCCCGGATCTGAGCTCCTTTGACTCTATGCAGTTCAATAACTTTGAGTTGATGTTGAAGTTTATCAACTCATACTTGAATGGTGGTGTCAAATGGCTGGAGCTCAAGAAATCAAGTTGTGCATTGGAACTCCTGTTGGAGAGCCTCGCCAACTTACTTACGAACCCTTGCCACCTATTTGCCAAAGTGGCGAAGGAACTTGGTAGTGCATTGAATAGCTTCATTCCACCATGAAATCCAGCTAGTAACATAGGGAGGACATGGCCCCATATTCCAGACTTGGGTAATGTACGCAAAACCCCGAGATGACATACAAGGATACATTCATATAAAATTACGTGCTAGGAGTTTTAATAGAGGCCCCATCCCAGTAAGTGAAATATATTGACCGTGATATGATGAAAAAGAATATCATGCCATGTGATGGATGAGAATGATTGTTGGGTGCCGTCAATGCAAAACCTAGAGTGTTCCGATATAGCATGACACGATCAAACCATTTGAGAACACGCATCGAGACTTCTCAAAATTCAACCAAGTAAACCAATTGTGAGAAGTAAATTCCCACCACCTTTTAAAAAGAGGGTCTTTTATACCCTACCTTCTTTTGAAATAGAACCATGCTTCATGCTCTCCAATGCACCATCTCATCGGCAAAAGACCCAATTTGTCATCGGGATGTTCCACCATATTAAAGTCACCGCAGAATAGCCAATAAAAAAGACATGATTGTCCCCTAACCATCACCATAACACCATCCTTTCCAGACCATTATTAGAGGAATAAAGATTAACAATACCAAAAGAAAATCCATTATCATTAAAAATCACCCAAACCACCTTGTTGTCAGGATCATGACCCGTGGCAGAGATCATGGCATAAAATCTAGGTGACATATAAATAGAAACACCACCTTTTCCTTCCAAATGAGAGGAATAAAAATGCAGAAAATTTGGAGCAATACATGATAAGGAAGTCTGAAGCAAAAAACCAGTAATCTTAACCTCTTACAAACAAACAATATCAATATTACCAATAATTTGACAAGCATGCTTCACAGAATATTTTTGAGAGGATTATGTGAGACCTCTAACATTCCAGAGAGACAATTCATGAAAAGATAGACATGGAATGTTCTTCCTCTTGTCCATCCTGCAACATATCCTCCAAATTTAAAATACCAAAGTGATTTGATAAAAAACTAGACTATTCTGAAGTAAGTGGCTCCAATACGTTAGGACGACACTTAGGCCCGTTTGGTCTAATGTTCCCATAGAGTCCCAAGAGGGGCTCTGGGAGCGATGTTGTGAAGATGATGGAACAACCAATTCCCAGCTATTCGTTGAACCAGAGTGATTTGGCTCTGCATGATAGGGGTAGCTTGAACAAGATTGACAAGAATAGAAGTAGACGGTTGAGAAGTCGAGGGATGCTTAGGAGGAAATGGATTAGCTTTGAGGAAGGCTTGCTCGCCACCTTCTTATTAGTAAACTGGTCTAACCTTCAACATTTTACTTGCAAGATAGAAAAAGTATGCGCATCAGAGGGCTTGGCACTTTGGGTCAGCTGACAATCATGAATACAATGATCAGATGCTTGACAATGAAAACAGGTATTAGGAAGGTTGAAATAGATAGTCTTTTGTGAGATACGTGTGGAACCAACTTGTATTTTAATGTGGTCTCGTAGATCAGATGCTAAATCAAACTCGACGCAAACCCGTTTATGCATAAAATCATAAAATAAATGGTTAGGATCATGAAAATCACATGGCCAACCTAGGGAAATAATATCATTCAGAAAAGGCCAGAGTTATAATGGAAGAATCAGAAATTCAACCCAAACCAGAACTCGAAGAGAGACCTAGTTATTTGGGTTGAAATCAAGGCTCCATCGTGAAAAAAAAGTAAAGTGTTTCCAATGTACCAACAAGTGGAACAATCAAGAAGCAGCTAAATTTGTGAAGGATCACGAAAAGTAAAAAAATAAAACCCCTTTGTGAGGTTTGAACACCAAAAACCTAGATGTCGACTGGGGATTTGATCAAGTTTTGAAGATAAGACTCAAACGGATACGACCACATAAATACGCAACTCAAATAGTTGTTATGGTAAAATTACACAACATGATCAACAAAATAAATCTCAATAGTAACATCCAGGGGAGAATCAAAGGCATTACCTCGTGGTACACTTTCGGGATAAATTTCCTCATGTGTTTGGGCTATCTTCACCACCATGTGCAACTAATGTTGCAATGTAATAGTTTACGACCATTTTAAAGTGTTGGCACCACCCAAAATGGGTGGAATAAATGCCCAAAGCACTGTGAAAAATGGTAATAATAACAGGAAAAATCTTGAAAAGACTAGGGAAAAAGGATAACACGAGCGTAATCATGTGAGAAAACCCTAGCAGAGCCAAATCCTCCTCCGAAATCTAGAATGATTTTCTAACATTTGAAATTTATGGAAAACAACAATATTCTTTCAAAAAATTATTGGCATGCACTATTAGGTGAAGGAAAAATGAATCATTAACAATACTACACCATAAAATATTCAAAAATATAGAGAGATGATCACTTAAGATGAAATGTGACAAAAAAATGTAACAATGTTTTGAAGGAAGTTCCCATGGAATTATAAACATAATCAATTTCCCCTTTATTTCCTTTTTCACGTAGATACTTAAGAAAAATTAGTGATATTTGCGTTCTTATGGTACACAATTTGATCATCTACCATTAGTTATTTGTGGAGGAAAATCAATCTTTTTGGATAGTGCTTCAGCGCTTAACTTAGGAAGGCTATGGATTTTTGAAAAAGACTTAAGTTTTCTAAATATTACATAGTTTTTAATCTAGATATCAAACTAATTTTACAAGACCTTATTTTCTAGATGTTATGCTAGAATGAGAATTTTTAGAATCTCGAAAGTAAGATGCATTGAAATGCATTTACAATTCAAAAGAGTATATGGGAAGGCATGTATTTTAGAGGTTATTTAATGAAATTTTGATTTGTTGGTATTATAAAAGAAAATATAAGAGATGAAAAAGCCAAACAATCAAACACACTCGTCCTACAACTAATCAATCATTATATTAGTAGAAGCTAGTACGAATTTTTCTTTGTTTTAAATTTCAGTTGTGATTGGTTGATTCACACGCATATGTATAGAAAAATATTCTTCTCCTTCTCATCATTTTTTATGTAAATGATCTTTGATGTAGCTTGTAAAAACATTATCTTCAATTAACTTTATGAATGCTTCCATTCACATGTTTATCTTCCACTTCGATGTCCTTTTCCCTTTGAAACATGGTTAGAAAAATCATTATGGACCGAATATGCCACTTTATCTAGAACAAGATTATAATTTTTCAGACCATTACCTAAGGTAAGTGACCCACAAATTACACAAGCACTTTAAATGGTGTTAGACTTGGAGAACAAGAATGTTATCAGATTGACCTAGGACTTATAACTCAAAATCATCCTTGTGGAATGCTTTCCATATAAAAATGACCATACTTCACATAACATCACTTCTACTTTAAAGGAAAGAGAGAGAAGTTATATCATTCTAGTGCACCAACTATTTTTTTAGTTTAATTAAGTCCACCCTTTCTCAACAAGCAAAAGGATAGACATAGAATCTATAAGTAAAAACAAAATAGAGCTTTATATATATATATATATATATATATATATATATATATAGATATATATAGATATATTTAGGAACAAATATAATGAACAAATATTATGATGTTTGAACTAATGTGAATTATTGATAAAAATTATTATGAGAAACTCATAAGGGGTTTTTCCTATTCACTATTAAAGTGTTTTTTAAAGACAAAATGATTGTATTTATGATATTAAAAAATAATGTTGTATAATTATGATGTTGAACTATATACCATTATTTAGTATTAGTTGAGCTCTTACAATAATTAGTGGTAGTTGAGTTAAGTGGATAAGCTTCATGTTATTCAAGATTGTGGAGGTTGAGTTCTCCTCTTGGTTGTATATGCAAAGCATGTATAATAAGTAGAGGTTGAATGAGGTTAAGTAAGAATATTCTAGGTAATATCCACACTTATGTATTTATTACTCAAATTTATAGCATTGCATTGGTTTATGGGAACATTATTAAAATTAATGATAGACAACCACTATAAGGAATGTTGATTGATAAACAACCTATCTCTAAACCCATATCAATTTCATAAAATCCAAGGTTTGGTTTTTACATTCTTTCTATATATGTTAATAATAATGTACCCAACCAATTTGAAAAGAGCCTAAAGGTGTTTACACCCTTTTTATGAATACCTTAAGATTAGATTGTTATGGAATTACAACAAACTAAAAAGGAATCTAATGTAGAATACTAGTAGTTATTATGATCTTAATTAACTTCCAACATTAATCATACAATATCATAATAATGTATTGGTACTTGCAGTTATTATTTACAATATGATACAAAATTAAGAACATAATTGAGGAGAGATGTACTTTGCTACAAAAAGTGGTATAAGTGATATTTTGATGCACAAACTATACAAACTGGGAGTAATGGATATGTAGATGCTTCGTTCTTGGAAATGTGACTGAACCTGCGTTGTCCGAAACTATATACCTATGTTAGAAATGGTTATAGGATCCAAGAAATTTTGTAGGGTTTTGGAATTTTAGGAGTGAGGTTCTCTAAAATTTTGTTCTCTTCAATGGTATGGAAATATGCTTTACTATCAAACCCTAAGTGTCACACAATCCTAAAACCCTATAAAATCAGTTGAATGAAACTCAAACCCTAACCATGGGTGGAAGGCCCTAAAATAAGGTTAGTGTTTTAGATGAAGTGTAATTTTTGCATTGCATATGATGACACTACTATGAAGATGCCTCAAATCACATGTAGTTGTCCTCACCTATCATGTTATATATAGATGAATGTATCTAGTTGACAACTTGAATCACATTGAACATGATTGAGATGGTTGTGGTCAGCTAAGACATTAAGTAAGTCTCTTTGAGGGATTGGAAATGAGGAAATCTAAACTCCTTGACTAGGTTGAGTGTTTTAAAAATATAGTAGTGTTGTCATGCAAATTTCTAGCGTGATTTTTTTTTCCCTCTCTTGATTAAATGTCATAACAACCTATACCTCATTTGAAAATCCCTCTCTGATTCATGGAATGTAAACTTGTCCTCCACCAAATCCTATGATTGTGTTACTTTTAATGTTTAGGTAATAGTTAGGAGGAATGTGATAAATTCATTAATATTTTTAATTTTGTTTCATGTGCGAAAAAGTGATTCATGGATTCATTCGTAAACCATTTAGAAGGAATTTCTCTCATAGGCCTAAAAGGCCTATTTTTGAGAGTTACAAGTTTTTTTATTCACATTGATGGACATCCCTCGAAGTTGAATGTTGAAGCACTCGACCCACCTTTCACCGGAAGTTGTAAAGGGAGATAAAATATGAACTAAATTGATTTTGGGAAATTTAGGAACCATTTGGAACCTTAGGAAAATCTTCTTCAAAATCGGGTTATTTTTAGTCAAACGATGGGGATTGCATTTTCCTAAAATGTAGCCTTTTAGGTTTCAAAGGATTAAGGAGCCTCGGGGGGATGAATAAAAAGTGATGAGATACTCATTATAAATCTAATAATATGCAATTTATATTACAAAATGTTCCAAAAATTATATACATGGAGGGATTTGTAGATATTGGCTTGCTACGATAATACATGTAAAGATTCCTATCTAACTATTAGAGATTCAATTGAATATTATTATAGTTACAAGTGGTAAATATAAATATTTATTCAAAGGAAAATGTGACATATGTAAATCACTATTCACATCAAAAGTGTTGGTTCTTTTTTTTATCATCATAAACCTCGGTGGTAAGATGCTTCTTTCATTTTATTGCGTACATGCTTTAAGAAAAATCGAAAAGAGGGATAAATTTAAATTTTCATGCATAATTGGCTCCTTTAAAAAAATGGTGGTAATGTTCTCATAATCCCTTTTAGAGTCAAAATCATATAATGATTTTTTACCATAAAAACCCCACTCCTCGCCATCCTCTTAATGGCTACCAAAATGTGTTCGAGATGGCTATTTCACATAGTGTTTGGTTAAGCTCAGCCAAATCATCTATTTTTGCTAAAGCAAAACTTGGATACCCATGATGTCTATTTTTCTTGCCTTTGAAAAATGAGGTCAAAATGTACATTTAGAAATAATAAATCTAGTATTTTTGGCATATAATTTCACCACCATGGTGGAGGAGTCAAGTTTGTGTCACTTAAAAGATAACTTGGTGGTTAAAAAATGGCATACACTCACCTTACCCACCTATCCCCTTCAACTCATGATGACCTGACCTTTAGCACATTTTTCCGAGGGGGTGATGTCCCTTTGTCCCCACATCCCATGGGGGGACACAAAATTTTATTTTCCACCACATGAGGAGAGAAAGTTTCATCGCTTTATGTTCACATTTTAAAGTGTTAGGCTTATGTTTTTAACTCACCAATCTACTTGCTGTGTTTGGCCCCAAAATCCTTCATGTTCCTTCACCCCTTGGCACATTTTTAACCTCATGATATCCCTTTTACCCTTAATAAATGTGGTAAGGGACATTGGGACATCCGAGACCCATTTAGAAAAAAATTTACTCTACTCACGAGTCTCTAGTTAACTCGGATTAACTCAAGTGAGTCAAGTGTTGAGTTAACTAGGTTTATGAGTGAGGAAGGTGTAAAGACAACACTTAGTCATTTCTAACTCATTTTTGTCATTTTCAATCCTCCATTTCATGATCCCTTGTTTTCATGCTACCAAAATTCCCCCAAAATCCCTCATGCTAAAAACACACTTTTGCTCATATCTCCTCAACCCTTGCTCCATTTCCATGAGATTTGAACTATAGATTCCTTACAAAAACACCTTTAAGGGGCATATATTCATGCATCCATTAATTAACCCTGATATTTTCTATATCCCCTTTAAATTTTCCACCAAAATACTAATTTTTCAAATCCACACAAATATGGAGATCAAAATCCTCCAAAAATTGGAGCAAAGGCCTAAAATGAAAAATAAAAACTTCTGCAAGTGGTTTCATTCGAATCCAGATGGGAAGGCCAATTTTTATTTTTAGTAATACATCATAAGAAAACTTACTAAAAATATTAATTTTGAGAAAATAATTGCATTCAAACACCTCATTTTATTTCCCCA